>OY728141.1:638324452-638946052 GCA_963277665.1 Viscum album | reverse complement strand
AAATTGTAATCCGGTTTCAAAAGACCTGGGTTCAAATCCAGACAACCATCCCATTTCCATCATTTGTTCTTTTAATAAAACCACACGACGTGTACTCCGATATACACCGTGTGCGCCATGATTCTTAAAATATAAATTAAAGAATTTTAAAAATAAGAAATTACATGCGGGTGAAGTTAGCGGATTGGCAAAGTCTCGACACCAGGTTTACAAGACCCGGTTTTGAATCGCGCTAATCTCCCCGCTTCACCCCCATCCTTTCCTAAATAAAAACCACACGCTGTGCTTTTCTTTATTTCCGTGTGTATATTCCATATAGAATAAATATATATATATAATAAATATGAACAATAGAACAACATTTTCTCTAGTGGGTGAGGGCATCTGTTCGAATCAGCCGATCACCGGTTCAAATCCCACCGCAAGCACCAGACCAAAGGTTGTACTACTCTTTTTCTTATTTTAACATACACGGCGTGTATTTCCCAATATACGTCGTGTATAGGCTTATGTATAATAAAATTTGTCAATATTTCTATTTTTATTAATAATTCTTATATAGTTTACTATAATAATTATATTTTATAAATAAATAAAAACAGGATACACGGCGTGTACTTTACATACACACCATGTACCTCGGCTATGTAAGCCGCGGGCCACCCGGCTTGAGGCCCTGTTGCACGACCGCCTGATTCCTCCCTTCTTCCCATTTCTTCTCCCGAACGCCATCCGAACCACCTTTTGCCAAATCTGTCGATTTGGGGCGTTTCAAGTTCTGATTCCTCTCACATTGTGATCCTCGATCCAAGTATACCATTCTACACCCTCTGCTTCAATTTTTTAAACTCGTTTAGGACATTTTTCGGATCGGCCGACCGTTCGGCTTCCAGTAGTACATGACCACGAAATGAAGAACACACGCCGTGTACTTATGAACATGGCCTCAGAATGAATTTTAAAAAATTTGAATATACACGGTGTGTATGTTAGGTACACACCATGTACGTTTCATCGTGCATGAGTACACCTTTTCACACGGTCTCACACACCATTTTCATTTACACGGCGTGTGTGTTTGGTACACCTCATGTCTGTAGTTTGTGTTGGACCTTTCTTGTGTGGCGCATAACACGGCATGTCGCCCCATTTTCCCGAACACGACGTGTATGTTCGGTATACGCCATGTCCTCTATATCTGTGGCCGGCCCGTGTCTCCCCCTCTGCACGACCATGTTCTTCGTGTGCAATCCACGCCGTGTCCAGACACTACACGGCGAGTATTGTTTTCTCTGAAATGATAAAAACATGGATGTTTCATTTATTAGATGACCACCTGCACTTTGATGTGAACACAACATGTATGTTCGGTACACGCCGTGTCCTATTACATTGTCTCTTTCCACCCTCGGCGTGTCTTTCGGAGAGCACAGGATACTCTCCATTTCTGACTACACGCCGTGTACTCTAGAGTACACGCCGTGTAGTTTTATTTTCCAGTTTTCTCACATTTTCTTTGTTTTTTTTTCTTTTTTTTCTTTTTTTTTGTTTTCTTGTTCTTTTTATTTCAGGATATGGCAGATCATGATCATTCGCATGGGAAGTGGCCAGCCTCCTCCACTGAGGGAGAGGAGTCCAATTATCGTCGGATCCGAATCCGACCACCTACATAGCCGGACCTTGACGCTCCAGTCTTTGAGCTCCCTCCATTGGCCATTCAGCCGCCACTCACTCCCTCCGGTGAGGCGGGTCCTCCTTCTGCTGCACTAGATTCCACTTTCACTGTACCATCATCCTCAGCAGCTGGTCCCTCTTCGAGCACCCCTTCCACCGAGCCACCTTATTCTTCAGTGGATCCACCTCTAGAGCCAGATGCTGCTGCACCGGAACCTGGCCTGGGACTTGCAGGTTCTCCCTATCCCTGCACGGTATTCCCAGTCACCGACCTCGCATACGACAGGATCCGACGCTTTTATCATCGGATGATACCATTGAGCGGCCGATACCTTGACAGCAGCACTCCGCAGCGGCTCGGTATTTGGGAGGAGTTGGAGGTACTTATTGGGCACACCGCACTCCTCGGGATTTTCCAGGTCATCACTCCTTTGTTCCGAGATTTATTTTTGGAGTTTGCGGCCTCTTTTGAGTTCGATGGAGCTTAGTACCGAGAGACACCTAGCGATGCGGTGCCAGTAGTTCGATTCTGGCTAGGCGGACGACGTTTTTCTTTGACGATGACAGAGTTCGGCTGAGGGTGCGACTTCTACCCCCATCCTTTCACCCCACCACCCGTTTCTGACTTGACCCGACCCGAGCACTCTGACCTCATTTCCATGTGGCGGGAGATTGCTGGGCCTGACCACCGGTACTCCCCCACTTCTCAAAAGAGCACTCTTATAGCCGACCTCGTCCTTCGCTTCACCCACCGGTGCTTCAGCGCCATACTCTTCCCCCGCCATGAGGATATGGGGGTCGTGACCGGCCGTGACATGGATCTTCTTTCCTGTGTCATCCGGCACACCTACCCGGACCTCCTCTTCCTTTCCGCCTCCTATTTTCACTCCATGTTTACCGACCGTCAGGGAAACCTGAACGGTGGGTTTTACACCACCCATCTTCCCCACCACTTGGGGGTATTTGAGCCCTCATTAACTCATGACTTGATAGGTTCACCCCAGCGGATGGACTTCCTCATGCTCATTCGCATGGGATTGTTCTGAAAGCAGGGGGCGCCTACATCCTTGCTCAGGCTCGAGCCCCGCCACCTGCTGACCCTGCCCCACCTGCTGACCCTGCACCTCCTTCCCCACCCCCTCCAGCTTCTCCACATCACCCACCTCCTACTTACCCTACTTCTTCTGACCTTCCTTATTCTGTCCCATCCCCCATCCCACCTACCCCCGCACCCTCAGTCGATCCGGCCATTTCCCTCCACCTAGCCACGATGGAGTAGAAGTTAGCCCGTATCATCAGCCGCCAGGACACCATTGCATGCCATTTTATTTGTCTGGATGGCCGCTAGAACCGGATGGAGCATCTGTTGGTACATATTTCTCAGCATCTTGGTGTTCCACTGCCTCCGCCACTAGCCCCTGCCTCCGTTCCTGGCCCTTCTGCTGCTGGTCCACCGCCGTCTCCTGCTGCCACTTCTGTCGGCCCAGGGCCTGCTGCTGTGCTTCTGATCCTGAGTCTAGCACCTGCGGCTCCTACTTCTTCAGCTACCCTTCCCGATGTCGAGTCCGAGCCTCACCCGTCCACGGTTCCAGCGCCATCTCTCCCAGCCGATTCTGTACAGGACGATGCCTCACCTGCGGCGACCCCATGATAGTGTCATTTTCCTTTATCTTATATATCTCTTCTGTCATTTTCTATGCTGTGATGATATGCATGTTTGTAGTCTTCTTTTTTCTCGACAGTCACAGGTACAGGCATGGAGCGCTTTGGGCATCACTTTTCACAAGGGGATTTTTTTTCCATTTCTATTTTCTTTCTTTTGGGATTTACTTCTTCCACTACTTTCCCTCATTTTCCCCCCATTTCTCCCCGCTTCCTACCCTTTACCTTGGTGTTGCACTTGGTGGACCATGTGCAGTGTTAAGTGTGGGGGAGCATCTATATCTTTCACCTTAGTCTTTGCCCTTAAACTAACCTAGGAGACATCATTATTAGACTCTATATTTGTAAATGTAAAGCAATTTTTGTTAATCAATCTTATAAATGCTAGAGTTATCAGTAGGAACTTTTGGAAAGGTTACATGCTTTTTCGTTTTTTTAAGTATTTTAAAATGATTACTGATATAGTTTCAATTACAACCTTTCATCCTTGATTAAATTACATTAATTAGGCTAATCATTTATATGCATGTCATGCCCTGATTGTCCTTTTATTATTTTTACACTCCTGAGAGGTATTCTAAACCCGTTTACATATTTCTTTTCTAATACCCTCTTTCTTGAGAGATTCATAGGATATGCATCACTACCAGAATTTGTAAGTTTTTCTTTGCGAAATATGAAGAAATTATTGAATTGATTTAACATGATTGAGGCATTAGATTGTTTCAAACCCTTTATCTTGAGACCTACCCTACATTTAATCTTCGTTAAGCCCATTGAATCCATGAACAACCTTTATAGGAAGCCACATTACAAGACTATTTCCCTTCCTACACTATTTCTTTTGAAACTTTGCATGATTATTCATTTAATATTTAAAGAGGGAGTTGGCAATACATTGCATATTTTTGTGTACATCCATGAAATAAAAGTGTGGGGGAGTGCCTCTTGATTATTTGGGGTATAATGGGTTCCAAACATGTACTCATTGTATTCATAAGGGATGCCCTTGTGTTTTGTTGTAAACAAACAACAACAAACAAACAACAAGGGGACCTTATGCTTATTTGACCATAAACCCTACTTACCTAAGGGAGTTGGTAACGATTGAAAAAGCAATTGACTGAGATTTTGAAGGATGTATTTTCAATGAGCTTTACTTTGAATATCATGAAATGTTGTTTAAAAGATTAGTCATCCTTTTTCAAGACTCGGAATTTATTTTCACATCTGAACCTACCAACCCTTATCCATAGAAATATCTAATCCTTATTGACAAAGCCCTCATGATTTTTGTAATTCAATTTTTTTAAAGTGGAGAACAGAATATCTTGGAAACCTATGGATAGAATTTATATGACTTGGATTGAGCATAAATTCGATTAAAAACATTTTGAGTGTAGAGTGTGATTTTAACTGGTAAGGTAAATTATCTAGTGGCATGCTTATTTAAAAATGGTTGAACAGTGTGTTGAAAGAGGATTATAGTAGTTAATTACATTATTTATGAGGCATGATTTTAATATCTTATTAATTGAATTTGTTTGTGCCTTTTAGAATTTTTCCTCAGTAACTTTATCAGTTATACGTTTGATTAACTAAATGCCTTCCTTTTCAAAGTATAGGCTCTCTTAATTAGATGTTGAGATTTTTCTTGAGGGCAAGAAAACAACTAAGTGTGGGGGAATTTGATGCACCCAATTTCTGTATACATTTCCTCATATATAATTGAAGATAAAAGCATGTTTTCAGAAGATATCTGTGGTTTCATGAACATATTCTTTGATTTTGGTGAATTTGTTTACTTGCAGGAGCTTTCTGGCTTAATACACGGATCAATGGAAGTTTGTAAAATTTTTGAAACTACACGGCGTGTACTTTCTATACATGCCGTGTACATCCAGACAAGGACACAGACCAAAGTAGGGAGTACACGCCCATATATCCAGGTAGAGATGCATGCCGTGTGGGTCGGCTCTACATGCCGTGTACCACATTCTAGAAGCAGTGGTTACGGAGAAAAATCCACATGACCATGTGGTTGTTGATGAAGACACAACGTGTTTGAAATTTTACACGCCGTGTTGGATATTCTAGAAGGGTATGGCAGCGGTGGCGCTACACGCCGTGTTCACTCAACTTGCAAGCGACGCCTTGTGCAAAAGTCAAGAACAGCATGCTCGACCACCTGCCAGCAGAGAAAATGGCGCCAATACACGTTGACGAAAAGTACACGGCGTGTACTTTCTATACACACCGTGTACTTTATTTTTCTATAAAATGAGGCATTGGAATACGGATTTAAGGAGTTCAAAACCATTGGAGGAGAGGGAAGCTCTACTACCACCATTCCCGAAGCCACCGAGGTGCCGTCATTCCGCTATTCTGCCATTCCACCTTTCGATACTCTACCTCAACGCCTACACGATGAATCCGTCAGGTATCACGTGTGTCGTTTCTCTCCTAAATTCTATGTGTAACTAACCCCCTCGTGTTGGGGATGTGGATGATGGGATTATAATTTGTATATTTTTTTATATAGTTGTGTTTTAATCGCTGTAATTCATCTTAATATTCTTAAACCACTGTCTAATATAACTGAGAATTCTTAGCCGGACCAAGGGAAGGATTCTCAGCGATACAAAAGAAAAGTAACGGTGAAAAAATCCATGACCATTGGAAGGTTTTCCCTGATTCAAGTAATGGACTGGACGTAATAAAGAATTAAGGACATTGACTACCGGACCGAGGAGTCAAATGCTCTAATTCCAAACAAGAGGAATCGGACCAAGGGAATCTTGTAACAAAATGAAATCCTGAATGATTGAATTATTATGAACAACACAACCATTTAAACAATCTTCATAAGAACTCCTTATTCACCACATCCCCAACACGTCTTTTCTTTCCATTTCTAATAACTCTTTAAATTTACCCATTGTTTTCTTTCAAAATGTATCCATTCTTCAATGTAAATCAGTTTAGTTTAAATCAAAACCCAAAAATCAACCCAATCGTTTCTAAATTTTTCATACTTCACCTAATTAAGTATTAACCTAATTAAATTCATGCACACCATGGTTCCCTGTGGATCGACCCTGAACTTATGCTATACTAATGTTTTAAGAATGGGTAATTAATTTGGGACGCATATAACTTCAATCAACGACAATCGTAGACCAAAAACAACCCATATAACATTGTTTCCTCTGGATTTATTTGGATGTATAGTGAAAAGGTCCATGGTAATGTTATCACGCATCAATGTTGGTATGGGTAGTGGTTTCATCATCCCCTTAGACTTTTTTTATTTCAGCCTTAAGTTGCTGACATGTGAGGCACTTTTATGTATATTCAGTGATCTACTTATTCATATTGTTCCACCAATAGTTCTCTCTGAGATATCGATACATCTTATGATCCATAGGTGAATAGAGAAGTTTGAGCTATGTATGTCATTTAAAAGATCCTTATTTATATCTGGATTAGATGGTACACATAATTGTGACCCAAATCCTATAAATACTACCTCATCAATTTTAAACTCTAAGGATTTCCCCATTCACATAGCTTCCACCTTCTTATGGATTTCCACATCATTACATTGAGCACAATTTATTCTATCCATAATGGATGATTGATAAATCATTTAAGAAAGTATTGATGATGTTCCATCCTTAATGATTCCCATTTCCATCCATTAAAAATATAATAAGATTAGATCTTTATAATTTATCATAATTTATAAAGATGCATGATTCATTCAACTTATAGAATATGCCACATTATTTTCCTTACTAGGATGGTAGTATATTGAGAAGTCACTATCCGTGATGAGATCTAACCATTTATACTAGTACATATTAACCTCCTTCTATATAAAAATATATATTTGAGGCTCATACGATCAGTATATATCTCACACTTGTCCCCATAAAGATAATTCATTAATATTTTCAATACAAAGATCACAGCTTCCAACTCCAGAAAATGATTGGGGTAGGTTTTCTCACAAATTTTCAACTGTCTTGAGGAATACTCTATCAATTTAACATTTTTCATCAGCACACATCCAAATTCATTCCTTTAAGAATCATTGTACACCACACAAATTTTCCCACTTATTGGTAGTGTGAGAATCACTACAGTGATAAGCCTATTTTTCAACTCTTTGAAGTAGTCTTCAGATTCACTCATTTAGAAAAAATTCAATCCCTTATGAGTTATCTTGGTTAGTGGGTATAAAAACTATGATGAGTTTCTTAAAAATCATTGATAGTACTCGGATAGACAAATAAAGGTGTGGATCTCTATTATAGATATTTTTCTAGTCCACTCTTTGATTGCCTATATCTTGGAAGGGTCCATATATCTCCCTTTAATGGTGATTACATTGACCTAATAGTGATACTTCCTTCATCCAGATATCACATTTACTGTACTTTTCATATAGTTTCTCCCTTTGTAAAGTATTTAGAACAGTATTCAAATGCTCCCTATGTTCCTCCTTGTTCTTAGAGTATATGAAAATATTATCAATAAAGACTATCAAAAATTTATCGAGGTAATCACTAAAAGCTATTTTTATTATATCCATGAATATTATTTGAGCATTAGTGAGTCTTAAGGGAATCACATTGAACTCATAGTGTATATAACTTGTTCGAAAGGTAGTTTTAAAACATCTTCCATCCTCATATTTAATTAGTGATATCCTGACCAAAGGTTCACCTTAGAGAAATAACTATCCCCATATATATAATTGAACAAGTCATCTATTTGTGGTAGTGGATAATTTTTCTTTATCATGATTTTGTTGAGCTCATGATAATTAATGCAAAGGCCTGTTGATTCATCATTCTTGACAAAGCGGATTATAGAACCCCACGGTGAATCACTCTTGGAAATAAAACCCTCCTATTTATTTTATTATAACTTCTTCTTTAGTAAATCTAGCTCAATGGTTTCCATTTACATGGTGTCTTTGATATAGACAGATATCAAGGAATATGTTCAATTTACAACTCAACCTCTAGATTAGGAGAAAGACTAGAAAACTCTTCGGGGAACACATTAATGTAGTCCCTCAAAATGTTTATGTCCTCAATATTGATTCTCTCCTTTGTTTCAATAATTTGAGCTATATTTTATTTCTCATAAATAAACCATATCCACATTTCAGATGATTATTATAAAGAAGATTAATCATCCTCCTTACACTTGTACAGAATTGGAGGATGCATCTAGATGTCAAGAGTTATCTCCCTTTCTTGAAATTAGATGTTATATTTGTATGAAGATAGTTAATCCATGCCCAATATAGCATCAAACTCTACCAAAGGGAGTATGACAAGATCTTTGGGAGGTTCAGTCCACAAACATTAATTACGGTGGAGTTATAAACTACGGATGTGATAATTTCCCAATTTGTTTTTCACATAGATAAATCAACCTCCAAATTTTGAGGTGGTGATTGAACAGTTCTACTAAACTTTCGAGATATGAAGGAATGTGTAGAAACAGAATCAAATAGTAAATTCACTAATATATAATGAATAACCAATGTACCTGTCACCACATCAGTGTTGGTTTCCACCTCATTAGTAGTTATAACATATTCTCTTCTTTTTATCCTTGATTTTTTTTGTTGCTGATTGCCTCTATCAACCCTTCTCTTTGAGAAATGGTTCACATAATGTCTATGTTCCTTGCTGTTTAAACAAAACATTAAATCTTGAGTGTTGATCTAAACCTTCTCTTCTTCTGTAACATTAGTGGAATTCTTTATATCCCTTCGACACTTCTTAACCAAATTACCCATTATTCCACATTTCAAGCATTTGACAGTTACCTTTAAAAAATTCCAAGGATTCTTCATCCCAAAATTCTGACATGTGGGATATTGGTTCTTCTTTTCATCAAGATATTTATCTGTTGATTCACCCAAATGAAAAAAAATTCCCCCATTTTTCAGTGATACCACAAGACCACCGAGAATCTTCGACATTCATTTCAACCTTGAGGGAACAACTAACTATCTCTTCATAGCTTTCAAAGTCTATAATCACAAACTCTTTCCATAGACTCATCTTTAGTCCTCTAAAGAAGTGATCCAAATTGATTTCAGTGTTCATGAAAAATCTTGAGGCATATCATACAAGTCTTGTGAAGTTTTTTTCAGACACAATGATAGACTCATCTTCCTTCTGATTTAGTCCAAAAAAATATCTTTCCATCTTAAGATAGAGGTTTTGGGGAAAATATTTTTTGAAAAATATTTTCTAGAAATATTCTCATTCCGTGGAATAAATTCCCCCCTTAGACTTTGTGTTCTTGATCAGTGTCCACTACATATTAGCTTCCCCATAAAAATGATAAACTACCAGCACAACTTTCTCTTCTTCTGAGCAATGGAGTATAGAGAATATCTTCTAAATGGAGTTAAACCATTGTTCTACGAGGTGGTTACGAGAAGATACTATAAACATCGAAGTAATTTTTTGTATGATGGATTCAATGGAAACTTTCTCTTTCATAGGATAATTTGGGTGTTCCACACGATTCTAGTTATTATTAATAACTTGATCCAGCTGATTAAGTACTTTCATGATATTTTTATCACCTTTTCTCATTATATTTTTAGTATCATTAGTAAAATCTTCAAATTTCCTATAAAATTTATTATTTTCATGTGTTATTCTATATCCCATCATTAACTAAGAAAAATAATGTGCAATTATTGGGTTTGAATACTTAGCTAATAAGAATGTAAAAAAGAAACTTTGGATATAAAAGGATAATCTTGTAAAATAAAATTATATCCTAACTTGTGATTCTCAGGTTTCAATCAAGGTTATCCAAGATCTATTTTATAAAATATATTCTTATAGAATTTTTTTGTTCCCCTAATTATGGTTCATAATGATATTATGAATTTAGAAAATTATATCCCAAGGGAGTGTCAAACTAGGTGTGCAATAAGGCCTGTTTTTGTGTACCAAGTTACCCTGAGTTTGGATCAGAATAGTATGTCAGAGTTATTACTCCTAGGTACATTTTTTCCAGAACCATGTCCACTTTTAGTATCTATATTGGGATGTATTTTCTTGAAAAACCACTTAATCTATACTAACCAAAATTTATGGATGTTTTCTCATACTTATACTTATACCTAAGGCTTTCAATAGTGTTTTCTAGTTCTAATCCCAAAAATAACTAAAATTTACCTCTAATACCAACTAGAAATACCCTATAATTTTACACATATTATTACATGATTTTAAGAATACTTAACAATTAAATACAAACCAAGGATCATAAAGTCTAATGTATTTGGAAGATTTGGTACATAATTAAAAACATGACACCCAAAAAAATATTTTATTTAATCTCCATAACAAGCATTTAACTTCCATTGAGCTCATACATCTGCATAGGATAACCTGAAGAATACATGAACAAAGGGATGATCTAAAAATCCCAGTAAGGAAATAAGAAAAGTAATAAAACATAGTACATGGGTTAGAAGGCATAACATGATGATATAAAAAGGATTCGATCATGAATAAACATATGGTATGATAACATATAGAACATGGGATCATATAATGATGGAATCATAATAATGTGAAAACAACATAAGACATAAATTTAGTAGTAGTCAAACCTTATTACACATGGAGGATCATGAGTCAAGGCTAACCACCTAGACCATTGCACACAGAGCACAAGTCAAGGCTAACCCCCAAGATCTTTGCACATGACATATCATGAGACTATAAATTACCTAATTAATTATAGCACTATCTAGCCACATCCATTATAACATGTTCATGAATATTTTATCCTCATAAAGAATAATAAAAAAGTAATCAAACATAACCATAAGGGTAACACATGGAAAGAATTGGGTATCATTATCATGTAAAATAGAATATCAACAGGTAATATAATAATTGGATCCATTAAAGAATTAATTTAAATCATAAATGGACATTAATAAGGGAATATAGTTATATATCATGATAATTTAAGTCAAATTAAAGTGAATATAGTGTTTAAGAAACTTTAGAAATAAAAAATTTTAGTACGGTTTAAGGGAAAACTATCAAGATTATTTAAAATGGAAAATGAATAATTTTTTGTATAAAAATAGAATTGAACCATGATATTTTTTCAAGAAAAAATTAGTGATTTCATAAAAATAATGGTGGTTTAAAACAAATTATGTTTTTCACTTTAAAATGGGTATGAAATCAAGAATTTTCCTTGAATTAGGTTTGCTTTTTCTGAGGATTTGAGAAGGGAAACTTTTTGAAAAATATATTTACCCATAAAATAAGAATTTTGAGATAAGGATAAAAGAGTTTGGGAAATATACACATAATATATAATTATATTAAAATAAATAGGAATTACATTGGGGTAAAGAGAGAGAAAGAGTAACCAGGAGGGAAAATAGAGGTTTAGAAAGGATCCATTACCATATGTTTGAAAATATTCAATACATGATATTAATGTCCTGAATAATCATATTTAATCAGTTAATTAATTAATTAATAGCCTTTTATACATGTATTTGATTTATTATAATTCTATTAAGTTCTTTTATGGACTTTTGGGTGAGTTATAAAATATGACTTCATCATTCGAGAGCAGTCATTTCCTTGGGATTCATTCTTGTTTCACATGAATAAATGTATAAAAGATAATGTGATGTGGGAATATATATCTATAATTCAATTTACATGTTATTAATGAAAATAAATAATATTAAATTATCTTATAAATTATTTGTTTATATGACATGAGGATGAATCATTTGATAAATAGTTAACGATAATAGTTTGGGTGGTTTTTGATCACAACAAACTCATTCTATTTTATGATTTAGTATTATTTATATAAGTTAGTTATAGAATATTAATTAACAAATAATAAATATTTTATAATATGGTTCAACTATAAAAATGGTTTCATGAATAGTATTTAAGATAGTAAATGAAAATGAAAAATTCTCGTCCCTGAATGTGATAAATTAACACCTCACGGACGACATTTTCATTTTTTGAAAAATATAGAGAAGAGAAATTAATGATGATGGATGATTACATTATCATAATAAAATTATTTTATATTTAAGGTACTGTATTTTTCCTACCATTTGTAAGACGAAATGTGAGTAGATAATAAGAAAAAGAAAAGAACTTGACAAAAAATTAAATGAATAGAAATTTGTTCATACCTCTTGAGTTCCTCCCTCTTGAGAACCTCCTTAAGGGAGAGGTTTTGGTATTTTTATGATACCAAGAGATAATATAAGTGGGGGAGGGGTATGGGAAGATATTTTAGAAAAAAATTTACAAGGTTCAAATATTAAGATGTGTGAGGAGAAGTGGTTATGAGGGGTCGTATTTATAGTGGAGGAGAGTGGTGTTTTCTCATTATTTTATTCATTAGTTTATTATTTTGTCTCAAGACTATGAATAGTTTGTGAATTATCACTAAATATATTGAAATAATGAAGTATAGTTCTATATTTTTGTCTCACATTTTCCAAACATAATATATGACTCCATAATTCATGTATTTAGCTTTTATTGTAAATTATCATATTTTACCATTAATAAAAAATTTAAGTATTTTAGAAAAATAATTAAAATTAACCATAATTATTTTTCCCAATATAGAATTCAAAAATTAAATCCATTTTATAAAAAATACTTTTCCAAATTAGAGAATTTTAATTTTTTATTAAAATCATTATTTACTTGGAAAATACAAATTTTAAAATTATAAGTTATTTTAAAACACTATGAAAAAATAACTAAGGTCTCAAAAATTTATCTAAAAATTATAAGACAAAAAAATATTAATTTATGAATACATTTTATTAAAATAAATTTTAATTTTAATTATTAAATTAATCATTAAATTGTAATTAATTATTTATGACTCAAACAAACACCATCACATAGATAATAAATTTTAAAATATTTTTTTAATTATAATATGATATAATTGTATCATACTTTCATTTATAAGATGTAAAATTTTATTTATAATTTTATAGTTGAGGTTATTATTCATTTGGTTGGTTTACTATTTATAAGGTTCATATTACTATTAATAAGGTCATGTTACTCTTTTATCGGTATAGGAGTCTTAACTTCTAGTAAGACTTCTTATTTCATTCCTTATTAATTTATAAATTTTGTATTGAGTTCATTATGTGATTTTATGTAATTTATACTCTATTTCATAATTATTATAATATAATTTCCATTGATAAATTTTTTTTGTTACACTACACATGTGATGATTCGAGGTAGGATTTTTTTCTTCACACCTTGTGCTCTGGTACCAATATCCAAAACTGTGAATAATTCCATTATCACATTATCCCTTATGTGATATATATAACTTCCAGTTGAGACTTTATCCCAGCATCTATGGATAGAGGTTTTAATAGGGAGTGATTATTAGATATTGTATATTTTTTAGTAGTGTGAGCTGGCACTCGGTGCAGAGAGTTTCTCATGGGACATTCTAGTCATTCAGATGAAACCTTATGATTTCATCATGGGAATGGAATGATTGTTCATAGTTTGGGACCAGATTGACTATCATTGTAGATGAGTTAGATGACTTCAGAAATATGGGATGAGATTCTCCTATATAGGAGAGATATCTCATTACTGAACGAGTGGGTCTTTTGGGAAGGAATCTACAACCCCTCACCCATCATTTGGTATGTTTATCCCTTGGTGTTGTGATATCTTCTAGAATATTATTTCATTTGGTAGTAGAGGACAATATGGATGTATTCCTTGAGGATTTTATGGTATTACCTCCAAGGAAAGAGAAAAACTTCTTTATAGACTTGAAAGCCCTGACCACACTGATATCTTCTGTGGCATATCAAATAGCCTTGCTAAACTGTAGGAGTTGTGGGTATAGTAGGATGACCATTGAGAGAAGGGATTTATCAGACCCATTGTTTTGCCCTTGGAATATCTAGTACTATTCAAGAAAAATTAATATGGGACCTTGAGGATTTGTGTTGATTATTTTCACCTGCTTTAGGTAGTAATAAAGAACAGTTACCCCTTTTTATTGATTAAATACCTCTTCATTCGGTTGAGTGGTGAGAGTGGGTTATCTATAATCAATCTCATATACAACTACCACCATTTTATGGTTAGAGAGGTTGATATTAGAAATATGAAATTCTGATGGAGCTATGAACACTATGAGTTATTCGTGATGCCTTTTGATGTGATTATTTCTCCTACTATGTTTATGGATCTAATTAATTTCATCTTCCATCCATACTTAGACTGCACTGGTTGTCTTCATTGATGACATACTCATTTACTATATGTTATATGAGTATCAATTAGAGCATCATAGGATGGTCTTAGAACTATACTTGGAACACCATATTTATGGTAATATCTTTTAGTAATAGTTTTGGATCCCTGAAGTTTTTTTTTTTGGGTCATGTCATTTCCAATCATTGTTTTTCTTTAGATTCAGTGAAGACTGATGCATTACTTACTTGGAAGACACCCAATATCGTGTCAAAGGTGCAATGTTTTCTTGGATTTGTGGGGTTCAATGAGAGGTTCATGGTGGAATTATCCAATATTTCATCCCCATTGATTTATTTTATGAGGAAAATGAATACATTTAGCAATACCAATAAGTGTCAAGGATCCTTTGAGCAGTCATGGTTAAGTTTGAACAGTGCTCTTGTGTTGATACTACTGGAGGCGGTAATGGAGTATACATTGTTTTGTGATTCCTATAGATATGGGCTCAACTATGTATTGATTTATAGGAAATAATTTATTGCATATGGGTCTAGTTAGTTGAGACCCCATGAGTTTAGCAGTGTGACTCAAGACCTAGAGTTGGCAGAGGTAATCTTCGCTCTGAAGATGTGGAGGCACAATCTTTTGGGAATGTTTTTTTGTTTACTCAAATCAATAAAGTATAAGGTACATCCTCACTCATCGATATCTAAACCTGGTATAGAGGAATTGGTTGGAGTTTATAATATATTGTGACTTCAAGATAGTCTAAACTCATGGTAATAGTTATGTGGTGGAATATACTCTTACTAGGAAGTCTAATTCTTTCTTGGTGTAGGAGACATATGAGTGGTTAATCCTCAAATTATTTAGTGTATAGGAGGGGATCAAATAATGGAAATCCACTGTGAGGTTCTATGTGATCATATGTCTTTAGGAAATACATCCAATGGATTTTATGGAGGAGGTATGCACATGATCCTTTTCTAGGGATGGATGGTGGTTCCGATCTTGTTGTATGATGAGGTGATGAGGGAGTTTCACACTTCCCCATTAGTAGTATATATCAACGTGGAAAACATGTAACAGTAACTTCAATTATATTTTCTGTGGTCTACATGATGTGAAGAATTGTCATGTTCATCTCTTGGTATCTCACATGTTAGCAAGTGAAGGATGAGCACCATTTTATGGTAGGTTCCTCACAGCCTCTTGAGATCCCCAAGTTGAAAAGGGATGGAATATACATATAATTGTTTACTATGATTCCATGGATAAAGAAATTCCACAATTCTATCTTGGTGATTTTTTACCAACTCACCAAGTCAGTGCACTTCATTACCATCGTAGACTAGAGTTCAGTTTAGTGTTTGGGGTTGTTGTGCTAGTGGGATATCATCCATATTCATGGGGTAATTTTGATGATTTTCTGCAACTATGATGCATGATTCACATCATAGTTCTGGGGAGTCATTCAAGAGGATTTTAGGACCCAATTGTGAATGAGTACAATATTTTACCCCTAGAAAAATTTCCAGAATGAGCGGACTATCTAGGTGTTAGAGGATATGAAGATAGAATATGTGTTATACTTTGTTAGGAGGTGGGAGGATCACTTTCCCTTGTTTTTTTCTTCTTATAATGACATATATCACTATAATATTATCAAATAACCTTTTGATTCAATGTACGTGATATCCTATAAGTCACCCTTATGTTGGATATTGAATGATGATGCATCTCTTGTTGGTCCTAAGATGGTGTAGTCAACAATGAAGAAAGTAAAGGTGATCTATGAGCATATGGGGACATCCCAAATAAGGCATAACTTTTATGTAGATCAATGTCATAGGCCCTTAGAGTTTGGGTAGGGATACCATGTTTTCTACATACTCTCCCCACAATGATGATTGAAAACGTTTCAAGTAGGAGGAAATTTATCCCTAAGATTAATTGGTCCATTTGAGATCCTATGGAGGATTAGCGAGGTTTCTTAAATAATATAATTTCCCTCAACGTCAGATCGAGTGCATGAAATGATTCATGGGTCTTAGCTAAGGAGATATGTGTATGAACCTATGAACACTATTGATTGGGGAAACATAGGAATAAAGGATGGATCCAACTTCATAGAGTATTTAGTGGAGATCAAGTATTTGTAGGACAACATACTATGTGGATGGACCATATCATTGTTTATTTTTATTTAGAAGAATAAAATCATGCATGAGAGATCCCATGTGTGAGAGAGATAGATGCAGACTACGTACCCCCCCCCCCCCCAATTTTATGTACCTTATGATTTTCAGGGTGAAAATACCTAAAGGAGGGGAGAATGTAGAAATTTAATTTTTGATGTATTTGTCCTTTTAAGATTTTTATGCACATATTTGGATTTATCCTTGTAGTTGTTGTAGTGTTTGGGTGTGTCTGCACCCTAGAATTAGTATATTAAAAATATTAATATATTTTATTGCACACACATGCATCGTTTCAGTTTAATTATTTTTTCCATTATTAGGTACCTCATTATGAAAATATGAGGACATGGTTAATTCAAGAACATGGGGTCTTCCCTAGGTGAGACGTAAGGTTGGTCGACATCAGAATTTTTTGTGGGAGGAGACTTTTGGATGCTACATTAAATAAAACAAATTATTTATTTTTTTATTTTTTTATTTCAATTAAATGATGTAATCTAATTTATTCTATATAAATTCCCAACTATGGAAAACCATAAGGTTTATCAACATAACCATGAGAGGATTTGAGATGAGGACCAAAATTATTCATTATAGGTTCAAGATCGAATAATGAAAAGTGATCAGATCGAGGTAGATCAAGAGGCAGCGAGCACAGTTTGACTTCCTCATCACTATAGAATGAATTATTCACCAATAATTGATATTAAATCATGGTTAATAACATTATTTATTGATTTATACTCTATTATATTTTTCAGGCATGGATTTAGTTATCTTTGTTTTGATCTTTTATTATTTGATCTTCACATGAGCCCTGTCCCAATTCAATTTTATTGATTCGGTAATATTCCCCCGTTGCACATGCTATCACCCTTGGATATTCTGGTTTATGTGATTTTTTCTAAGAACACTAGTATAATAAAGTATTTAATTTATTATTATTCATTTATCCCCATAATTATCCATATTCTTCAATATTTTCCCATGGTGTCATAGTTTGACATTGTTGGGGAAGGTTCCAGCATGATCGACCCCCCATTTTTGTGGTAGTTGTAAAAATTGACATATGGGATAGAGATTTGTGGATGTATCAAGATGTATTAAGGATTATTATTTGTGGATCTTGGATTTAGGGAGACAATAGGTGATGGTATGTTCTTTGGGATGCATAGTGACTCATCGGGGGATGATTAGATTCCGATTTTCTGCGACCGATGGATGTGAAACAACAACTGAAGGAATTACCCTTTAATTTCTAGGGTAAAACAATATGAATCATGGAAATGAAGGAGTATATAGATCCAAATTATGGAACGAAGTTTTCTATGAAAAATTAAATTACATTACATGTATGTGAAGAACACACGTCGTTTAGTCCCTAGATGTGGTGGGTAGGGTTTCTAGAAGAGATAAATATCACATGCTGTGTGGAGCCTACCACATGTAGTGTGACCCTATACTGGCATCTTAGCATGTAATCTAAGAGTAAACAGGCTAGGATACCTCTAGGAACATGAGAACAACTAGATTACAAGGGAATTACCATATACATGGAAATGAACATGATAAATGGATGTGACCATATACATGAGAACTGGATGATTTACATAGGCATGGTCAAAATAGAATGGGAAAGCCCCAAGTGGGTGAGACCTATTGTGTAGTGATACATGGATTTAAAAATGATTTTGATGAGAGAATGAAACTATGTGATGAGGCAACATTGCACATCATGTGACACATTTTACATTCCATTTACTTCTCCAAATAACTTTTACCTTCTATATCTACTTCTTTGGAATCAGATCTTGGATCAAAAGAAGTATATCCTAATTGTTTATCCATGTATAATGCAGTGGTTGCCTTCATTCTGGAATATGAGATGTGATGTTCGGTGACCCTACCATATTGCTTCTTCGTGAGAGACTTGATGATGATAGTGATTGGGATAGGATCATCAGGGTGATGAAAGGGTCGGTACTTCTATGTCACATCAGGGTGTGGGTTACCCATACTCTTTACATTGTTTGAGTTAGTACTCCCTCACACTATATCAGGTTGTGGGTCTTATATCTATAGAGTTGTACTCCCCCTTTTTTGAGCATATATGGGGAGAGATCCCTCTAAAGGAGTCGTGGATCCTTCGGCTTTGGAGTGCAGTAATGAGGGGAGAGCCCCATCACATGAATTCAAACGAGGTTTCAAATAAATTTGGGAATAAAAGATAGACTTGTAGAGTAGTCAGAAGACTATCTACTTTGGATGGGTTGTGATAAGGAGATCCCCTTTCCCCACCTACAGGGTTTCTTTATGAGAATGTATTTATTGGATTTTTTACCTCTTGTTATGTGTTGAGATTCCCTGTGTTTTATATTTTTAGTACTCCCTTTGTGTTTTAGGGGTGTCCTACTAAGTCTGTATATACTCACCCCTTCATGGGATTTTCCCACATGTTTCATTTCTTACGAAGATGATAGGAAATTCAGAATTATCAATTATGGAGAATAGTGTTTCTTGGTTTCATTAAACATCTATAGTGGTCAGACTTGGAGATCATGAGTCACGATCTCTTAGTTTTTCTATTTTCCAATAGTTGTTAGGTTGGGACTTTATCTTTGGTTGGGAATTTATTTTTCCCATTTTAACCTTAGTTTATACTGATCTACTCTAATTTATTCCCTAGTGGTTATAGTATTCATGGATTTAATCTAGATGTTATAGTATTTTATTTATATTTCTCTTCACTTTTTCGTGGAGATGGTTGTGTGTGTGTAAATTTATAATAGTAAATGACCTCCCATTCTAGTTACTCCTTCTCAACACTTGTTTCTAACCCCTAGCCTATTGGAGGTGGGATTTGGATTTCCGCACTCGACCTTCTGCCTGCCTGGAAGGCCCTGTTAGGTTGGTACATGACATATTCCATGATTCCCAATAACTTGTTTCAAATCATAGGGATATAGAATTCCCTTCATGATTTGTTGTGGGATAGATCGAGCATATGATAGAGGTATGTCTTGAGTTGGTTGATGAAAAAATGGAATCAAAGATCCCCTTTTTTATTTTGGGTGTCACATAGAATGGAGATCAAGACTATTGAAACTCAAGAGGTTGGAGTGGATACAATTTCATAAAATCTTACCTATCTTTAACATCGAGTTACTATGTGAAATTAGGATTTGATACTTTTTTGTGGGTTTCTTAATTGTTTAGTGATTTGGAGATGATAAAGGGGACTAAACTGGTGGTATTTGGTGAGATCATAGGGCCTGTAAATCCATGTATATCTTGAGTACATGGTTCATAATTACTCATAGTTCTAGTTGTATAATTTTTACATGGTCCACCAAGCCATGTGGCCAAGTTGTGCACTAATAGTAGTCCACTTTTGAAAATATGCATTGGAATTGTTCAATTTTATTTCAATTTGGTTCTGGTATCTTGAGTTTTTTGAAATAAAATTTTAGAATAAGTTTTAAAATCTTAGTTTTAAAATAATTATTTTTTGGTTTTAAGAGAGTCTTTTTATGGTGATTTGATGAAAATTGTTTTTTTAATGGATTTTTAAATTAATGATTGGTTTAAAAGTGGAATGGAATTATTTTTTTAAACGAATGATGTTTTCTAAGAATCGATATGGCCCGTTTGGCACTTTGAGGCTTTACATTAGAAATAAAACCCCCTCTCAAGTTAGAACCTTAATTATATAATTGGTTTTGGCATTGAATAGAAGGATTTTATGATGTAATCATGGTAATAGGTTCTGTGTATTATTGTGAAAAATGTAATGAAAAAATGATTTTTGTCTTAAAAAGGGAATTTGAGTTTGAGGACCTATGAATGTTTTGAATGAAAATATTTTTCAGTTTTGAAATGAACCAAAGTGACAAAAAAATCAAATTAAAATGTTGAATTTAAATTTGATTTAAATTTGAAAGAGAAATTTATAAATTTTGAAATTTCAAATGTAATGTTTTAAATGTGTTCAAAATGTAAAAACTATAAATTTAGTTTTGTGATTTTGTTTAATTTGAATATTAGATTGTTGCTTTGAGTTGAGTTCTGATTATTTATTCGAGGATTTAAATTGATGTTTATATTAATAAATCCCATGTTTCATTTGTTATTTATATTATGCATCCTGAAAGAGTTTTAAGGGTTCTTAAGGATTTGATTTTGGCTCTATTAGTCGATGATGACACCTAGAATCATGATAGAGTGTTGGGGATGGTCTCTTCATGGGGGTTTCCATTATTTAAAGTTCATCTAATTTCTAAATTAGTGAAAGAGTGGCTTGATGATGTGGTGAATTTATTTTTATCCTTGGGGAATCATGATTATTTTAGGGTTAAATTTTCCTTGAGGTTGTTTTAGGGGATCAGTTCAGATTAGTGAAAGATCATCAACCCATACAATTTGCTAGTTGGGATTGCATGGGATCTCTTTAAGACTAGGTTTTCATAGGGGTTTATTCTAAATGAGTTTAAGGAAGGGAAGGTATGGGAACTTATGAGACAGTAGCATGGTCAATTAATGGTGAAGGAGTATATCGATTATTTTAATGAGGTCATTCCCTTTTCTTTAGAGTTTGTTTGTATTGATTCCTTAATGGTACATCACTTCATGAAGGGTATTTTCTTGGATCTTAGTGCTCAAGTCCTTTCAACTAGGAATGTATTGATTGAGTAGTTGTTTAAAGAGGATATCTAGATGTGTAGGATTTTTGGGGTAACCTTTGGTGATCTATGGTTGTATTCCTTTTGAAGTTGTTGAAGGATACCCATCCAATGAGAAGTGAAGACCTGAGGATCCTATCTCATGTGAACCTTCCCTAGTTGTATCTTCTTTACAAAATAAGTCTTATCTTGTGTTCTTACAATGAGGTCAGTTTGATCACTCTAACCCCTCTTTCTCAAGTGTTTCAAAGTCTTATCAACACTATTTTTAGTTGGGAAACCTCTATCGGGAGAGCAATTAGAAGAAACTTTTTTGGAAAGGGATCATATCTAGCTTCAGGATCTCGATAATGGTTCAATGGTTTTTTAGGAATTTTCCCTTTTTATTTTACCTACTTTTAATTTTCTAGCATTTTTTTATGTTCATTTGGAGAGTGAATGTTTTTTTGTGGTATTTATGAATGTGAACCTATTTGGTTCCATCATTGAAGCCTCTAGGGTTAGGATTTATGATAATGGTATTTTGGTTTTGTATTCCTATGGTTGATCCACTATAATTTGTAAACTTAAAAATAGTAGGTAGATCCATATTGGAACACTATATTTTTATATATTGGTTTATTCATGTATGAATTTGGAAGATTGAGGTCTCACTGAGGTCAGTATCATTCAATTGGTTTTGGGTTCAATTTTGGAGGTTTCATTCCAGGTGTTATTTTTTTGGTTGAAGGTTCTGGTTTTATTTCTAGCTTTGAATCAATGAATTTATGGGGGAGGATGTTTTTATACTGAGGATAATTGGTTCACCCTGAACATTAGGTTTATTAAAATTTAAATTAGTGGTTTTTTTATCTGGATGATGAGTTTAGGGTGGATATTTCATGAAAATATAATGTATTACCAATTTAGTTCAGACCACACTATTAGCCCACATAGTTTGTGTTATGCCCAAAATGGGCTTAGAAACCCTAATAAGGGGGGTGATTTAGGTTATGGATATTCTCTTCAAAATTCTTCCTGCCCCACTTGATCTTAACATCTTTAATATAAGAGTCAATTTATTTATGCTTAAGTGTTTATTATATTCTTATTTCCTTAATCATCTGATGGGAATGCATTGAAAGTAAGACAAGATATAAAGCACAAGAACACATCGATTTTACTTGATTCACCCTCACAGGGCTACGTCCAAGGAGTATACAAAGTAAATGTTCCTATGTACCAAATTTGATATGGATCAATTCCAATTCAATGATTCAAGATAGATCAAATAATTTTCCAAGATCAAAACCTTTAAAAAGTTTAGGGATAGCTTACTTATTCACAAGGTTCACTCCGTAAATTTATCCTTCATTGGATCACTATCAATGGAAAGTATCACCTTCTTCCTTTTCCTTTTGTCACCACACCAGAAAGGATCCACATACAGTTCACAGACATGTAGCTCAGTTCATTAGCCATAATGACTACATCATCAGTTATGGATAGATGTATTGATTAATTTCTACTTTCATCCACTTTATAAATACCACTTTACCCCAGATTTACAGGTAAATCCCTTCTGGTTCTCACCCATTTGTATTTTTTAGAACCTCTGGATGCCTTTCCCGCAACCTTACCACCTTGCATGAAAAATTTATGTTTTTTCATGAAACACCCAAATTTAAAAAAAATTCTTTTTCATATCACCTCTACTTGCATGAAACTTTCACACTTTACGTGTACCTTCATTTTTCATGTCGATGTTAATTTTTTCTATATGCAACAAAAACATTAGTCGTTTCTTCACACAACTATCCTTGCACATAAATTTTATGATTTTCCTTCCATTCTTACACAATTCAGAGTGTTGATATTATCTATGTGTTTACCTACTCAAATGAGGATGGGGAGGGTGTTTCCACCTATTTATAAACACACCCAACCTTTCCTAAAAAATCCCTTCGTGTCTTCCACTATGCATGCAAGAAATAAATTTTATATGGAACTCTTGGATTTTGGGAAACTTCCTTCAAGAACTCACCTTTATGAGTTGACATCATATTTGGAACATAATATTATTTCATGCCTACTACTGTGTGCAACCCTCATGTCACAGACAAACCCATATTTCATGAAATTTCATATATTAAAATGAAACCAAGTATACACTCTTTTCTATACCACCTAGAGAGAATCCATTCCATTTTCATGGGTATTTATCAACATTTTTAGTCATAAATATCTTTATAACTCTTCCATTATCCTTGGAAAACTTCTTTATCAACAAACATAGTCAACCTGAAATTAATACAATGTTATATTGATGGATTTTTTCCCAACAGTTAGTTTAACTGTGAAGCAACCATGTGAGGTACCTTTAATTAATGACATATCCATTTTTCATGGTAGGATCATGGTTGTATTAAATGTGAAGACCAACCATGCATGAACCCTGGTTTACCTAGTGGGCGAGGATAGTCAACACACAGTTTGGATAAATGTTTTGAAAAATATATGTATCTCTCAGTTAAAAAAAAAAATTAAAATTAAAAATAAAATAAAAAAATAAAACATGATCTACCCATTTCCATATACCTCTCCCATGCAACCTATTCCCCAGGGGGTCTTATCCTCATGTGCATGCCACCCCTTCTACTGGCCTCCTCTCCCCATCGATTGATTACCAATTTTTTAGTGAATCATCCTTAGTTTTCTTCCCTTGTTATCATTTTCTCATTTTTATTATTCTTTCCCTTCTTATTGGTTTTATTTCTATCTTTTGTGATCCATTCATTATGGATGAACCCTAACCTGAATGGGGTGTTTTATTTTGGTGACTCTTGGTTGTTGAGTTTCATGAGAAATGATTTAAGACTCATTCAAGACTTGGTTGTCAATGGAGAAGTGTTCTACACCAAATTTGAGTAGGTTTTCACCTAATTTGTTTGGGGCTCTATTTTTAATTAGATATTTTTGATAAATTTGAGTTTATTGTATTTTTCTAGAGTGCCTTCAGTCTTCTTTAGGTAGATTTATGCCACCATTAGTGAAAGTAATCAAATTTGATATAGAGTTACCTATATCCAAGACCTTAAATCAAATACCATAATTGATTTATTTTTTTATTAGGTGTTTTCATTATATTAAAAAGTAAATAAAATGTAGAAATTTTTTATGGATTAAATTGGATTCTTTCTTATTATCAATGTTTTATTAAATTTTGGCCATTTTTTCCCTGGAGAAACATTTTTTAATTTTTTTTAATGTTTTATCACACCAAGTGATTGGTTTATTTTCCAAAATAATTTATTTATATAAGTTATAGATATGATTTTTTTCCTTTCAACCTGTTTTACATAAATTCCTTTTGGTATATTTTATTTCTAAAGAGTATCAAAATGGTTTCAAAATTATTCCTCCTTTTTAAATAGGTCTTATACACATAAACTTTTATAGGTATATATAAATATACATACTATTTAAATTATTAATAAAAGGTGTGTGAATATGCACGTCAAGAAAATGGTTATTTATAACAATACTGGTGAAAATATGCATTAGAAAAACATGCGACTTTTGGGAAATTGGAAGGGATTGGATTAAAAATGGTTCTTCAAATGTTAAAGGGTTTTTTTTCAAACGATGATGCCTAGTTATTACCTTTGGATGTTTTTAATAAAAGGAAGATAACTCCATGTATACTCTACATTCTACATAAAATTCACATGGTTGGTGTCAGGAGGGGGGCTTAGCTTGTATTAAATTTTTTTGTGATTGAGATTTTTTATTTTTACTTTCTTCCCCACCACCCACATTTTCTATAGCCATGGGATCCTATGAATTTTAGTGAGAGTCAGGAGATAGTAATTATTTATTCATGAATCGATGGACTATATCCTCTTGATAAGTAAAGGCCATAGTGTGTTGTGCCATTGGTGACTCTAGTTGAGGGAATCCAGTTCGTTATTGACAATGGATTGCATCTAAAGGTTGACATAGTGTTTTGAAGTGAGTTTTTATATGCTTTATTCACTCTATGTATATGAGTATACCATGTCAAAAATTTTATAGGTATTATAATTTCCCTTGTTTTCATATGTTTTTGTATAACCATTTTATCTGTTTAGATTTTTTCTGAAACTTCTATATCACCACATATTTATTTACATTATTATTTCCTTTATTTTGGTAGTTCCTTGTGATTTAATTCCCACTTCTTACTATTCACCCAGGTATTTATTTCACCACTTGTTCCTTATTATGAATTTATTTTTGGAAAGTCATTCATTCCTTGGAAACTATTTTGCAAAATTGATATGAAAATGGTTCTTTTGAAATTATTAGCTTGTTACTTATTTAAATGGAAATGAAAACCGTATTTTAAATATATTTATTTCAAACTAGAAGAAAATAGTTTTATCTTTAAAGTTAAGTCATAGGGAATGGTTTCTATTTTGGCATCCCTACTAAGGTTATTTCTCATACATACATCTTTATCATTTTTCAGTGGTAGGTTTCTAGCTTATTTTATGATCACCCATGGGTCATTGTTGTTATTATGTGTATATATGTGACTTTTACAGTCACAATGATACATTTATGTTTGTGTTTTAGTTTTATTTTAGTTTCTTTTTATTATATTGGACACTTAGGATTTTACTACATTATATGGACATAGGGTATCTATAGATGCTGGTGGGAGAATCAAATCCATTTGTGGGAAATATTTTCCTTATAGGATAGGGAGATCAAAGGGTGTGGGAGGTTTTTGGTTCCCACTTATATTTAATGCTACCCAAGTTTTGATATTAGGTTGATTTTTTATTTATTTTTCAATGGTGTGGATGTCTGATATATGGAATTTTAATTCCATAATTTTATTTAATTTCTTATACTTACTTAATTAGACCTCACTAGGAGAAATCATTACCAAGATTTAATTATTTCATGACCAAGAACTTGTTCCAACCCATGGGGATCATGAATTCCCTTTGGGCCTTATCACCGGATAGCTCCATCATCCGACAGAGGGATAACTCGGGCCAGTTTCAGGAAAATTGAATCACCAATTTCATTCAATTTAAATGAAATCCATATAAAAAACTCATTGATGTAACTTAAATGAAATATCATGTGACAACATAAATCCACCCCCTTAGGAAGACCTCTATAATAATCACATGAAAGCTCCATCATGTATGATGACTTCACCGTGATTTTGTTAAATTGACCCTCCAAACCATAACCAGACAAACCAAGATCATGGAAGAATAAGGGAAAAGAATAAGGAAGAGAATATAGGAAAATTTAAAAATAATTGGTGGGATGATCAAACTTGAATAACCCATGTATAAATGGGGAAAGGAGAGTAAGGTGGACTGATAAATTGGGATTTACCCTCTTTCTTTAGTTATCTAAAAAGGGTAAGGATAGGGGGATAAAAATAGGATCCTATAAAAAATTACCAAAATACCCCTACAAAAAAGACCCTTGTTATTTGAGAGTCTTTACCATGGTGTGGTCCACATGGACCATGGGGTTGTTCCCCTTTTTCAGTCCTAACCACCATAATGACTTTGGGAGAACCAAAATGAAGTTCCCATAACCTTTTTCTAGGGAGGGGTTTCACCCCTTAAACCATGAAAAGATCTATTATTTGGAACTCACCATTTTCTAGCCAAAATAGATGATGTACCACATCAATGAGAACTATAGAGATGCTCTCCCTTAAACATTCACATAGGAGTCCTCTAAAATCTCTATAAGATAGACTATAGAGTATATCTCCCTGTGGTCTATCAAAAATGGATAACATAGGTTATCTTTTAAGTAGAGATGGATGATTTTTTCATCCATAGTTTTGGTCTCTAACACCACCATGGATAGTTAAAACAGTAGGTGTTTTGGTCTTCCTCACACACAAAAATGTCTCAAACAATGGAATGGTTCCCATTGGTATTTCACATTAGGTAAAATCCTGTGAAATGAATTCCTAGACACAATTCTCACCCAGGAATTATAACCTACACCATAATGAGAAATACAATATAGTCCTCTATATAGTGGTACAATTGTACCATAAATCAGCTATGGATCCACCCAAACATTCCTTAAATCTCATTTGGGAACCACAAAACTCCCAAGCATTAATATAAATCTAAAAACATCCATTTGATATGCTTAATATCTCAAAATGTGAATCCAAATATATATTCTCAAAATTTCACCATCTATAATAATTGAAAATTTAAATTTCCCCCGAAATTCACAACTAAAAAAGGTGTGGGTATTTAAATCCTTTCCACCGTATCACTTTTAATCCAAAATAATCCTCAGTGGTCCATAATGAATAAATCATGATCAAACATGTTCTTGAATCCTTGATTGATTCATCATGTTCAATTCACAAATTCCAAATGAGCTTCCACTTCATAACTCTAAATATAAGTAACATAATTTACTAAAACTTGTTCTCCTCTTGACTCACTACGACCAACACTGAGATGAAAATCACCCCAACTATCCCAAGTCATCGGACCATAACCATCCACATCATCTCCTAGAATATTGTGATCCCAACTATAAATAACAACTCATAATGGCCAATCCCAAGTTATTGTGCTCTCCATTATCAAGATCACCTACTGAAATGAATTCTTAGTTTTTTATTGACCTTCTTGGTGAAATTTACATCTCACCAAACCTAACTACAGAAGGAAACACATGTAATAATTTTTATTTTCAACCTTCCTTAAAATTATTGGTTTCACCTATCAAGGTCTTATTTCATAATCTAAAAATGCTGCCTTAATTCGTGAAGGCGTCCAAGATCATATAAACACCCACACTAAATTCTTTACTTGAACATTAGTGTAGTTCCATGCTTAAATTCCTAAAATAAAAATCATTGACATAATCTAGCCATATATACTCATACAGCCATGTTCAAACTCACCCTTTGATCGAACTACATCAATGACTCTATCCAACATTAGAGTCATGCGTCTATCACCTATGTGATTCTCCACATCATAGTAATCTCCCAATTATACCTAAATAAATTGGTCTAAACTATATACCTAATAAAATATCACACTCGTATACTTTTTATCCACATCAAAATTCATTTCATGAGGTTTCTACCCAAGTCTCTATCAAAAACCCATTTTATATATTTTGAATTAACAAATAAAACCCCAGACACCATCAATCTACCACTAAAAAGTAATAAAAACCCATTTTACATAGGCATTAGTTACTTCTCCCAAACACCATACCAAACTATGTCCACATTCTCGAACCACATTCGGAAGTTCCAAAAAAATGAGACATAAAATCCAAACATCCAATTCAAGCATCAAGGTTACTCTAATACAAAACACCAAAACAATAAGCAATACAATTTCCATTGGTACCAACTATTTATTTCCAAAAGCAAACTCAAAATTATCCTTTAGTATCCATGTTTTTTCTCTAAAACAAAAATTACCAAAATCTATGACTTAAATATTATTTTTCCTCTAAAAAACCAATTCCATTCTCAAAACCCAAGAATCATTTCCCTCTAATTTTCCTCAATACTATAAAATTATACTTATTTCAAAATCACAGGCTCTATGATCCATTTCAATTAGTTATAATTTATAAAATTGTTTCACACATGCCCCATTCCACCACATGTTTTTCCTCATAAAACCATGTTTCATCTTGAGATAGTGATTTCTAAAAACCAACCATTATGAAAATCATTTTCCTATGGTTTCCAAATAATCACCATCACAATCAATTAATCATCCCCCTTAAATGCATGTTAAGATAATCAACCCATTATAATATAATCATGAAAATATCAATTATATTAGCATTTTCATCAATTATTAAGGGATTATGATGAGATAATGATGCCAACCAATAATTCCTAGAAGAATATTTATCATTCCATAAGAATGAAACTATCATGATGCAATAACAAGTCCAAATATTTTGGCCGATCTCTATGACTCATTCCAAGCCTCAACCATCCCACATTGGGATTCTTAGTCAAAACCAACACCTCACTCATCTTAGAGTGACTACCCAAAAAACATGAAATTACATTTAATCATGGGTTTAATATGATGGAATGAAATCAAAGAATGTTCTTGGTCAACCTCTCAACTTAAAATAATAAATCTCAATTTTTATCTAGGTATTTACCATACCAAAACAGAATCTTATACCAATTTGTAACTCCCCAACTGTGGTTTCTTCAATGGAACCTGAGTAGGGGTCTCCACATGACCTTAGGTTCACTTTTCTATATTCCAGTGGTATACGACTAGTAGAGAGGGTCTAAAATAGTCATATGGAGGCTATTCCCTCTAAAACAAGGCCCAAGGGTCATGCCTGAATCTACAAAAAATTTGTCCTGAAACATTTATATAATGAATATTCCAAAAATATATTAAATTACATAGGGAACCATGGGTATCCATGAATTCTATAATATAAAATGGTAAAACTATCAATATGATATAGAAAATAATATATAAAATCATAATATTAATATATAATCATTTATAAATACTCAATTTCACACTAACCAGTTCATGAGAAACAATAACTAAAAGTAAATTGGACTCTAGCTCATCTCACATAATCATTATGTAGAAACTTTGGACTCCATAACCCTTTGGAACTGTACCATGTTCCCATCTCCAAGAAGTACCTATTCCCTAAGATAAGCCATAAAGGTTTACCCAATAACATTGAAATACAAGACCTGTATATTGGTATGGGGAATGTCTAATAGTAAAATTGGATTCCCTAATCCCTCAACAATACTTAGTGCTTCTATATTCAATATTTTTTGGATATAATATATATATATATATATATATAATTGTATTCATGATCATACAACACACCCATTCCATAACATAAAAAAAATTCATACCAACCACACCTAATAAGAAATCATGTTTTAACTAGACCAATATGAATCCTTACCATGACCTATTTAACTAGTTTCATAGTATCTCTAAGTATGTTACACCAACCATACAGGGGGACCAAATCATGCACCAATGATAGTAAATGAACATTATATAAAAAAAAATCTAGTTCATGAGTTTCTCTAAGAATAAGACATAACCTTACCAAATTATACCAGGATATATGGGAATTTCATAGCTGGTGTGAGTATTTATTACTAAGATATAATCATAGAAAATCAAGAAGTATCATGATCAAATATGAATCCTTTGTAACCAACCAAGGATTCCAAATATTCATCATAACTTAATCCAAGGTTAGTTCCCAATGTATTCTAAATTAATAGGCATCACAACCAAATCTAAGGGGATTTCCCAAGGAATTCTAAATAGATAGGCATCAAAATTGAATCCAAGGGGATTTACTAATAATTCCAAATCAAATAGGCACAACCATAGAATCCAAATATGTATCTTAATCGTTAGATATAGACTCAAAGGTTGAATCCTAGGTAACCTAATATAGGTATTCCCTACACACACATATTAGAGGGAAATGTTTTTCTCTAATAATATCACATTCAAACCTCTCATAAGGTTTGACCATCCACCCAAACCAATCTCATATAAATGAAATTGGTTTATCAATCACATGAATCATCATCATAACTACGACAATATCAGGCTCACACAATGATTCGATTTCTAAAGGGACACTCAAAATAATCACTCCCCAAAACATTTAATAATTGTCTTTAAGGTCAACATAATACTCTAGAACCCACCATGTCACCCTAGTTAAAATCCAAGCATGATCAGCCTTCAAGTTCTCCAGAATCACATTTATATATCTCATGTATATATAATTATTCTAGACATAACATTCCACAACATCTTCTAGGGTATGTTAGACCAATCTCTACCCTCTAAGGGTTCGAGAACAACAGCTAAACCTAAACTATAATTAATATAAAAAATAAAACTCATTGGAAAATCTGTAGTATCATGCATCAACATGAATAATCAATGAACATTAAAACTACATTAAGGGTAACATAATAAAAACACTCATTATTTATAAAACATGTAATCTCCCACATGAGGTCAAATGAACAAAAGTAGCTCCATAAGGACCTTATATATTTCCTTTAAAATGAAATAATAATACTCCTTTAAAAACCATTTGAAAATGAATCACATGCACAAGGACCTTGGACAAAAATCACTTTAAAAATTATTTAGAAGATCCCAGAGTTTTGAAATTCCATTTCAAAATGTATTCATGAAATCACCAAAATTTTTCTTTGAAATTACATTTAATAAAAAATTATTTTAAGATCAAATTTTTTAAGGGAATCCACTCATTAATTTAAAATCTAACACATGAAACCATATAAAACATAAATAGGGCCACCAAAACATGTTCAAACAATGTGTAACCATTGATAATTTAGAAACCTATGCCATCTGTATTGAATATTTGGCCAATGTGAGCCCATCCCATTTTATGAATGAATAATCAATTCATGAAACATTCTTATAGTAAAAATAATGTTTGTAGGGGAACATAAAATAACAAATGAATAAGATTCTTAGAAAAATTCAAGGCAACCTACCTCAAACATAGTTATTTCCTTTTAAAGAAACTCACATGTTCGCCGACCCTTTCCACTCCACATGAGGTCATGACTCAAGCCATAAAATTTAAATAATTTAATTATAACTAATTATAAATATTATCTCTATTTCAGTTATATATGAAAATTTATAATTTATTATTAAATTTATTCTAAAAAGACATCATTTAATAATAATTCATTGGGAAATATCCACTTACGAAAACCTTGATAAGTGAGGTGTGGTCCTCTATAGACATGTATTCAAACCTAAGGCACATGTCATTATTAATTAATTATAACAATATTAATTATTTCCAAAATTTAATTCAACTAGAAATAAATTTCTAATACTCATTGATCCATCTCTCCCTACCATAACCATACTGAATCACCTATGGAAGGTCTATGGTGTAATCCCTACATCATACTGAGAAATATCCCCATCAAGTGGAACTAATTCAATGGTAAATTTTATTTAATTAAAATTGAATCCCTAGATAAACCTTCAACTAAATGACATGTGATAGTGTGGGACTATCCTCCCAAGACATCCTCTATAAAGAAAAAATTAAAGCCCCTTAAAAATTGAATATTTTACCATGATCTACTAAAATCATATGCCTAAATCCAAATTAGCCAAACTAAAATAAATAAATAACATGGTATAATAAAAAAGAATAAAATAGGTTAAGCCTTACTGATAATTGTCATGAAGAATCATCCTTGAACCACAAAAATAAAAGGCTAAAATAAGAAGCAAGAGGTGATCCAAAGAGGGATCTCCCCTCTTACTTAACTAATTCACAATTAAGGGATCTTGATAAGGTTTCAAATAGAATCCCTCATAAATTATAAACCAACCTTACTAAAAAAACACCTCAGATATTGGAAAATATCATTATAGTGTTTTATAAATAGACCATGTTGTGGTGCCCTTCCCTTCCACCTAGCCACTATGGGGGATTGGGGAGCATCATAGTGAGGTGCCCCTACCCATTTTCTATAGAGAGGTCTCGCCCCTTACACCATAGCAGTCTTCACAAGGTATATTTTACTTTTTTCTTTCCAAAATGGCTAAGGTACCACCATAAGAAGTGCCGTGTTGATGTTCTCCCTCACAATTTCACACAAAGAGACTCATGGAGATCCTTGGTCAAGGACATGGAATCGATCTCTTTGTGATCCATAAAAAATGGACAATATATGTTAATCAAGACATATACTTGAAATTTACTTTTTTATTTTCCAACACTTTTAAAGGGAAAGTGAGAACCCTCACAGTGCTACAAATCCAACATCAAAAGAGACAACAAACTTGTTACATACTAAATTGAGACAATTGGACTCAACTTCTCTAGCCAGATTCCAGGGGAATACCTGGCTGCTGGGACCATCTTCTAGGAATGCTTCATAATATGTTTCGAAGTACTCCCATGATTTCATATGATCTTCTTTGCTAATTTTCCCCATGTTAAAGCCTCTAACCAAAATACAGTCTTTACTGTGAATACAATCCTCCTACTCCTTGGTAACTTCCGCTTGAAGATATATGATCATCATTTGATCAACTTCTTCCTTTGTCGCCTTAATCACTAGGAAATACTTTTTCATCTCCTCACCCAAGTGGATGAGGAGATCCATCTTTTTATTCGAATCAACAACCTCCAGGAGGTGCCAACCAACAAGAGGTCATTCCACATGATTCTGAAGAGCATCCTCCATCGCCAGCATCACCTCTTCAGATTTCATTTGCAGTTTTTCATGCTGATCAGCTGTCCTTGTGGCAGTCTCAGATTCGTCAGACACCTGGTCGATGGTCTGCGAGCCCCCTGCACGCTTCCCATCCCCATGCCTGACGGAGCCTTTCCTCCTGCTCGTGTCATTGTTGCCCGCATTATTAGTACCCATCGGAGGGATTTTACCTTTACTTGAAGACCGTGTAATTGGAGGACTCAGTAACTACTTATCCAAAATTCATGAGCAATATGATCACTTAAAAATAACAATCCCAGTTAAAATCACCATGACATAATACCCCCCCCCTATGGTGGCGCACTTACAGCTTAAATAATATTCACGTCCACCTGACCTTGATCCACATATCACTCAAGCACCGAATCATCTATAAAGAATTAAAACATATCCATTAATATCTTCCTGATATTTTCTAACTCTCCGAATTATTATTTGAATCCCAGTTATCAAAATGATTCCTACTCTAGGAACCAAGAATTAAAATTCCCCCTAAAATTCACAACTCAGAAAGGAATGAGTCTTTACAAAAAAAGAATGTTATTGAATCCAAATAATCATTAAAAATGTGTGTTAAATTCATTATTTAATAATTTTCATAACAATTATTTTTTATAAAATAATCAAATAAGACAATTGAGTTGTCTAAACACATCCTTTACTAATATCGATATGAGCTTTATATATTCTTTTATATTCAATTTCATGACTTCCCAACCCCTTAATTCATCATTCAAATACAAAAAAAATATTTATTAATCCAAAACATGATTTTAAAATCCAATATACTTATAGAACTTGTAAAATATACATTTTTTTATCATAGTCCCTTTAAAACTATATAATTAATCTATAAAATTGACATCAGTTATGGAAATTCCATGAAGATTAACAAATACCTCCATATATCTTGGATAATTATATAATATAGAGATGTAACTCTTCCATTTGAAAAAATCTATTAGGTTTCAATGAACTTGTATGGATTCTAGAAGAAACATTTATAGAATCTCTAACCATCCTTTCTTATTATGATTTGAAATTTTATCCACATCGACTATTAATACAGTACAAAAGCAGGACAACTCAAGACAAATTCATCTACTCTAAAAAAATTGGGAGAAATTGGATAAAGATATCTTCATTTCTTTTATATTATAAAAAACACATTAATGATAACATAATTATTCAATTTTGAAAATAAGCCTTTTAGAAAACCATTAGTCTCACCAAGTCATTAACACACTCATTCATATTGAATATGTGAGTGTATAAGAATTTATCTTTGTAAATCATGCATATAATGCCTTTGAAACCTTAACTTAATCCTTATATGATTAATACAAGAATATAAATTCCATGTTTTTAACACCTTTAATAGTTGGCTACTTATGAAGATGGTTCTCTAACATATAGAATACCTCTTCAATTTTTTACTTAATTCACATGTCTTAGGAGTGTCTTACATTAATATTTTAGTTTCAGAAGATTAATTTCAAATATGAGTTTTATTATAACAAAGATATTCATCAATAATAGAGGGTTTTTTTAGATAGTACTATAGTTAAAATACTTTTAATAAGGAATTTTATTAAATATTTTCCTACTAAAATGATGAACCTTTTAAACTCATCATATCCATTAGTATAAATGATCCACATTTCACTAAGAAATGACTCATCATTGGCATTCTAATATAAACTCAGCTATTTAGGTAGAAAATCCTCCCAATCATATTAGATATTAATATTTTATATTCCTATTCTATTATGTAAAAAAAATTATAATCTAAATATCATATATTCTTTATTATTTAAACCTTGATCAAATCAAGCATCTAAATTCATTTTGAGGTTTTTTAAAAGATCTCTCAAATTATTAATTTTGATTTGGATATATCAAAATAATTATTATAAATATTAATTTATAAAAATATAAACTTATTTATATTTATCTTTATATTGTAATTTATATATTTTGTATAAATTACACTTATAATATCTAAATAAACATTTTATTTCTAAATTATATGGTATACTATATAATTTGGAAAAAGTATTTATGGGGTTTTCTTTTAAAATTGCACAAATTTAACATACATAACATGCATATTATATCCATAAATATTGCACCTCTTGAAAAAATTATTATTTCATGTTTTATTCCTTTATGTATGATTACCAATTATCAATATTAACTTATCTATTAAATTATGTTATACCTAATATTAAAATTATATAAACAAAGATATTTTTGAACATTTAAAATAAAAAAAATAATATTTTATTTATTTTCTAAATCATGAGATATAATTATGAACATTTCATATTAATTTTGGCATAAAAATATCATATTTTTAACTCCTAACACTTATCTCTTATAAAAAAATTATAAATTATAAATATTTAATATTAAATATCAAATTTTGTTATATTAGGATTAAATAATATATGATGATTGATAATGGGTATTTTTAGTCTCAATTAGTCAAATTTAATCCTACATGGGTATCTTATGTGGGATCTTGAGATAAGATATTTTATATGGGATTCTTATATTGATGTTATCACTCCATACATAGGTAATCTGATGTGAGTGATATTTCTCCATAAATGTTTTACCATTCTCTTTACATAGGAAAACTATTATTATCCATGGTAGGGTGCATGATACACTTTAAATAGATCGTTATCGTAAACCTCTATTTAATATTTTACATGGGTTCCTACACACATTATGAAACTCCCTATAATAAGATATGATATACTATGGGATTCCAATTTAATCTATCATGTATAGCTACATTAATCTAACACTGGGTTTCTACCCTTCATTAGGGTAAAAACTAATTATTAGACCCTAAAAAGATGGTTCAATGACTCCAACTCAATGCACAATCATAATCAGTGATATCCCATATATCATCATTATGACTTGACAGTGAGTTTTTGAAAAACATGAGTTTCATTCAAATCTTGTGATATAACCTATGTTGTTCCTTATGTAATGGATCAAAAATGAGATATTTCAATATACAGTACCTTACGAGGAGTACTGGTCTTTCCTCTGACTAAAAAAATAGAATTGCGCCAGCAATCCAATGACTGGTGCTTATACACGTGATATTGTAGGCTATTATACAAACTTCAAAACCATATAATATATATGTTTTTCAAAATAATAGTATAAAAACATTTATTTTAATATGATTGTGGCTTTGATACCACTAATGTGTTTTGTAATATCATCAGTTGTTTGACACAAGGAAAGAAAATCCATTTTGTAGCCTGACTTGTTATCCAAATTCAAAATCCATTGATGAACATAAAATACAAATACAATACATTTATCATAGTGAACTTTAAATCATCTGATCTTAATGGAGTTTTCTTGATTGTGATCATCTAATAATAACTAAAGGAATCTTTCCTATATATGGATGACACTAACCACTAGAATCCTCATAATCTATGAGAAAAATCCCATGATCTCCAATAGTGTGCTAACACATTATTTATAAAAAATTGAGAAGTATTAAAGAATAGAGTATTATATCTGGCTAGATAGTATCAGAAACCTCTAATCAAAATTATTCTCTGACTTTATATAGTCTCCTTTAATTTAATGAAGGGATTTGAACATCAACTAACAATATTCGGAATCCAACTTATATTATGATAATGTATACCTGAGAGAGTGTTTATAGTCAATTTATATTTCAATGATCATAACACATTAGTCATTCTATAAATGAAACAACTCACTAATTAATAATTTAAGGAAACCATGCATAAGATGTTTTAGTATCCATGCACTCATATCTTAAGCCCACAACATGTTACCTTAGAGGCAAAGTAATCTCAATCGCTTTCAGTATGCATTACATTTATACCATATGCTAAAATTTAGGGTATATGATACAATATGATATACACATTTAAATTCATATCCAATAGATTTAATGTATTATGATATTCGCATTCCACAACATCTGAAACGGAAAGGTAGTGTTATATGGTATCGATATATCACAAAAACAATATGTATAACCGTAACATATTTATTTATTTGGAATAGTGGATATCCTTATTTATGATATTCATATATTATACACTATAATATAGGATAACATATATCATATACACATTATACTATGGTTATATCTTGATCCACTCCAAATTCAGCTTACTACCTTCCACCTTCTCCTTGATGAAGTGTTAGTTGTTATCAATATGCTTTCAACTAGAATGTTGTATCATATTATTAGAAATATTGATAGTTGTTTGAATTTAATGCCTAATAATTAATGGTTATAAGTCTTCTTAACTCTTAACATTGAGTTTTTACTTGATTCAATTTGTTTTTGTTGTGGTTTGTGATGCCACAATATACTCATCATTCATTATTCTTATTGTGAATGGGATTTTATTCTTTAAATTATAAAAAATACATCTTTATCCACTAAATAAAAAACTTATTGAAGTTAAATTCAGATCATACATACCAGCTTCACAATTAGAACTAAAAAAATCATAAATATAAAAAAGTGTGATTTTTCACCTTTAAATCCATTGTTAAGAGTTCCTTTCAGGTATCATAAGATCTACTTCACCTTAGTAATATGTGACTCCTTCAAGTGTATGTTGAATTAGAAACAATGTTCAATGAAAAACATGATATCCTTTCATGAAACTATCAAGTAGTTTGGTCTTATTACTGTCCCTCAAATTTCCTTTTAATCAATATTAGTTCCTTGTTAATCCAAGCAATATTTAGTACCAAGTGTAATAGAAGTTGGGACCTATCATGATTCATTTATTCTAAACCTATTTAATAACTCAAAATAATAATTTTATTATGAGAGAAAAATATAATATATCTATTTTATTTCTTTTAAATCTAAAAATAATGTCATTTTACTAATTATCGAAATTTTTAAAAACATCATTTGGGAATTTAAATAATCACAGTTCCTCACTTCATTAATGGGAAAAATAATTTCATCGATGAAAAAAATACAATGAGTATGTTTGTGTCATATATCATGGAATATATATTGATATCCACATTCAAATTATGATATACATCATGATAATTGTGTATCTCTTGATTCAAATTTAATAGATTTCACACAACTTTATACATGACAATTTTTAATATTCTTTCTTCCCAATTGGGAAAATATTTTTCACAAAATGTCATTCTATTCCATTACAATGATACCATAGGGGTTGAGACTAGTTTTTTCTACTTAATTAGTACTTTTATAATTTTTAAGATGTTTTATTTATTCTGTAGATGATTTGAAGTGGTCTAACATATTAAATAATTATTTATTTAACTAATTCTTATTCTATTAATTATATTTATTAAATAAATAATTTGGTATATGTAATATTCTGTATGATGGTGGTGATGCATAAAAATGACAAGATATTGTAGATATTGATATTTTTTGTGGTTAGATGTTCAATTAAATATTGGTTATAGATAATAGGTTTTAATGGGAGGATTCAATGAAAAGTATTTGATGGAAATAATCTAGGGTTATACATTAAATTAATCCCATGATTTAGTCTAATCTATATGAAGTGAATTCATCTTCTGCTATTTTAATTTCTTGGGAAGTCCTATTTTATTTATTCTCTCAATTAAGAGAGATCATATAATTGTATTTCAGGGTGAATCCGGGAGATATTATTACAGATAAATATTATAGATTAATAAATTATAGTGCTTATTTGATGATAATGTAATGAAATTCATTGTGGAATCAAGATAGGTGACTCAAAATTTTCATCTCATTTAAAATAACTATGAATCCTCCTTGATTTTGATATTTTAAACTAGTTAAAAATTTATAATGATTTAGAATGATTTACATATGATAAAATTGAAATTAGAAAGGATTAATTGAAATGAAATTGATAGAATCTTTTTACATATTCAATAATTGAAATGAGATGAGATATGAATTAAGTGGAAATATTATTCTTGATAAATAAATAATATTGGAGGAATCATGTTATACATAATTACTATGCAATTTTTTATTATGGAAACAAAATTCCCAAATAGGTATAAATATAATTTACTGTTGAAAGAATTTTTATTAACAAATATCCGAGTGTGGATAACCAGTTGAATAATGATGAATGCTGATGAATATATAAAATAAGAAATTGGAATTAGTTTTTATTATAATTTATAAATGAATTATTTGAATATTTATTATGGTTTAATTTTTCAATTGATAATTAATGTTTAATACTTATGAGATCTTTGTTAAATTCCCTAAATTGAATCTGTAGCATGATATAGATAAAATCCATAGAAAATTATGTGAAGGTGATAGAGAGTAATTTATGAACATTGGCATGGTCTGTGCTAATTTGTCATGGTTTCATCTTACTTTTAAATTATGTAAAGGTGATGTTTAGGGATATGTTATGAAGGGTATATGAGTAACATAGGGTCATTCCATATAGGCATGGGGTCATGTCACATTCTGGATTTGGGGAACCCTTTTGGATGGAATTCTATTAGGGTGGTGAAAATTCTACAATCCAGTGCCCTAAATTCAAGGGTCCATGACATTTATAGAAGGGTTCATGCTATTTTATTCTCTTAGGGAGAGTATTTTGTGGAATGTGGTGATAGTTGTGGTGGAACTCAACTCTATAATGAACTCTTAGGTATAATTTATATTGTGAAGAGATGGAGGTGTGAATATGGAATGTTTTCAATGCTGATATTTCTTTTTTTAAGAGATATTTTTAGATGTGTGGGATTTGTGATAAGGTTGTGGAAATTTCATATGCTCCATATATGGGGAATTTTAGTGATGTGGTGTAATTATACTCACTATTACTTGGTAGTTATTGACCTGGGTGGGAGCACAATATATGTAAGGGGTGTGATTATATTCCCTAGGACCATTGAATGTGTTATGGATAAGATGGGACCAAAAATGGATAGTGGGGGTCTGGGTCCATTTATGATACTTGATAGTGATCTAAAAGTGGTGATTAGTTCTGAAATTGTTTTTTGAAATTCATGTTAATGGTGATGATTTTAATGATAGTTATAAATGGTGGGGATGATATGGCTACCCATAGTGGTTTAATGATGTTTGGTGGTGGTGTAAAAGGTTAAGTAGAGGAGATTACCATAATATGGATACTTTAATAACACATCATGATTCCTTGAGTGTTGAAAACTTCCCTACCGATGAGTGTTTTGGTACCAATTTTTTTTATAGTGGTCACCCATAAAACTAGAAGGAGTCCCTATAATCAGAGAGTAGCCCAAACAAAATATGTGTATGTGATAGGGAGTTCCCTTTAATTGGATAACCACTTGGTAATCATGATTATAAAGAAATTTCATTATCAATGGTAACTACTAGTATTTTGTGAGGTAAATGTTTAGTGAGTTCCCTATAAGTGGGATAACTTATGGGCAGAAGTGGTATTTTTTAAGGTACTTGTGGGTGCAAAACATGTTGGTTTAGAATATAGATTTGTGTTGGATGTGTGGTGAAATGTGATGAGGAATGTATTAGTGTCTATAATGTAATGGTTATATGATATAGAATAAATTTTATTGATTGGTTGACTATTTAAATATGATTCATTAATTATTATTTTAATTTAATCCATAAATCGATGCATTAGTGTGGTTCACTCATATGAACACCAGATAGTTCTAAGGATAAACCCATTGATTGTATTTATATTCACACATCTATATTATATAAATTATTTTTCATATTATCTTAGTAGAGTTGGTGGAAATATTCAATGAACTTGTGTCTGGATGTAGAAGGTTTATTGGGGGAGGAAAATTAAATTATACTTCACATATGGTATGGAGGTGTTGAAAGATATTATGGTTATTTTTATATTTTTATTAATTATCTTTATGACAAGATATATGTAAATATACATTATATAAATATATATTATGGATTATAATTCATTCTATTATTTATATAGGTGTAATGTTTTTAATTTTAATGGTAAATTCTTTCTATGTATGTATTATTATATACCATTGGGTCTGGTTTCAAACCTATGACCTATTAAAGGGGTCATACTTTAACTCATTGTGGTATCAAGTTGAATCCTTGTGAGGGAAGGCCATGAAATATTGGTATTAAAATGATTATTTTTAGGATGTAGTTTGGAGTAGGTATCGGTGATGAATTTATGGTTTTTAAGGTAGCAGTATTATATGAAAATAGTTTTTTGAAGTAGACCAGAGAAATCAGCATGACACATAATATCCCCTTGTGATCTAACTAAGGACTTTATATCCTTTGGATCAGTACTCAAGGAATCATATATTGACTATAAGTTATCCTAATAGGTGTAAATTCATGATCATGTATTTTTTCATTATGATTGTGTATGTTTTTTTCTTTATGTGATTGTCCATATGGCTCTAAATGATGTGTAGGTGTTGTAAAAAATAAGCTTAAATTATAGTTGGATTTTTTAATAGAGAAATCAAAGAAAAATACCCATGGATTTATTCAATAATATGATTAAAACCTAAATTTTAATTTTTGAAATTGTATTTTAGAAAAATAATATCATTTTTAAAATCATAATATCATTGTTATCTTATATTGAATTTTGTTATTTTGCTGAAAAAAATTAATTATAATTGAATCGTAAAAAATACCGATTTTTAAGAAATCTATATTCTCTTTTCAAGTATTTAAATAGTATCATTTTTTTTTGGATTAGTTTTAAAATTACATTTGTCACTTTTAATTATAAATAATTAAATTAATGTCAATATGATAAATATTATACTTGAATTTTCTATAGAAACCTTTTTACACATAAAAAAAAGTTTCTGGAAAACTATTTTTGTATCATTTTATGAGTTTTTAATTTTAATTTATAGAACATATGAAATTTGTTTTTGTTAAAATTTATTACATATTTTTAGTCAATATAATTAATATAATTTAATAGAATCATTTTATTTTTTGGTCTTAATTAATTGTTAAAACTGTAAAGAAATTACTATGGGGGTTAAAATGATTAATGGGGGGGTTTGACTAAAAAGGTAAGGGAAAAATGACATAAAAGTTTTCCTAAATCCTACTACCTTGTCATATATTAGCTCTATATCTTCTACTCTTATAATATTGGTTATTTGGAATCTATATTTCTTTATTAATACATTAATATATTTTAATCTTTAAAAAAATTCCAATTGTGTCCTCACTCTCAAATATAAATGGACACAACATTTCCTCCATTTTCAACCAATCAATATCCTTATAGATGTGCTAGTACATACAAAAATACTTTACTAAATCCCATTATAACACCATATAGTTCTTTTTTTATTCATTATACTATCCTAAGAAGGATTTTGGTACAAACTTAAGGAGGTTATTTAAAGAATAGTTACAGATCATGACCAAGTGATTTAATTTTTTTTATTCTCAAACCTCCTTAAATTATATTATAAAAATGATGATATAATAACATAATTATCTCTCGTAAAATGATATGTTATAATGTTAATGTAAAAACATTTATTCATCTCCTTCTACATCAAATAAGAAATGATATCATCATTCATGTATATGTGAAGACTACCACCTCATGAAGCGATGTATTTAATTTTTCATCACCACCATTAATTGATGGTTATTGCGATGGATATAATGTTTATATATTATATATTATATTTTAGATATAAATATTATTCTCTAAATATATTATATCTTATACCATCTTACCCTTCCACTAGTTAAAAATGATGACGTTTCTTATGCGTACATATCGACTACCACCTCTATGAAGTTATGAGATCCAATTATTAGGTACGACTTTAAATAATGATTATAAATATGTATATAATTAATATATATAATACTTATATCATGATTTAGTTTTTATAGATAATGGAACCATGATCAATATACAAGGACCAAAACTACCAAACCGAAACGTATATGAAAAAAATTTAACACTCAGAAATGGTGATTTTAATAAGAAATTATTAATAAACGGACATTGAAATATTGTAACTGGATCAAAAATTATATTATAATTATACATATAATTATTTAATATAATTATAATAAATTTAAATCTCTTATATAAGAGGTTAAAATCACCTACAAAACAAGTCAAACTTGAGGTAATGATTTATTTGAAAATATCATCCATAATTGAGATTATCTATATTTAAGTTTATATTAGGGGAATTATATTATATTTATATATAATATGACATTAATTTTATTCTCATATAGTTATATCTATACATTATAATTTTTTCCCTTTCATTTCCCTCTATCCAAGTACTCAAAATTATGAAATATTTTTTTAATAAAAATCGACTTTGTTTTTCATATAATGAATGAATTAGAATAATTAGGTGATGGGTGGGTCGTAAAATTACATTAACCTTTAATTTATTGGTATGTATCATGAGACAAAACAAGTTGGGTATTTGTCATATTCCTTATGCATTTATGTAAGATGTCTTGTCATAAGGCCTCAATAGAAAGTTTAAGATGTCTGAAATTATGCATTATGTCATTACGAAATTAGTTATTTATGTCTATGAGATTATCAAAATAGTTTTGATATATATGGATAAGTTTCAATCTCATGGTATTATTTATATGGAATTATTTTATCACAATTTATTCCTACCATATTATGTGATCCTTATTTATTATATGATAAATTCTTTTGTATTCATTCCCTTACTGAACATCTGAGCTCACCCTTTTATTTTGTTTCCTCCCCCTAGGATTTCATGAAGTCTTATAAGATGGATATAAAAGGATATTAAAAATAGAATAATAATGTTCTAAACAAAAATACATTATTTTATTTTATATTGTTAAATTTAATGTGGGATTGAATAATGTATCTAGTTTACAAAGACTAAATACTATTTGGTTCATCGGGATGCGATCATGTATATCTAGTTCCAATATAATAATTTAACCATTGAATCTAGGCTACTTGGGTCAGGGTTGTTATAGGTGTGGTTAGGTAAGTGAAGGATTTGGAAATTTGGATAAGTATTATATATATATATATCATTTAAATGAGTTTAGGTTACCCGTTTTTAGATATTATAGTTATTAAATTACTTCATTATATTTAACTAGAGGAGATTCATGAAGCACTATGGTCTATACATCAGAGATTAAATTTTGAGACTAAGGGTTTGTTGGAGGAGGTTGAGATAGCTTTTCAGTTGATCTAGATTGGAGAGGAGAACATTTATCCTTTATTAGTGAGTTTTTTTGTATGGCTAATAACATCAGTGGTGGATTCTATTCTTATGAGATAATGATATGTTTTTTTTCGAGAGGTTAACAAGTGGTTTATGGATTTTAGGTCATATTATACTAATTTTATGACTAATGAAATTTTAGGGATCATAATTTATAAATATATGTCAAGTACAAGATCTAAAATAAACTAACAATCTTTTATCCATGTTATTTTATGAGGATATTAGAGAAGGTTGAGATGGGGGAGACTTTTATGATAAGGATGAGATTTTATCTTAGGATTACCCACTTGGGTGTAGCTCAAAGTGGATTTAAAGGTGGAATTTATCGATTATCAAGGAAATAAAGGCTCAAGAGAGTCCATGGGAGCTAAAAATTAGAACAAAAACAATTATTTAGTGTGGGTACAACCCAAAAACCTGGTGGGACCTGAGGCTTTCAATTGTCATCTTATAGTAGCATGTGTAACAACTATGTTTTTTTGTGGGTCCCTTTTAAATTTCTTCATGATGAATTGTGTTTTGTGTCATCATGATACCTTCTTGGACCATTACCTAATGTGTGTTTGGTGGTGGAGGTTCTGGGAGGGAGTTTGGGGAGGAAAAAGATTGAGTTGATATGAGTTTTTAGCTATATGTGGTAAATCACGACATTAATACTTATTCCCAACATGAATATCTAGGGATTAATTTGAAGATATTATGGATTAGAATAATTAATGAGGTGAATATTTAATTTATGATGAAAATATTGGACTCATGATATAATTTTTTTGTCTATTATAGATCTAGTGTTCGATATTTTAGTGAATTTAAACAATATGTGGGTAATGGCATGAAAAAGGGATTCACACCCTGAAGCAGTTTATTATTATCATGTCTATAAATATATAGAACCCTTCAATTTGTTTCATATTACCACTATTCCACCTGAATTCCAAGAAACCCCAGGGTGATTTTCAAATAACTTTCAAACATTGATTCATAGACTTGATCTCTGGAATTTATAGATTAAATTGTTTAAATTTGAGGCCATTGGGATTCCTCATCAGTAGAAAAGTTATCAAAAACATCGACAATAATGACGTAGATCCATTACTCACAATAAATTCAACCAATGATAAGGTAGGGATTTATTATTTTTGATATCTTACCCAATTTTTATGGATTATTTCATAGTTTTGTTTTCTGTGAAGAATACCCCGATTATATTATATTGTTATTTTTATAGCGTATTGTTTATTTATTGATGGTATCTCTTCTCTATTATTCAGTATCTATAAGAAGATCATTGGCCAAAACCACGTTGGCCAATAATGATACTCACTTTGGTGTTTGATGGATTTCTCCCTTGTTCTTCACATTATTCATCATCATCCCTTTTAATTAGATATTTTAATATCACCTAATTTCTTATAGAATGATCTTCTATCTAGAAAAATTCTATGATCACAGAAATGATTTGAAAAAACCTATAAAAATTGGCTTCCATGATCTTTTTATAATTCATAAATCATAGTGGTCAAAGATGGATCTACATGGATGAGACTAACATATTCATGAATGGGAATCATGATTAGGATAAATGTTAATCCATTTATATAGATATAGGCCACTATTAAAAATAAAGGGTGTTCGGAAATGGGTGATCAGTGAGGGGATAGAACATGTCAGCGCATATTGAAGGGATTTTGATAGAGATCCCAACTAATGAAATAGCTTAAATATTGGATGGTGGAACACAATTTTCTATATGTAAATTTCATGGTGTGATCCTATATTTCATGTTGGGAATGTTTAAGACTGGTTCATAGTGTAGATATTATCCCTGTTGTCAACCACACCTACCATAGGTGTTTTGGTCCTGTAGACTTATGGTGTGATCTGTCTGACCAACCTCGACCATTTTCTTTGTTTTTAGTAGATTTTCATTTTTAGTGCTCATTTTAGGAAAACGATAGGGATAAAGCATGATCATCAAAGTGATTTTGAGGTTAGTACTCCCCTGATGGATGTGATTTCTAGGTTATGGGTCCCCCATATCAAATACACTAGTAGATTTGGTACTCCTCCATATTATTGGGGGTCAATTCCACTCACTATAAATTTGGTACTCCCCTAGCACTAAGATTTGGTGAGTTGTGGGTCATCCAATGAAGATAAAACTCCTTCATATTAAGTATTTCCTATAGTTTTTTTCATGCATTATTTACACTCTAGATGGTTCCGATTATTGTTATTCTATATTATTTCATAGATTTGGGTGTATGTGTGTGCATATAGGTACTTTAGGATAACGCATCCCAATTTAGTGATATGCCTACATGGTACTATTTTTTATCACATGTCATTTTAGAGGTAGGATTTTGGTGTCACTATCAAGTTACTTCCCTCTTAGGAGGTCCCTGGTGGATCGTGTCATAATAAAGTGGTATCGAATGTAGTTTATCCTATAGAAGGTGTTTTAAGATATATTTATTATGGGGATTGGTTTGATAACTTAGGTAATTGGTGTTAAGGTGTCTCGATTTCAGATCTCAAACTAGGGAACTCGGTGATGGGGTGGTGGTCGATGTATCCATACAATAGGACCCTGATCGCCTACCTTTATACTCGTTATACTGATGTACCATTTGTAGGGAAACCAATATAACATTCATCATATAAGAATGGGTCATTGAATTTCATGTTCTTCTTGAGTCTGCTCCCAAGATATTCTCAATTAATCATGGTATATCTTAATAACTTTCAGGATTCCTTTGGATGAAATCCAACTAGGATACTGAGACAGGGTAATGAGAATAGCCAGTTGGGTAATCGGGCCTCATTACATAGACCTATCCACAACGTATTCCCTCTAGGTGAGAAGAGATTCATGATTCCTCTTGATAAAAAACATATGGATTTGCCTCTAGTAGTTAAGTCTAGTATTCATCTACATTTTGAGTAACTAGTTGTTCTAGCTAAGAAGGATGATGATGTTCATAGGCCAAGTGAACTACATGAGTTTAAATGGGATATATTACTCATGTTTTATAGAATGTCGGACCCTCATGATACAGTGGATGGGATTAAGTTAGTAGTTTGAGTTTTATAGCTCATGAAGACCCTATAAAATCAGATGAATATGCTCATAACTATTATTCTCTATAGTGAATCCATCCACAGTTGAGGCTTGGTCACTCATACCAATAATGAGGCGACACTCTTATAGATAGACTTGCATCACTTGTTTTACAATGAGTAATATCCTTCAATATTTCACTCTCTTTGGATCCAAGTGTTTCTAGAACTATAAAAGGGTGATATGTTAGTTTTAGATTATAAATTGAGTTTTACCAATCTCACATGATACTCTCTTGATATGGTGTGATATAGATACTTCTGAGAATAAATGTTTTATCAGGGCCTCTATAGGGACATTGAAGCTATTGTGGACACTCTACGAATTCCCACATATGATGGGGTGTTAGTGGGCCCTGGTGATAGATATTCTTGGAAAAGTTGTGTCGTGTTGCTGGAGCTAGAATTATACATCGTGAAGTATAACAATATTCTATTTTTTGGAAAACTTTAGATTTCAGGATCTCGACATAGGAGGAATAATCATTCCTTAACTCAGACACATGAATATTTGATATAAGGATCGTGTAGGGATCCAATTAGGTTTGAGATATATGATTCAATGATTATTATGGATAAAGTAACATGCCTCATGATTTCATAACCAAATATTCTACATATGAAGGTAAAACCATATACGAACAACAATAGAAAAGTCATCATCTCAATCAAGGGTGCCATAGGGGTGTGCAAGGTGGAACATAGGGAGGAAATACTAATATAATGGTTGTAAGAGACACTAGAGAAGAATATATATATGGATAATGAAATACCACCACCATAAACCCAAGGTTTTTTATGATATGTCCAAATATCTGGCGACAAAGGGATTAGTTAGTTATAGGATATGAAGATATATGATTAGGTTGCACATGAAATGATTCGAGGTAGGATCTATATCTTCTCTAAATTAGATCTGGTACTTATAAACACGTTCATAAGTCATTCATTCTTTTCTATATCACTTTTGTGAGAGATGAATATTAATTTAGGGTATTATCCTTACATATGCTGTTGGTGGTTCCCATAATGATTGATTCCACAAATTCACACATATATTCATATTTTGAGTTGGCACTATGTGAAGATATTTCCACAAGGGACCTCTTGTTTTTTTAAATGAAACTGTATGAAATTATTCTTGGTGTGGACTAGATATCCATGGTACTATCTCAAATAGACTTTCATTGCATGAGAGTTAGACTTCTATGATTTGATGGGTTATATTTTCCTTTAAGAGTAAGAAGGACCTTCTGGAAGAACAAGTGGATATTTATAGTAATAAGTTGAAACATATATCCTATCAGTTGGTGGGGTCAAAACTTGATGCAGTGAACTCTTCAAAAAAAATTCTTCAGTAGTTGTGGTTGATTACATATATTACTTCCCAGAATATGTTTTGGGACTACTTCAAAAGTAGGATATTAACTTTTTCTTAGACTTCCACCCTAGGACCACACTAATATATTCTATGTCATACTAAATTGGCCCTTTAAATGCTCTAGGATTTATATTTTTAGTTATAGAACCTATGTGATGAAGGAATTATTATACCTTGTGTATAACTCGAGCCTATTTAGTGTTGTTGAATGGGAATGTAAATAAGAGCTTCAAGCAATGATTCAGTTTCAATTACTTTAATTAGGTGATGATCAAGAATAAGTACCCATTTCCAAGGATCTATGACCTCGTTGACTATCTAGAAGGAACAAGATGGCTCTCAAAGATTTATCTTAAATCCAACTACCACCAGTTGAGGGTTGATGAGGAGGATTTCCAAAGGATGACATTTTTATTTTTCTATAAGAATTATGAGTTCCTAGTTCTTCCCTTTAGTGTGATGAATTACCAAAAAAATTTCATAGAATTGATGAACATGATATTTCATTCTTTATTGGAATGGTTCATAGTTTTATTTATTGATAATATTCAAATTTACCATGCATATAAGGAGGATCACATAAAGTATTTGAGGATAATCCAAAAATTATTTTAGGACACCCAGATATGAAAAGATTTCATATTGACGTTTCTAGATTTGATTGGTTCACATTATATCTAATATCATCTCCAAGAATAGTGTAATTGTGGGATAAAATATATTGATATAGTGATCATGCGAGATCCACCTAGGGGTGTATCAAAGGCGAAGAGTTTCTTTAGATTGGTAGGGTACCCTCAGAGGATTGTAGTATAATTTTTCAAGATTTCATCCACTTTGAATACCTTGTTGCAGAAAGGGTTAATATTAAATTATATTTATAAATGACAAATATACTTTTAGGAGTTGAAGTATAGGTTATCCAATGCCCCTTTTTAGAGAATGCAAGATGACAATGTCAAGCATGTGGTGTTTTTTGATGCCTATAGAGATGTGATCAGATGTGTGTTGATTCATTGGTTGAAATTAATCACATAGAGGTTGAGGTATTTGAGACCCAAAATGTGTAAATACCTAACCCAAGGCTAGGAATTTGTAGTATTAGTATTCTCTATGAATATTTGATGGCTTAGATTTTGGGTGACCACTTTCTAGTTTTTTCAGATCACCAGATTCTTAGGTATATTTTTACCTAGAGGGATATAAAACTATGATAGAGGCATTGGTTTTAATTCCTATAGGGAAATTAGTTTTAAATATTCTATAATATCTGATATGTCTATGATGTGTCATATTCCTTTAGTATGAATTACCATTCACTCCTGGTGGAGGAGGCGTCTGAGCAGTTGGCCTCTTTACATCTGACCTTGGTAGAGTAGAAAACAATAGTTTATCTATAGTCGATAGTGATGACCCCACTTCTATTATAGTGTGTGATAGAGGACTAGTTGGGATACATTAATTTTAAAGATCAGCATGACCGGATATTGTCATTATGTGAAGCAGATGTATTCTATGAAGGTGGGGATCACATCATCCATTTCCAATGATAAGTGGTAATCCTGATCATGTTGTGTGAGAAGTGTATGAGGAATTTTCATACATTTCCCCTTGGTGATACATCCTGGAGTGTAAAATATGTAACAAGACCTTTATAAAAAGATTTGGTGGAATTTCATAATATATAGTATTGTCTATTTTGTTTCTTAATACCTCACATGTTTTTAGGTGAAGGTGGAACACTGGGTTCCAATGGGCTTGGCTCATCCTATTGTGATCCTATAATAGAAGTGAGAATTCATATTGATTTAATTTTTGATAGGGTTCAACATATAGTGAGAGTCTATGACACTATCTGGGTGATCTTTAATCAACTTCCCAAGTCTGTACACTTCCTTTACATTTAATAGAAGAGTTCATTTAAGTGTTTTGGGTACATATATGTGTAAGAGATCATCCAAATTCATGGAATACCATAAATTATTATCCCAAAAAATTATGTTTGGTTAATGTTATAGTTGTCTAGGGGTTTTTAGGATGTCTTAATGACTGAGTTATTGGTGAGAATGACATTTCACACCCATAATAATATCCATACTAAGTGAACCATTCATGTTCTGAAGGATATCCTAAGAATTTGCAAGTTAGACCTCAGTCGGAGATGGTATAATCACTTACCACTATTGGAGTTTTCTTAAAATAATAAATAAAACTTCAATATCATAATGGAACCATTAAAGGATATATAATGGAGACCATATAAGTCACCCTTATTCTGGACAAAGATTAAGTAGGTATATCTAGTTGGAAAAGAGTTAGTGTAGGTGATGACAGAGAAGGTTCGAATTACTTGTGAGTATATTCGGACAACATAGTGTCGACATAAATCTTATAGTGATCAAAATAATAGGCCCTATATATTTGTTCTGGGAGACTGTGTCTTACCTAATATCTCTCTAGGACATTCTTTTTTAAAGGTTTGGTTAGAGTAGAAATATATCCTCAATGTTTATTTAACTATTCCAAATACTACATAGGGTTAGTGGGGTTTCTAACAGCTTGGCCTTACCCCTATAGTTGGACTAAGTGAATAAAATATTACACATGTAATATATGATGATATTAATTCATGACCCATCACACATTATCAACTAGGGGAAGCTAGACATTGAGGAAAGATCCATATTTTTATAGGACTCGATGGTGATCAAGGATCAGTAGGTGTATGATGATGACATTTCTGGAGTTTCCTCATGCTTTTTTCCATGTATTCTTTTACCCTTGTTTTTATTATACCTTGGTTGGGTTTTTATTAGGATTTAGTTCTAGTTAATTTAGATAACTTTTTAGTCCCATTGGTCTATGCATGGTTTTTGAACAGTATAGTGACCCAACTCTTTCTTACATTACGTTTACATAATTTTAATGATAAACAACATAAAAGCGCTACAAAACAAGGATCCAAAGTTTTAGTGTCTTGGAAAAATTAAGACAAAAATAAATAAATATTAAGACAAAAATATTATTTAATTCTGTATTCTCTAGATTCTTAAGGGGTATTGTGTACTCATTAGTATAAGTACTCACTGGAGGATAGACATCCAAGAAATTGGTGATCTAAAAGATCATTATGAGGATAGATAAGAATGACACGGGTTATCGTAATCTTACTCATCACAACATAAGCATGGAATAATAATCAAAATCATGAGAGGAAGCATTAGATAAATACATGGAATATAGAAATTCATATTAATGAAACATCATGTCTTACTGGTCAATTATATGACATAGTTGTTAACAAATCTAACATCATGTCCACACATAACAGATGTGCATAATCATAACATCATCATTGTGAAAAAATCTAGCATCATGTTCAAAAATATTTCACATTATCTCATGAGATACATCACATTAGAAAATTCATTGGAGCACTATATAATTTTGGGTTCACTCATCACATCATAACACTTGAATTTTCATGCTTTCCATATACAATGTATATCAATCACAGATATAAAATAACCCATGGAAATGAAATGGGTTTCATGAGAATTTCATAAATAATACATTCATTATTAAACTTTAGGGTTCTGAAAACAAAAAGTGAATAACATACTTGGTATAAGAATCATCAATATTTAGTGAAGAAGAAAAAATCTCAATAGAAGTAAAATGTGTGTTTTTACAAAAGAAGAGTTCTTTTGAAAAATATTTGAAATTTTCATAAAATCAGGTTAGAAAACTATATATCAAAGAAAATAAAATATAAGATGAAATAAATTATATTTTAGGAATATTAAATAAAATACACTATAAAATTTTTCATGAGAAATGAATAACCCAAAGAAAGGAAATTTTGTTTGAGAATACCCTTATCTTAATTATGAATGTTTTCTTCACTTCAATATCCTTGATAATAACATAATATTCATTAATTAAAAAATGAATATCCTATTTTACATGTATTTGATTCATTATAACTTTTTTATGTTTGTTTAGGTCTATTTTTATGAGTTATGGAGTTCAATTTCTTCATTTTGAGAGTGTTTATTTTCTTGGCTTCCATGATTTTTTCACTTCTACACATGCATGGAAAATCAAGTGAAACGAGAATATATATCCAGAATTGAAATTATATGTTATTAATGAACTTTTATAAGTTTAATTTGTCTTATATAATATTTATTTTTAAATATGAGGATAACTCACAAGATATAATTTTAATTATAATCTTTTAGATTAATTTTGATAGTTTTCAATCACGACCAACTCATTTTGTTTTATTATTTAATAATTTGTATATATGTTAGTTCCACAACATAAAAAAGGTTATAAAATAAAAATGAAAATATTTATCGATCATTATAATGGTTTTATGATCATCCTTGATGGAGGTAATGAAAATTAAAATGCATCATCCACGATGGCGGTAAATTGAAACATCACGAATGATGATTTCATTTTTTTAGAATAAAAAAGGATAGGATAAGAGGATTGATGATGAATTGTTCTATTAAAATAATAAATTTTTTTTATATATTAGATAATGGAGTTATCATGACACATAGATAAGGTGAGGTTATAATATAATAAGAAATGAAAATAAATTGAAAATAATTTTTAAGAAAATGAAAGGGGATTTTACCTCTTGATTTATTTTCCTTATGGTCCTCTGTAAGAAAATTGTATTTGGTTTTTTGTTGAGAAAAAAGGATCATGATCATGGGGGAGAGTATTAGGAAATGGATTGGGTAGAAATTGGACAAGTTTCAAAGATTCTTAGTTTTGAGGATATTAGGTGGTGGGGATCATATTTATAGGGGAGGAGATGGGTGTTTTTTGATTATTTTATTCATTAGTATATTATTTTTGGCATAAGCATATGAATAGTTTTGATTACCATTATTAAATATATTAAATATAGATGGATGTTTCTAGATTATCATGCTTACATCATTCATATAACTTTCATGACTCAAAAATTCATGTATTTGTAAAATATCTTAAATTTTCTTATTTCACTTCTAATAAAAACTTCTACTATTTTTGAAAAATACCAAAAATTTCTCGTAACCATTTTTTGACATGTAGAATTCAAAAATAAACTCTATTTTATGAAAAAAAAACTTTTGTAAATATGGGAAATTTAAATTTTAATTAGAATCCTCATTTACTTGTAAAATACCAATTTTAAAATCATAACTTATTTTTAAACATTTTGAAAAATTAATTAAGGTCTCATAAATTTATCTTATAATCATAAGAAAATAAATTATTAATTTATGAATCTATTTTATGAAAATAAAATTTATATTAAATCAATATAATAATTATAAAATTTAAATAAAATTTATGTTTTCTAAAAATACCAATACTTAATTAATAATTTTTAAAATAATAATTTACTTATACTATGATACAATTTTAACAAATTTTTATTTATAAGATTACTATATTTTCTTTATACCTTCATATACGAGTTTACTATTCTATTTACCAAATTCATATTCGTAATTTTTAATTACCATTCTAAAGGTCAAGTTACTATTCTATTGGAATAGGTTCCTTAATTTCTAGAAATACCACTTATCTCATTCATTCTTCTTTTATAAAATGTTTATTGTGTTCTCAAAGTGATTTTATGTGTTTAATACTATATGAAATATTTATAATTTTTGAATTTACATTGATAATATTTTGGGTCATTTCATTCTTCCACCTAATGAAATTTCACCCAAGAAGTTTTGTTTGACTTTCTAAGTTGAAAACTGGTGAGATTACTTCTCCTTCATTACATTCTCCAGTTACCATGTTGCCTCCTTGTACTTATGGTTTATCCATAGTACTTTTACTAGGATATTATTATTGTTGCATAAAACATTATCTCTATGGTCTGAGATCTTCATTGGTTGCTCATCATAAGAGAAATCATTTTTCAACCGTACCACCTCTGGATTTAGTACATGTAAGGGATCTAGTTTTTACTTATTAAATAGGGATACATGGAATACATCATTTAGTTGAGACATGGTTGGTGAAAGTTATAGTCGATAGTCCACATGTCTGATACGATCACAAATCTTAAAGGGGTTAGTGTACTTGGGACAAAGATTTCCCTTCTTCCCAAATCTCATGATCCTCTTCCAGGGAGATATATGGAGTAATACCAAGTCTCTAACCGTACACTATAAGTATCATCAATGATTTTTAGAAAATAACTTTTGTCAAATTTGGGATTCCTTGTTGTGCTGCTAAATGGTTTTCACATTTTCCACCATTTCATCGACCATCATAGGTCCTAGAAGTTTACGTTCACTGAATTCATCTTATCATGTTGGTTTTCATTATATTTTCCCATAAAGGGATTCATATAGAGCCATTTAGATGCTCGAGTGGAATCTATTGTTGTAAGAGAACTCATCTAGAGTGATATGTTGGTCCCATCCTCCTTTAAAGTCCATATAACATGCTCTCAACATGTATTCTAGAGTTTTAATTGTCCACTCAGATTGGACATCATTTTTAGGATGATAAGTCACATTAACGTTCATCTCCTGGAGACTTTTTTAGAACTTGGAGGTGAATCTTAGATCTAGATCGAATACAATCGACAGTGGTACTCCATGCAAAATTACCAATTCTCTAATGTATATCCATGGAATTTTATCCAGTTATAAGTCCTCTCAAATTTTAATAATGTGAGATTTCTTTGCAAGATGATCCACAATAACCCATGTAACATTGTTTCCTCTGGATGTCTTTGGATTTATGGTGACACAATCCATGGTGATGTTTTTCTATTTCCATGTTGGTACGGGTAATGGTTTCATCGTCCCCATTGGTTTTTTCTTTTCATTCTTCACTTTCTCATATTCTAGGAATATTGACATATATTCAGTGATCTCCTTTTTCATATTGTTCCACCGCTAATGATCTTATAGATCTCAATACATATTTGTTCTCACTAGGGGAATAGAAAAGTTTGAGATATATGAATCACTCAAAATATATATCTTTTTCTATGCATTTTATGGTACAAAATGTCATAACCTAAATCTTATGACTCCTGGCTCATCAATTCTAATCTCTGTGGATTTCTTTTTTATGATATCTTACACCTTCTTTTTAATTTCCTTATCATTTCTTTGAGAATACTTTATTTTCTTCATAAGGGATGGTTGTGAAATAATTTGAGAAAAGATAGATGATATTCATTCATTAATGATTCTTATTTACTTACTTTAAAAATCCAACAATATTAGATACTTTTCAATATTCATAATTGATAATGTTAAAAGATCTTTTCTACTAAGAGAATCTATCTCTTTAATTGGCTTACCATGGTGGTAGTGGATTCAATAGTAATTGTACTTGATGATCTTTAATCATATTCACTGGCTCGTATTAATCTCATTCTAGGTGAATATATATTTTATACTCTTATGATCAGTATATATCTCACACTTCACCCCATAGAGATAATTACACCAGATTTTCAATGAAAAGACCATAACCACCAACTCCAGATCATGTGTTGTATAGTTTTTTCTCATGAATTTTTAATTTATTTGAGTTCTAGGCTATCAATTCATCATTATGAATCATTACACATCTTAAGACATTCTTTGAAGCATCATTGTATACCAAAAAGAGCTACCCACTTTTCAGAAGTGTGAATACTAGAATGGTGAAAACCCAATTTTTTAGCTCTTAGAAGCAATCTTCACACTCACTAGTCCAAAAAAATCACCCTTCTGAGTCAGCTTGGTTAGTGTGTTGAAAATCATGAGAAGTTATTTAGAAATTTCTAGTAATAACCAACTAGACCAAGTAAACTACGGATCTCTATTATAAATGTTTCCTGGGATACTCTTTGATTTCCTTTGTCTTGAAATGGTCCACAAATATTACATTCTAGCTGATAACACGCCCTGAGAATGATACTTACTCCTTTTATAATTCACATTTATTGTACATTTCACCAATATTTTCCCTTCCTAAAGTATTTGGAATAGTATTCACATACCCCCATCATGTTCCTCCTTTCACTTAGAGTATATTAGAATATCATCTATAAATACAACCGAAAACTTTTATATGTAATCTCTAAAGACTCTATTCATTAATTCCATGAATATTTTTGGATCATTAGTGAGTCTCAATAGAATCAATATGAACTCATAGTTTCTATATCTCAACCGAATGTTAGTCTTAGGAATATCTTTCTTCCTCACCTTTGATTTGTGATATCCTGACCAAAGGTCCACCTTAGAAGAATACATGGCCCCACACAGTTAATCTAAAAGGTCATGTATCTGTGGTAGGGGATACTTGTTCTTTATAGTGATTTTATTGATCTCATGATAATAAATTTAGAGGTGAATTGATTGAACCTTCTTCCTGAAAAAGAGGACTAGTGCACCTCATGGTGTAGCACATGAAAATATAAAACCCCTATCCAGATTCTCTTGTAATTTCTTATTCAATTCCTCCAGCTCAATTGTGTACATTATATAAGGTGTCTTTGATATAGGTAGATATCCAATAATATTTTCAATTGATAACTCAACCTATCATTTAGAAGGAAGACCAACTAAGTCTTTAGGTAAAGTTGATTTTTTTTTCATTTTCGAGAAAGCCTCTTTATGGATAGAGGTAAACCACATACCACCGGGCGAGAATCCAAAAAAACATTATACAGAAATTCAAAAACAAAACCCACACCAAACCCGAGGAGACTCATCGGGTCAGCTGGGGTCACGTCGCTACCTTCCACCATCATCACCAATGAATCCACAAATCTCTGATCAATACGCCATACACCACGCAGCTCGAGATGCGCCACCACCTCGAGCCAACCAAACATCTGTCAATCACTCCACCGGAGTAGAGATCTGACAACAAACCATCATCAAATCACCAGTGAGAACTCAACCACAAAATCAACCATGACTGCAGAGCCCACCGAAATCCCCTTCGGCGTCAACTACAGCACCACCGAAGCGGTTAACCAATGAAGAACCCCAATCCATCAGAAAGAAAACGCAATTAAACACCACCCCGCCATGACAAGGGATGAAATGAGGAGAACCCTTATTCAAACTGGAAAAAATCAGATCTAAGAAGTTAAAAGAGATTTCACCAAAAACAGAATCAAACTGCGCAACAAACGTCACCACCATCAACACCCCAGTTCTGAAGATCCCACCGCCACCTACCAAATCGACCTCATCAGACACTACAAAACCCTAACACACTCACCTGAGAAGATTCAAAACCCCACAACCGCCGACGCATGAGCACGACCTTCAAACGATGAGAAACTCACCGCAGGGCAACAACGATCTTCCGAGAACAAAAACTGGGGTGCTCTAAAGAGTATGTCATCTATGAAGACCGGACTTACACACTCAAGTCAGAACCAGAAACCACAGAAGCCCATAGTGCATTTTCACAGCATGAGAGGAGAAACCTCATGATGCCACTGCAACAGAGTTCCTCCACCAAACCACCGAGCTCGAAGAGGAACGACACGCCCTCCACAACGAAGAAGCAGCAGCGGCGAGAGTAAAACCATAGGATGGGAGCCCCTTACGGTCACATCGTCACCCCATAAAGGTCAAGTCTTTAGGTAAATCATTATTGTAGACCCTCACAATGGGAATCTATTTGATCATGAATATATCTTTTGTCGTAATAATTTTAAATATATATTCTTTATCAAAAATAAATAATATCCATAATTGAGGTGATAATTAAGAATGATATTCATACTCATCCTTACACATGTAAAGAATTGGAGGACTCTTTGGGATATGAAGGGTGAACTTGCTTTCCAAACAGATGATGTTGGATTTATATAATGATAACCAATCCATGCCAAAAATAGCATCAAACTCCATCAAAGTAAGTAAGATCATATTTTCAAGGAGTTATAGTTCACAAAAATAAAATTTTGATGAGTTACATACTTTGGATGTAATAATTTCCCCATTTTATTTTATCATAGATAACTCCACCTCCATATTTTGAGGTGGTGTTTGTATAGTTCTACAAAACATTCAGGATATAAAATAATTAATCAATCCAAATTCAAATAATACATTCTCTATTCTATAATAAATAACTAGAATACCTATCACCACATAATATTTGGAATCCACCTCAACAGTAGTGATGGAATAAGCTTTCTATTTCCCCATTCGCATTGGTGGATGCTGACATTGACTACCCTCAAGGACTTTAGGTTTAGCGTATTGGATTTTATAGTTCCCTTTCTCCCAACAGTTGAATCATTGGACCATGGGTGGCTCTCTCCTTTCCTCCACCAAATTTTCTATCTTCCTCGTGTCTCTTTGACATTTATGAGCTTGGTGGCCTTTTTCACAACACATAAAGATTTTTCCCAATCATTAAAGGATATTCCCATGATGTTCTTCCAACATTTTAGACATGTGATTGGTTGAGTTTTCTTTCCACCTTTTTTATTATATCCACCATATTGAGCTCCATATTTTGTTTCTTATCTCAATATTCATGGTTCCATTCTCCAAAATTCATCTATACTTCTAGATAACATCGAAAACATATTCATAACTCCAAAATTCATGAATTTATAGATCTTTTCAAAGGTGTGGATTTAAAACACTGAATAATATATCTATTTTTTGGTCATTATTGATAATAAAACATGAGGTGTACCTTGAAATCCTTGTGAAATTTTCTTTTAAGCTATAATTGATTCACCATCCTTTTTCATTAACTCTAAGAATTCTCTCTATATCTTTGTTCAAATATTTTGAGGGAAATACTTATTAAAAATATTTTTTTAATGTATTTCCAATACATTTCTAAAATTTCATCCTTCATATTAGGGTTCTTAATCAGCACCCACCATTAGTTGGCCTCCCCATCTAAACTATAAACTTCCAGATTCACCTTCTCTATCTTAGAATTATGAAGCATGAAAAATATCTTCTCCATTGAGTTTACCCAGTATTATATGACTAGTGGATCGGAATATCCACTAATATTCGGTGGTCATTGATGTATAAAAGACTTGATATCTAGTTGATCCCTCTGAGAGGAATTCACACATTCCATTTTATTCAGGTTATTTTTTATAGCTTAAGATATATTTTTAATAATCCCCATTGAATTTTGAACTCCACCTTCTAAGGAATTGGAGATGTCACTCTAGAAATCAATGTATTATCCCTTAAATGAGTTTTTGGTCTAGTTTCTCTTGGTTCCCACCATTTTATAAAATAGATAATGATTTAACAAAACAAAATTCAACAAGTCATGAATAAATATTTTATTCCTTTTTTCAATTATCTATAAAGGAATATCTTATGGGATCCCTATGTATAGAGTTGTTTAAAACAAGTATTATTGGTTTCTTTCATATACTTATTATCCTAATAAGTGTTTTGACTAATTTTATCTAATACTAATTCCCAAATTAACTAAACTATGCCTCTAAAACCAACTATAGAGACCCTATTTTTTCTTACTTTACTCTTACATTATTTTAAAGATAAAAATACATAAAAGTGTTACAAAACTAGGATCAAAAGGTTTAGTGTTTTTGGAAAATTAGGAACAAACATAACATTTACATAATAAAAAATAAATATTATTTAATTCCTTCTTCTCTAGTTTCTTAGTTTCCCTCATGTATGTCATAGTATAAGTAGTCACCTAAGGATATACATTATAGAAAGGGGTGAGTTAAAATCCCAGTAAGAGGATAGATAAGAACATGAATCAATATAACATTGGTTAGAATAATAATCATAATCATAACATAATCATTGTATCATCACCAAAATCATGAGTGTAAGCATTATATAAAGTTATGGAATACAGAAGTTCATAAAATTTAAACACCACATCTTAGTGTTCAACTACCACACATAGTTTTGAACAAAGATAACATAATGTCCACACATAACATATATAAATAATCATAAAATCATCATTTTGAACAAATATAGTATCATTTTGATACATATTACACATTATCTCATGATATAAATTAGAATACCCAATTCATTAGAGCACTATATAATTTTGGGTGCACCCTCAAATCATAACATATACATAATCATGCTTGTCTCATAGAACCTATATCAATCGTGAATATAAAATAACACATGGAAAGTAAATGGGTTTCAAGAGCATTTTTTAAAGAATAAATTTATGAATAAACATTTGGGTTCCTAAAATAAAAATTTAATAACCCAATCGGTAAAAAAACCATCAAACTTGAGTGAAGAATAAATGATCTCAAGTGAAGTAAAACATGTGTTTTTTAGAAAGAAAAGTTCTTTTGGAAAAATATTTTCATTTTTCATTAAATAATATTACAAGAATTTAAATACTATAAAATAAAATCTAAGGTAAGATAAATTATATAATATGAATGTTAAATAACATTCACATTGGAATTTGGCATGAAATATCAATTACCCAATAAATGGAAATTGGGTTTGATAATCCCCTTACCTTAAGTATGAATGATTTCTACACATTAATATCCTAGAGAATAAAATTATATTAATTAAATAAGAAATATGGAACCTATTTTACATATCCTTTATTCATTATAATTTTATTATGTTTTTTATAGAAATTTTCAGGAGTTTTAGAGTTCAATTCTATCGTTTTGAGAGTGTTTGTTTCCTTTGTTTTCATGGTTAGTTCACTTGTATACATGCATGGAAGATTGTGTAAAGTGAGTATATATATACAGAATTAAAATTATATGTTTTTAATGACCTTAAAAAAGTTTAATTGGCCTTATATATTATTTTTTTAGATATGAGGATGATTCATTTGATAAATTTTTAATAATAATTTTTTAGATTAATTTTGATAGTTTTAGATCAAGAAAAACTCATTTTGTTTTATTATTTAATATTATGTATATTATTTAGTTGAAGAAGAAAAAAAGGATATAATATAAATTTTAAAATATTTATCAACTATTATAATGGTTTTATTACTATCCTTGAAGGTGGTAAAATAAAATTAAAAGGCGTGGTCCATGATGGTAGTAAATCGATACCTCACAAATGATGATTTCATTTTTTAGAATAAAAGGGAGGGGAGAAGAGGTTTGAAAATGAATTATTACATTAACATAATAAAATTAAATACTATATAATATAATGAATTTATCATTCCAATTTTATAAGGGGGTGAGGATATAATAATAAAATTAAATAAATTAAAAAGATTTTAATAGAAAATTAAAGAGGATTTTACCTCTTGAATTCATCTCCATGAGTATCTCCTTAGGAAAATTGGATTTATTCTTTTATTGAGACCAAATGATACTATAAATGGGTTAGATTCTTTATAAGGTTATTGGGTATAAATTTTAAACTCTTCAAGGATTTTTAGTTGTGGGGGGAAGAGGTGGTGAAGGGTGGTATTTATAGGGGAGGAGAGGGGTGTTTTTTTTATTTTATTCATTAGTTTTTTATTTTTGGATCAAGACTATAAATAGTTTTCATTCCCATGAATAAATAATGTAAAGAGCGATGTATTTTTCAAGATTATGGTGCTTACATCATCCATACATCATATATGACTTGAAAATTCTTGTATTTGATAAATACCATAAATTATTGTATTTTACTATTCCAAAAAAAATCAACTATTTTTGAAAAATCAAAAAATCACCATAACCATTTTTGATGTTTAGAATTAAAAAATGAAATTTATTTTTTGAAAATAATTTTCTTAATTTGTAAATTTAATTTTTAATTAGAATAATCATTTACTTATAATATACCAATTTTAAAATTATAACGGATTTTATAACAATTTAAAAAATTAATTAAGGTCTCATAAATTTATATTATAATAATATGAAAACAAAATGTTAATTTATGAATCTATTTTGTGAAAATAAAATTTCTATTAAATAATTATATTAATTATAAAATTATAAATAATAATTTATGTTTTATAAAAATAGAAACAAATAATTAATAATTTTTAAAACATTTATTTAATTATACTATGATATAATTATATCATATTATAATTTATCAGATATATTGATTTTATTTATTCTTCCATAGATGAGGTCAATTTTATATTGGACGAACTAATATTTCTAATGGCCACATTACTATTCCAAATTTCAAGTTGGTCTTCCACTAGTATAGGTTCTTTAATTTCTAGACATAACTATTATTACATTCATTCATCATTTATAAAGATTTTATTTTGTTATAAAAGTGATTTTACGTGGTTTATAATATATGAAGTAATTATAAGAAGGTAATTTCCATTGGATAAATTTTGGGTTGTTACACATGGTTAGGTAAAACTATGTTGTTTGACCCAGCAAACTGTGCACCCTTTTTGGAGCCACAAGAGGTGGCAACCTATTTTCCCAAGCCGTACCGCCACCCTCCAAAAAATTAACACCCCAAGATAGCAGGATCTTTCACAGTTAGTTCATGGTTTGACAAACCATGCACCACTTAGGAGAAACCATGCACCCCATGAGTAGGGTTGAATGGTTATGTTTAGCGACCCAACCTTTTCTTACATTACTATTTCATCATTTTAAAGATAAAAAATATAATAGTATTACAAATAGAGGATACAAAGGATTAGTGTCTTGGGAAAACTAGGACCATATATAATAATTACAACATCAATCATAAACATTTATTTAATTCCTTCTTCCCTAGCTTCTTATTAGCACTTGACCACTCCTTAGTACATGTATTCACCTGAGGATATACATCAAAATGGGTGATCTAAAATACTTGGAAGAAGATAGATAAGAAAAATATAGCATGGGGTGAGCATAATCATAACATAGGCAAAGGATCATGAACACGAGAGGAAGCACACACAAAAGACTTGAAATGTGGCAATGCATAAAAATGAAACATCATGCCTTAGTGGCTAAATGCCACACATACTTGTGAAAAAAGCTAGAATCTTGTTCACACATAATTTCAAATTTACTCAGGAGATTCATCACTTTACCCGATGCATTGGAGCGCTGTATAATTATGGGCTCACCCATCACATTTAAACATTCATATTAAGCTATATAATTCAGGGCGCACCTGTCACATCATAACATTATAATTTATCCTTAATGACATATAAAAAAATGAACATAACTAACCCATAAAATTTAATGGGTTTTATATCAAAATAACACATTCTTAAACATTGGGTTCCAAAAATAAAGAGGTAATAACATACATATTACAAGAACGTTCAATCTTGAATGAGAAGTAAAAGGTGTGTTCTTAAAACAAGAGTTCTTTTGGAAAACATTTGTTTTGACATATATACTAATGAAAAATGTGCATATCCTAGAAAAGGAAATAAAATAATGATCAAAATATTTTTAATGAGTAACCATATCAAAAAGGAGTGAAAAAGGGAGAACCTGAAGTATGAAAGTTGGGTTCGAGAATTTCCCCTTACCTTGTATCTGAACGTTTCCTTCACTTTATTTTTCTGTATAATAAAATTATATTAATTAATTAGAAACTAAAGAAGATTTTATAAATTAAAAGGGTTCATTTTGGTTTAATTATGTTATTTTATTGTCCTTTTTATGAGTTATATGGTTTAAAAACATTGTTCGGGAATGTTTCTTTTTACGGTTTTCTTGAGCGGTTCACTTGTTTTCATAAATTGAAGTTCAGGTAGAACATGGGTAAACATATAGAACTGATATTAAAAGTTATTAATGATATTTAAGAATTTAAAATGATCTTATAATGAATTACATTATATATCATATGGATGAATCATTAGATGAGAATTAAATGATGATTGTTTGAGTTAATTTGGATGGGTTTTCGAACACAACAAACTTTTTTTGATTAATAATTTAGTAATATGTACATAAGTTAGTTTCAGAACTTTAAATAGGACTTAATACACGTAAAATATTCTATTTAAACCATAAAAATGGTTTCATGACTGTATCTTAAAGTAGAAATGAAAAAAATAAAACATGTCGTTCTTCAAGGTGATAGATTAACACCTCACGAACAATGTTTTCTTTTATAAAATAAAAGGAAGAAGAGAAGGATTTTGGATGGTATAATATCAAATTATTATCATAAACTTTTATTATATGTATGAGACAAGAGTTACCATGCCATTTTTACAATGATAGGTGGTGATAGAATAAGAAAAGAACTTGAAATTGAAATGAATTTAAAGGAAAAGAAGGAGAGAAATTACCTCTTGAATCCACCCCTTGAGATCCTCCTTAAGTGGCCTAATATTGATATTTTGATGAGACCAAAAGCTTTTGGACGTGGATTAGGGGCTAGGGAAGATTCTAGGACAGAGTTTAGACAAGGCTTGAATCTTGAGAGGTGTGAGGAAATGGGGGTGTAAAGTGTTTTTTTATAGTGGAGGGGAGATGGGTATTCTTAATATAAAATTCATTAGTTTATTATTTCCCCAAAAGACAAGGAATGGTGAGTCTTCCATGACCAAGAATAGTAGTTTTATCTTTTTATCCCGAAACAAGTAGGCTTACATCATTAGAACATCATACATGACTCGATAGTTAACTTATTTATCTTATTTTGTAATTTATAGTATTTCACTATTCATAAAAAAATCACGTATTTTAGAAAAATCCCAAAATTTGACCCCAACCATTTTTCAACATGTAGAATACAAAAATGAAGTAAAATTTTCAAAAGTTTTTTTTTCCAAATATGATTAATTTAATATTTAATTAAAATCATAATTTAATTGAAAATTACAGTTTTTAAAATTAAAAATGATTTTATAATGCTTTCAAAAATTATATAGGGTCTTGTAAAATTATCTAAAAACTAGAAGAAATAGAGTTCTTAATTTTTGAACACATTTTAAGAAAATAAATTTTCTTTTAAATTAATTAATTAATTATAATAAATTATTTATGACTTATAAAAATACCAAAACAGTTACTATGGTCAAATTGTCACTTTCTAAGATGCCTAATTTTTCTTTAATTATTCAGGGGTAAGGTAACTATTATTTTAGAATATTTAATACTCATAAAGGTCATACTACTATTCATAAGGGTATGTTACTATTCATTAGGGTAGGTTTCAATTCACCAAAAATTATGTTTTTCTTATTGGACCCCAAAAATCATCTTGAACGCAACCGTGTATGTTGGATTTTCGAAATTCCAAACACAAAAGTGAAAAAATTATGTTTAAAGGTTACATAGAACTTAGTAGTTAATTATGTTGTGTTTTCATTTGTTTTTATGACATATTTATAAGAAGGGAATTTCCATTGAAAAAATTTAGGGTGTTATATTCTTCCTCCCTTATGAAGTTTCTCCCATGAAGTTTCACTTTACACAAACAGGTGAGGGTACTTCTCCTTCATCACATCCTTTGGTTCCCAAGTAGCTTCTTCAAACTTATGGTTCCTCCAAAACACTTTGACAAGGTGGGTTGTCTTGTTGCATAGAACCTTATCTCTCCAGTCTAGAATCTCTACTAGTTTCTTCGCATAGGAGAGATCATCTTCCAGTTGTACCACCTCTGAGTTTAGTACATGTGAGGGGTTTTGTATGCACATCCTCGGTAGTGATATGTAAAACACATCATGAAATTGAGCCATATTCAGTGTAAGTGCAAGTTGATAGGCCACAGATTTGATGCGGTCAAGGATCTCAAAGGGGCCAATGTACCTTGGGCTTAACTTCCCTTTCATTCCAAATCGCATTAATTTCTTCCATGGGGATATTCGAAGGAAGTATTTATCCCCAATGTTGAACTCTAAGACTCTTCGACAGTTGTCATTATAGTTCTTTTGCCTAATCTGGGCAGCTTTGATGTGTTTCTGGATGACTTGACCCTTCTCTATCATCTCTTCTACAATATCGGGTCCAAATAGATTTTTTTCTCCAACTTCTACCCAATAAGTTGGAGTTCTACATCGCTTTCCATATAAATCATCATTTAGAGCCATATGAATACTTGAGTAGAAGGTATTGTTATACGAGAACTTAACAAATGGAAGATGTTGATCCCATCCACCTTTGAATTCTAGAGAGTTGGCTCTTAGCATATCATCAAGAATATGAATAGTCCTTTCAGATTGGCCGTTGGTTTGGGGGTGATAGGTCGTGCTAAAATTTAATTAAGTACTCAAAGCATATTGAAGGATTCTCCAGAATTTAGATGTGAACCTTGGATCACGGTCAAAGAAAATTGATAGTGGAACACCATGCTGTCTCACCACTTCCTTCACATATATCTTTGCATGTTTTTTAAGCGAGAGACCTTCCTGAATGTCGATAAAATGGGCATTCTTGATGATTCGATCAACTAAAACCCATATCGTATTATTTCCCTTCGACATCTTCGGGAGACCCATGAAAAAGTCCATAGTAACATTTCCCCATTTCCACTTGGTTATGGGAAGTGGCTACATCATCCCTTTGGAATTTTGTCTCTATGCTCTAACTTGCTAACATACCAAGAACCTTGATATATATTCTCCAATATCCTTCCTCATGTTATCCCACCAGAAGTTTTCTCAAAGATCATGGTACATCTTGGTGCTACCATGATGGATAAAGAATGTTGATCTATGTGAATTGTCCAATAGCTCCTTTATCTCAGGTGATGAAGGCACACAAATCCGCATTCCAAACTAAATCACACCATCATCATTGATATGGAACTCGAGCAGCTTCCCTTCTTTTTCTGCATTCACCCTCTTTTGTATCACTACATCATCCCATTGTGCTTCCTTAATCTTCTCTTGGATGGATAGTTGCGCATTCATTTGGGAAAGGTAGGATGTATCTCCTTCCCTTATGATTTCTAAATTCATTCATTGCATATCCAACAATATAGGATATTTCGCAATCCGTAACATGAATTGAGTAGCAGGTTCTTTTCTACTTTGAGCATCAGCTACCTTTTTTGCCTTTCCAGGATGATTGTAAATAGAGAAATCATAATCCTTTATTAGCTCTAACAATCTCCCTTGATGCATATTGAGATCCTTTTGTGTGAATATATACTTTAGATTCTTGTGGTCAGTGTATATATCACACTTCCCATGATAAAGGTAGTGCCACCAAATTTTCAAGGAAAAAATCACGGTTTCCAGCTCTAGATCATGCATCGGTTAGTTTTTCTCATGTATCTTCAACTTCTATGAGGCATAGGTTATCGCATTGTCATTTTTCATGTGTACACAACCCAAGACATTCTTTAAAGAAACACTGTATATCACAAAATTTTCTCCACTTTTCGGTAGTGTGATTACAAGTGTAGTGATCAGCCTTCTCTTTAGCTCCTTGAAGCTTCCCTCACATTCTTCAGTCTAGACATACTTTAATGCTTTTCTTGTTAACTTAGTTATTGGGCCTGACAATTGTGTAAATTTTCTCACAAAACGTCCGTAGTACCCAGCTAATCCAAGAAAACTATAAATTTCGGTGACACTAGAGGGCCTAGGCCATTCCTCAATCACCTTGGTTTTTTAAGGATCCACAGAAATTCTCTCACTTTTGATTACATGTCCCAAGAAAGTGACTTGCTTTATCCAAAAGTCACACTTTCTGAACATGGTGTACAACTTCTCCTTTCTCAATGTCGTCAACACAAGTCATAGATATTCATCATGTTCCTCCTTACTCTTGGAGTAAATGAGAATATCATCAATAAACACTACCAAAAATTTGTCGAGGTAATGTCTAAAGACTCTATTCAACAAATCCATGATGAATTCAGGGTAATTAGTAAGTCCGAAGGGCATAACAAGAAAATCATAGTCCCCATACCTTGTACGGAAGGAAGTATTCTGAATATGTTTCTTCTTCACCTTTAGCTGGTGATATCCAGAACAAATATCCACAATAGAGAATTATTGAGCTCCTCTTAACTGATCGAACAAGTTATCAATCCTTGGAATAGGATACATGTTCTTTACAGTGATCTTGTTGAGTTCCCGATAATCGACACACAACCCCATTGTTCCATAATTCTTCTTTACAAAGAGCACTGGTGCACCCTAATGCGATGCTCTAGGGCGTATGAACCCTTTGTCTAGATGCTCTTGCAACTGATTATTTATCACCTCTAATTCAATAAGATCCATACTATAGGGACACTTTAAGATAGGAGTAGCTCTGTGTATGAGTTCTATTGAGAAACCTACCTCACGATCTGGGGGAATTCCAGGTAACTCTTTGGGAAATACATCACCATATTCCCTCATGATGGGAATTTACGCAAGGTTGGAACCTTCCTTTGACTCAACCATTTGTGCGAGGTATGTTTCTTCATAGAGAATCAACACCCACACAGATGAAGGATTTTTCAAAGGAGATTCATGATCTTCCATGCATTTGTAGAAGAGCATGGGATGGTTCAAAATATGAAAAGGTATATTCTTTTCCTAATAGTTGATATGTGCTCTATATAATGAGAGACAATCCATTCCCATTATAGCGTCAAATTCCACGAAGGGAAGTATTACAAGATTAAATGGTAGGATCTTCCCACATATTCCAATAGGAGAAGAGTCAAACACTTGGGTTGCAATGATTTCACCACTTGGAGTTTTTATAGATTTCTCTACTTAAAGGTTTCTGGGATTCGATTCTATAGTTCTAGAAAACTTGCAAGATATAAAGGAATGTGTAGAACCAGAATCAAATAATAATTTTCCCATTCTTGAATGAATAGGAATTTTACCTTGTATGATTTCATTATTTTTCTCAACTTATGAAGTATTTATGGCATAAGAATTCCCTTGTTCCTTTGGCTTTGGTGGCTTCTGATGCTGGTGACCCTCAAAAACATGCGGTTTAGTGCACCATCTTGCATAGTTCCCTAGTTCCCAATAGTTTTAGCATTGAACCATGAGTGGTTCTATCCTTTATTCTACCACATTATCTTTCCTTTTTATTTCTTTTTGACACTATTGAGCATGGTGTCCTTCTTTGCCACACTTGAAGCATTTCCCTATCCCTTTGAGGTAGTTCCCATGGTGCCACTTCCCACATTTTTGGCATGTGGGTCATTGAGTTTTCTTCCCACCATTGTAATTAGATCCGCTAGCATGAAACTCCATTGTTCATTTCTTATCACCATAACCATGGGAACACTCTACAAACTCCATATCTACTTTGAGAGAACATCGAACAAATTCTTTATAACTCCCAAAGTCTCAAATTGCAAGATCCTTTATAAGGTTTGGTTTTAATCTACTAATGAATCTATCAATTTTTCTATCATTGTTGATAATAAAACTCAAAGTGTACCTTACCAGCTCTGTGAAATTTTCTTCCTAGGTTGTGACAGATTCTCCTTATTTTTGATTGGAATCTATGAATTCTCTCTGTATCTTCGTACAAATATTTGGTTGGGAAATAATAATTAAGAAACATGATCTTAATGTTTTCCCATTCCATCTCCTCAATTTCCTCTTTTGTCTTGGTGTTCTTAATCAAATCTCACCATTGATCGGCCTCTCCATCTAGACAATAAATGGCTAGAGTCACCTTCTCCGTCTCAGAATAGTGAAGCATAAAAAATATCTTCTCCATGTATTTGACCCCTATTCTTCAATTAGTGGATCGGAAGATCCAATAAATATCGATGGTCGTTACCTCATAAAACATTCGATAGCCAGTTTCTCCCTATTTGGTGTAGGAGGATGTTTCCCATTATTATGGTTATTGTTCATAACCTAAGATAATTGGGTAAGAATTTCCATGACGTTCTGAACTCCACCTCCCAAATCATTGGGGATGTATTTCGAGCAATCGTTGCATTGGCCCTCACACGGGTTGTTGGTCTAGTTTCTCCTAGTTCCCAACATTTTATAAAATAGAAATGGTTAGAACAAAACATAAGTCAACAAGTCATGAATAAATAACTTATTCATTTGTACTATTTATACTAAAATCATAACACATGGGATCCCTATATAAAGATTCTTGTGTGCATATTTGTACTATGTCTCATGCTAGAGGTTTTCCCTAGGGTTCACTAATCCTAATTCCCAAATTAACAAGACCTTTCCCCTGATACCAACTATAGGGACCCAAACTATTCTTACATTACTGTTACATAATTTTAAGGATAAAAAAATAATATTATTACAAATATAGTATCCAAAGTTTTAGTGTGTTTGGCAAACTAGGACCATACATAACAATTAAAACATCAAGTATAAACATTTATTTAATTCCTTCTTCTCTAGATTCTTATTGGCACTTGAACTCTCCTTAGTACATGTAGTCACCTGAGGATATACATCAAAAGGGGTGACATAAAAGCCCAGTAAGAGGATAGATAATAAGAATATAGCATGGGGTGAGCATAATCATAACATAGGCAAAGCATCATGAACACGGGAGGAATCTTAAATAAAAGACCTGAAATGTGCCAAAACATTAAAATGAAACATCATGTCTTAGTGGATAACTACCATAGATACTTGTGATCAAATATAGAATCTTGTTCACATATAATTTCACATTTACTCATGAGATTCATCACTTTACCCAATGCATTGGAGCGCTGTATAATTCCGGGCGCACCCGTCACATTTAAACATTCATATTGCGCTATATAATTCTGGGCGCACCTGTCACATCATAACATTATAATTTATCATGAATTCCATATAAAAAAATGAACATAAATAACCCATAAAAAGGAATGGTTTTCATATCATAATAACACATTCATAAAAATTGGGTTCCCAAAATAAAGAGGGAATAAGAAACACATTACAAGAACTGTCAATCTTGAATGAGAAGTAAAAGCTGTGTTCTTAAAAGAATAGTTCTTTTGGAAAAAATTTAATTTGACATAAATACCAGTGAAAAACGTGTATATCCTAGAAAGAAAATAAAATTATGATAAAAATATTTTTAAGTAGTAACCATATCAAAAAAGAGTGAACGAGGGAAAACCTGAATGATGAAAGTTGGGTTCGAGAATTTCCCCTTACCTTGTATCCGAACGCTTCCTTAGCTTTAATGTCCTGTATAATGACATTATATTCATTAATTAGAAACTAAATCTACTTTGATAAATGAAAAGGGTTCATTTTGGTTTCATTATGTTATTTTATGGGACTTTTGATGAGTTATAGTTTTTAAAAACATTGTTCGGGAATGTTTCTTTTTACAGTTTTCTTGAGCGGTTCACTTGTATTCATAAATTGAAGTTTGGGTAGAACATGGATAGACATACAGAACTAATATTACATGTTATTAATGATATTTCATAAGCTAAAATTATATTATAATGAATCACATTTTATACCATGTTGATGAATCATTAGATATGAATTAAATGATTATTTTTTGAGTTCATTTGGACGGTTTTTCGACCACAATGAACTTGTTTTGATTAATCATTTAGTAATATGTACATAAGTTAGTTACAGAACATTAAATAGGAATTAATAAACATAAATTATTCTATTTCAAACATAAAAATGGTTTCATGACCAGATATTTAAGGTATAAATGAAAGAAAGAAAACTTTTTGTTCTCGAAGATGATAGATTAACACCTCACGAACAACAGTTCTCTTTTATAAAATAAATGGAAGAGGATAAGGGGGTTGGATGGTATAATATCCTATTAGTATAAAAAAATTACAGTATATGTATTATAATGGAGTTAAAACACCATTTAGAAAAGATATTTGGTGAGAGAATAAGAAAAGAACTTGAAATTGAATGGAATTTAAAGGAAAAGGAGGAGAGAAATTACCTCTTGAATCCTCCTCTTGAGATCCCCCTTAAGGGGCCTAAGCTTGGTATTTTGAAGAGACTCGAAGATTTTTGATGTGGGGGGAGGGGATAGGGAATATTATTGGTTATATTTTGGACAAGGCGTGAGGCTTTAGAGGTGTGAGGAAATGAGGGTGTGAATGGGGGTTTTTATAGTGGAGGGGAGAGGGGTTTTCTTAATATAAAATTCATTAGTTTATTATTTCCCCACAAGACAAGGAATATTGAGTCTTTCATGAATAAGAATAGTAATTTTATCTTGTGATAACGAATCAATTAGGATTACATCATCATAACATCACACAAGACTCTGTAATTAACTTATTTAGTTTATTTTGTAAATTATGATGTTTCACTATTCATAAAAAACTCAAGTATTTCAGAAAAATCCCAAAATTTCACTCCAACCATTTTTCGACATGTATAATCCAAAAATTAAGTCCATTTTTAAAAATTAATTTTCTAAATATGATTAATTTTATATTAAATTAAAATCATAATTTACTCAAAAAATACAGTTTTTAAAAGTAAAACTGATTTTATAATGCTTTCAAAAATTACGTAGGGTCTTATAAAATTATATGAAAACTAGAAGAAATAGATTTGTTAATTTATAAAAACATTTTAAAAAAATAATTTTGTTTAAAATTAATTATTTAATTATGATTAATTATTTATGACATACAAAAATACCAAAATGTTTACTATGGTCATATTGTCACTTTCTAAGATGCCTAAATTTTATTTAATTATTTATCGGTAAGGTTAATCTTATTTTGGACGATTTACTATTCATAAGGTTAGTACTAATATTCATAAGGGTAGGTTAATGTTAGTAAGGTTAGATTACTATTCACCAAAAATTATGTTTTTCTTATTTGACCCCAAAAAACATCTTAAACACAACCGTGTATGTCGGATTTTCAAAATTCTAAACATAGAAGTGTCAAACTTATGTTAAAAGGTCACATAGAACTTAGTAGTTCATTATGTTGTGTTTTCATGTGATTTTATTACAAATTTAGAAGAAGAAAATTTCCATTGAAAAACTTTGGGACGTTACATTAGGGCTCATGGTTTGGAAAAATGTGCGCCTTTTCCTTTGAAACAATGTTCATAGAAATTAAACCCAGAATTGTTTTTAAAAAATTCCAAAACCCCCTATTTTTTATTCCCATTAATCCCCACTCGACGTAACCTAATTTCCCATGATTTTTTATGCCCCTTAGAGGATTCCAAGTGTAAATCCACAACCCCAGTTACCCAGAGTCGGTGCATTATTACATAACATTGGAATGATTACAAGGAATCACATCCCGAAGGACCGATCAGTTTAGCAGTCTTGGAAACACTAGATACATTCATAAAGTTTATATTACATCATAAAAATGAAAATTACAACAACATATTCTCCATAGTCCACACTCATATCCCCACATACTTTTCCTTCAGGTCATTCATAAATTACTTCTTCACATCCTGAGAAAAATAAAACATTGAAAGTGGTGAGCTTAGATGCTCAGTAAGGATAAGAATATAGAGGAGACTTTCATAAATAAACATAAACATTTAAGGCAATTTATAACTAAAAAAAGCCTTTTAAACTTCAACTTCAGCATAATATGTCATAGATAAAATGAAATAATGCCATTTACTTATTCACATGGATATTCTATTAGTCGAATAATCACATGCAATATCAATAACCACTTTCATAATGACGGAATGCATAATTCTAGACTATCATCACCACGTAGCAAAGGCCTCGATCAAAGGCTAAAAATAAGATTTTTGTCAAGGCCTCGTACCAAGACACTAGTTTGTCTCATTAGACCTACCGATGCATCGTGGAGCTATAGCGGGCTCCACCCGTCACTTATTAAGTCCAATGCATTCCTCATATGAACAGGTTTAAACATAACATAAACATTCGTATTAAAAATAGCATACGAAATGTTAATACTTTCACCATGAACCATGAATTGTATAAAAATAACACATCCACAGCCAAACATATCAAAAAACCTTCAATACAATAAGGAATTTTTGTTTCATAATAAATCAACTTCAAAACAAGTTTAAAATCAATTAAAGGATTTTGACGTTGATGAAAATGATTTGTAAAACTCTTTGAGAGAAATACTCCTTTTTCATGAAAACATTTAAAAGTCTCACAATTTGGAAAATAAGTAATTTAAAGACATTTTTGAATCAAAGTGTCCCATACCACTTTGAAACTTTTGAAAGGAATTAACATTTTAAAAACAATCATGTACATATAAATAAATTTTTAAAACCCATTTTAAAGACATGGACATTAATGAGAAAGATTTATAAGAATAAATATTTATAACATTTTAAATGATGTTTTAGTAAAAAGTCCCTTAGAATAATTACTTTGAAAACTCTTTCATAAAACATGGACATGGATAATAAATATGTCCCAGACTTATATAAAAACAACCTCGGATAATAAAGAGATTGTGAAATTAACCCTTACCAATTTGGTAACTTACGAAACATACACCCCATGAAAGAGGTGTCATACAATAAATATGTAAATACACATAAATTAAATTGCATTATATAAAGAATACAATTATGGGCAGTAAATACACCACACAAAAGGTAATAGTGGAAATATTGCATGAATCTCATGGGAATAATGAGTGAGATGAAAACCCCTTACCTTGAACTTTTCCTTAGTCGATGGTATGTTAACGTCATGTATAATAGTTTAAAAATTGTTCTTAAATTATTAAATAACCATATACATAATTATGATATCATATATAATCTTCTAATAATGATTTGTTAATAATACTTTATTATTATCGTCGTTTCGTGTGTTAACTTACTCATTTTCTTTTATATGTTTTGTTACATAAGTCGTGTTTGTTATGGATAGGTTGTGTCTTATTCATATCCAGAATGATATAAAGTTCTTAAAAATTACTTTTAATCATAAAATGAGAATTAGTCTTGAATGGATACAATGGGTAATGAATCTCATCGCGTTCGTGGAGACGGTAATCCGTACGTACGCACGAATGCTACTTCCATTTCATTTTTCATTTTAAAAAGAATAAAAACCAAATGATATATAAGTAGATAATTATTCCAGTATAATATAATATCTTATATTTCTTACTGAAGTTCATTAACACCATCCTTTATACGTTCCATGTATGGTATGAACGAGTCATATCACTTTGAGTGGACGGTAGTCCGCACTTCCTCAAATGAAATTATCATATATATATACAACATGAAACAAATAATGGTATGATATAAAATGGAATTACAGAAGATATGTATAAAAAAAATATCATAAATATCATATTTAATTATAGTTTCATCATAATGTCCACCATGATAGGTGGTAGGAGATAATTGAGCAATCATCGCTTCGTGAGGCGTTTGGTTTCCATCCACAGAAACATTATGTTCTTCACCCTTTAGATGGATGTGTGTGTAAGTGTAGTTCTAATACTTATAATAAAAATATCCTATTATATTTAGGATACTGGTTTTTTTACAAAAGAAAATAATAAGAAGATTTTAGGGGTTGGAGAAGTAAAATAAAAGAAAAGAAGCTAAGAGAAATCGTTACCTTTAATTTGGGTAACTCCCTTTGGTTTGAACCAAAAAGGACTATTGAAGTGCCTTCTGCCTAAGTTAAGGCTTCTAAGAGGAGTAGAGGGGTGTAGGGTGATTAATTGGGTAGAGTTTGGACGAGCTGAGAGGCTTGAGAGGTGTGAGGAATTGGTTAGAAGTGGTGTCCTTTTATAAGGGGGAACAGGGTGTCTTTAAGGAAATCTTGAAATATTATTTTATAATAAATTCATATTCGGTTTATAATGGCTCAAAAGTGTATTTTTTAATGTTTAAGGTGGTTATGGGTCGAACAAAACACAACCAATAGAATTTAGACAGGTTTGGGTCATTATATTAACCTTCTCTTTTAGTTTTAACTCTTAGTTAATTAGTTTGACACTTACCATGTCACTTTGTATTTTTATGTTACATAGTTAATAAACTTACTATATACCTCCAAGAGATCCCCAAGTGGTCCATTAATGATACAAATATCATGATATAAGTCTCTTGGATGAACCTTATATTTTTAGGAATTTAATATAAATTAATAATATAATATTTGTTTTAAAAACTCATTTATGTCAATTTTGACACTACTCAATAATTTATTTTTGTTAAAGTCTTAAAAACTTTATTAATTCGAAAAAAATTCATTTAAGCAATCCTAAAATGTCATATTAACCAATAAAATTCATGTACATCATCAAAAATTTCCAATTATATTTATTTTAACATTTATAATATCAATTATTTGATTCATTCATTAATAATGAAAATAGTGCATCATTATTGTGTCATATATATTTTTACTTTTTCAATGTCTAAAAATTATAAATAAAATACAATTATGTAGGAAATTTTTTTATATTTATAATTAATATTTATAATCAAAAATATAACATATATAACAATACGTAAAAATTGTTTTTCTAAAACAAATAAGCTTATGTCATTTTTGTATTCACTTTAACTTAATAATATAAAGTGTCCCTATCACTTACAAGTGGCTCCATGGGGTCCCAAAATTGACCCAAATATGCCCATGGTCGGAAATATATCCACCAATAAGGTTAGGACACTTTTTAGGGTAATTTATTATTATAATAATATTATTTTTTAACCCATATTTACCGGATTTACCCATTAACCATGGTAAATAAAATATTTACCGAAGTAATTACTCAAAATGTCTAAAAATAAAAGTTACCTACTTACACAATTTTGAAATCCTGATTCCAAATATTGAATCCATTTTTCCAAATTCAAAACACAGGAGTGGCAGAAATTAATTTAAAAATAATTCCCACTGTCAAAACAAAAAGCGTGTTTTTAAGATATAATAACTATCAAAAGATTGAAAATTGTTTAGGTCTGGTTTAATTGTGAAATTATGTCCATTGACCAAAATTGTATTAAATGGTAAAAATATATTCTAAATATACTTTAAAACCACTCAAATTCATAATTTATCACTATTAATTATTTCGATTAAAAAATTTGTTTTTAATTAAAATTTAGTAATTTTCACTATTCATCAAAATATGAAAGTTATCCGAAAAGCGCAAAAATTTCACCCTAAGCTAATTTCAATATTCTGAATCAAAAAATGAAGTCCATTTTGAAAGATAAAATTTATAAAATTTCAAAAATTTGGTATTACTATTCATAACGACTAGTTTGATTAGTTGTGGTGTGTGTTAGAACTCGAAGTTGTGTACAACACACGCTACTGTATTATTCAAAGTGAAGTGTATCGTGGAAGATTGGGGTGTTATATTCTACCCTCCTTCAATAAACTGCGTACTTTCAATTTGAAATTGTTCTTCGAAAATAAAAGGTTGAAAATAGAAAGTATCTTTGTGGGAAAACCCACATCAGAAATTGGGTTAATAAAATTTAGTCTTAATAAGAGGAAAAGAGAAATGAAAGGGTCACCACCAAATTATGATCTCGATTAGGATAACATTGGTGGAAATTAGAGACATTTAATTAGAGGAAAAACGTAAATATTTATAGGGAGTGATTGAGGTCATTAATCACAAACAATTGTAGAATTATGGGCCTCAAAGCCACCAATTTATGATGATTTAAAATACCATCGGTTCAACAAAACATAAGGTTATTAGGATAACACATTTTTGGTTTTAATATCCCTTCCCTAAAATTTAAAAATTAATTTATCCGTAAAATAAAAGGATATATATATATATATATATTTATATATACTTGACAAGTAGAGTTTCATCCTTCAACTAATTCTTACTACAAACTCATCTTTTACTCTAAAATATTTAATATATATATATATATATTCTAATTATCCTAATCTTATAGGGTTCCAAAAATAATTAATTTATAATTCACATATCAGACCCTTTAAAAAAACAAGTAGAGTTTCATCCGTCAACTAATTCCTACTACAAACTCATCTTTTTCTCTAAAAGATTTAATATATATATATATATATATATTCTATTTATCCTAATCATATAGGGTTTTAAAAATAATGAATTTATAATTCACATATCATACCCTTTAAAAAACTACATTATTCAATCCAAGGCGTCACGTGGGCGAGTGGTAGGTGATACACCCTTGTCGCCCTTCAGTTGAGGGTTCAAGTCTTGCGGCCTTGCCGGACGCGACGGGTTGCCGCCCAAACTCCGGGTTGTCCTTATATAAAAACCCAAAAATAACCTTTCAAACTAAATCCCTTCCAACCTTTATACTTATCCAAAATACTTCTGTAAACTCTCAGTCCAAAATTTATATGAAAGGTAAACATAATGTAAGTCCTTTTTACCCCATAATAGCATGTGAATACCTTCATCATGTATTCTTTTAAAACACTGAAACATCCTGAATTACTATAAAATCTTATTACTTACATTCATGCTCCCTCATTCCTTATAGAATACTGGATATACTTCATCCATCCAAAAATGTTGTAAACACTAAAAATGATGGAATATATAAATATTTAATCAGTTTGAAGGTAGTCAAGAATATCCAATATAATTTATTCAAAGTCCTTGCAGATGAAGCATTGTACATTTGAAACCTTTTTCTTTCCCTTGCAGTCACGCACATGGTGTCCTTTTTCTCCACACTTATAACATACTCCCATTCCCTTCAAGAATTTTCCAAGGTGATTCTTTCTACAGTTATCACATATGAGAAAATAATTCTTTACCTTATTCCATTTAACTTTCCTTCTTTATACCATCCTTTCCTTCTCTAGCTTCCCTTCAAAGCCATAGGATTCTGAGAATTCATTACTTATCATATCAACACATGATACTATTTATTCATATGATGATAATACGTGGGAGACAATTTCCCTTCTAAATTCTGGCTTAAGACCATGAAAGATATGATCTTTCTTACTCTTTGGGTCATGCGTATTGCTGGAGTTCTCATTCCTTCTACTGGGCGCCATTTCTAAACAATGGCATAAAATAGATCTGTTTATGAATAAAAATAAATAATTCCATACTTGTAATACACTTAACATAAATTGAACAGTTTATGGATATAATCCATAATCATAAAATTTTTTTTTGAGAAAATATATACTCATAAACCCTTCATAATGGTTTGTAAGGAAAATGAGAATTATCCTAAGCATATCCCCCGATAGTGTCGTAACCAAGAGTGTTGCAAGGCCCGTTGTCGTGCACCAGTTCCCGTTCGAGACTAGATCAAAGAAGTGTTTTCAGGTTTTACCCCTAGGTACATCTGTGCCAGAGCCGCCTCTACCTGCTGGTATCCAAACAGGGATGTATTGCTCGAAAAACTCACAAAATCTCTACAAAATAAAAATTTCAGGAAGTTCTTCTCTACTAATCCCCAAATTCTATCTTAAGGCTATGTGCTCTAATAAGAGTTTATCTAAATCTAGCTTCCAAGGTTATTGCTAAAATTCCTCTGATACCAAGCGTAAATCCCTGACCCCAGTTACCTAGAGTCGGTGCATTATTACATAACATTGGCATGATTACAAGGAATCACGTCCCGAAGGACCGATCAGTTTAGCAGTCTTGGAAACACTAGATACATTCATAAAGTTTACATTACATCATAAAAATGAAAACTACAACAACATAGTCTCCATAGTCCACACTCATATCCCCACATACTATCCCTGTATGTCATTCATAAATTACTTCTTCAAATCCTGGGAAAAATAAAACATGGAAAGGGATGAGCTCAGATGCTCAGTAAGAATAACAATATAGTGGAGACTTTCATAAATAAACATAAACATTTAAGGCAATGTATAAATAAAACAAAAGCCTTTTAAACATAAAATTCAGCATAATATGGCATAGATAAAATGAAATAATGTCATTTAATTATTCACATGGATATTCTACTAGTCGAATAATCACATACAATATCAATAACTACTTTCATAATGACGGAATGCATAATTCCAGACTATCATCACCACGTAGCCAAGGCCTCGTGCCAAGACTAAAAATAAAAATTTTGTCAAGGCCTTGTGTCAAGACACTAGTTTGTCTCAAGAGACCTACCGATGCATCGATGAGCTATATTGGTCTCCACCCATTACTTATTAAGTCCAATTCATTCCTCATATGTATAGGTTTAAACATAATATAAACATTCGTATTAAAACTAGTGTACGAAATGTCAATACTTTCACCATGAACCATGAATGGTATAAAAATAACACATCCACAGTAAAAAATATCATAAAACCTTCAATACAATATGGAAGTTTTGTTTCATAATAAATCTACTTCAAAAAAGTTTAAAATCCATTAATGGATTTTTACGTTGATGAAAATGATTTGTAAAACTCTTTGAGAGAAATACTCATTTTTCATGAAAACATTTAAAAGTCTCACAATTTGGAAAATAAGTCATTTAAAGACATTTTTGAATCAAAGTGTCCCATACCACTTTGAGTCTTTTGAAAGGAATTAACATTTTAAAAACATTCTTGTCCATATAAATAAATCTTTAAAAACTATTTTGAAGACATGGACATTAATGAGAAATATTTAGAAGAATAAATATTTAAAACATTTGAAATGATGTTTTAGTAAAAATTCCCTTATAAGAATTACTTTTAAAACTCTTTCATAAAACATGGAAATGGATAATAAATATGTCCCAGTAGATACTTATGTAAAATCAACCTCGGATAATAAAGAGATTGTGAAATTAACCCTTACCAATTTGGTAACTTACGAAACATACACCCCATGAAAGAGGTATCATACAATGAATATGTAAATACACATAAATTAAAGTGTATTACATAAAGAATACAATTATTGGCAGTAAATACACCACACAAAAGGTAATAGTGGCAATATGGAATGAATCTCACGGGAATAAGGAGTGAGATGAAAACCCCTTACCATGAACTTTTCCTCAGTCGATGGTATGTTAAACTCCTGTATAATATCTTCAACATTGTTATTAAATTATTCCAAAACCATATAAATAATTATGATATCATATGTGATCTTCTATGTAACACCCAAGGTAAATAAAGAATATGACATTTCATATTTATCCATATTTTTGAATAAAATATTTAAATGACTTTAAAGGGGACGCTATGCTCGATGGCGTACCCAATACGCAACAACGCGTTTCTTGGGAATCTTACGTTGTACTATAACAATAAAATAATATTATTTTAAATGGTAGTTAACATGTAGCCGTTGTAATGGCGAGAATGGATAGAAATAACTAAAATATGATTATATATGTTTTTAAATGTTTTTACATTTATCCAATAAAGGATAAAGGCTTAAAATACGTAAAGAATTCAATTTTACGCATATATGCCCTAGTTTTCACTAAAGGTTCACTTATCGCCTTTTGATGGCGAACCGTCATTAAATATACTCTTTTATACGCGGTGACAATGACCTTTTCCAATAAACCCCTTTGACTTTTACTTTTATACAAAAGGAATCTTTTTCTATGAAGCGTTTTACTAAACGACAAAAAGGAATGTTTTTTTAACATACGCGGTGACAATGACCTTTTCCACCGCCGCGAGTATTATTTGGTCTTTGGCTTCCTCAACAAGCCGATATGTTTTTAAAATGAAATAAATACCATATACTCTTTTATATATTTTGGTATTGAAAATGGTTTTGATAAAGGATTCTATTATATTGTGATTGAAATGTGGAAATGTTATCATTGCTTTATATTGGTTTTATGTTTTATGATTTTATATTGGTACTTGGACATTATAACGGGTGGTTAAGTTATAAACCATATGACGGGTGGTGCCGTGAATACCAGGACGGGTGGTTATGTTATAACCTCCAATGCATTAGGTATGGAAGTCGACCGTATGGCTATTCCATTAAGTATGTATGGAAATTGTCCGTATGGCTATTCCATTAACTGATATGTGTGGTAGTCGACCGTATGGTTATTCCACTTAAGTATGTTTTTGTCCCAAGTTACCTTTATATATGTTATGTGTTCTTTATATGGGTTTTATGGTAATCCTTTGGTTACAAAAAGGTAAGTAATGATACTTTTTTTTTCAGTGAAAAGTTTTTACTACTTCATGAAGGTGAAAATTATTAAATTGATAAAGTATTCATGGTTTACTTGTTGTTTTGAAAAACTAACAGTTTTCATTCTTTGTGTATCCCTTACTGAGCTTCTTATGCTCATCCCAAGTTTTTGAAATGTTTTTCACAGGACATAGTGTGGAATAGGGTCAAGGATGGGATCAAGGGAAAGTCATGCTACCTAAAACATGAAACTATACATGTTTCTTTTAAAGAGTTTTTATTTTATGGAAATTTAGTAGAAGAGACTACTTTGTAATCTTTTGAGATGTAATAGTTATGTCCTAATTCTGTAAAACTCTAAACCTGAAAAGATCCTCAATGTGAATTACTCATTTAATTCAATATTAAGTAAGGTTTAAGGTTGGGGCCTTATAGTTGGTATCAGAGGTCGGTTTAGATAACTTTAGAGGTTAGGGTATTCTTTAAGCATAAGTGGCATTACCATAATGGATAAGATTTCAGAAAGAGTCCTAGTTTTAGATAAAGTGAATGAGTAATTGTATCTTAGTGTTTACCTTCCTCATTAGTACATGATGGTTTTGTTGATATACTCCCACTGAAATTTCTATTTTTAGTGAATGGATGGATCTAGCAGGCACCAAAGAGACAACAGGTTTGAAGGAAACTATGGTGGTTCTCTGATTAAGATACTAGATAAAATGGAGGATTCATTGAGGAAACTCGTGGTTGTTCTAAACCAAATATCAAGGAGTCATGATCAACCACTTCAACCTTGGTGAGTTCTCTAATGCATCATGTACGAGATGGCCAACCCGATGTGGAAATTCAGGTAATAATTATTAAGGTAACCATTAGGGTTTATATGATACTTAATTTTTAGGTAATTATGGGTTACTCCATGATATGATGGAAAATTAAAGGAATGAGATAAACTTGAGGTTAAAATATGTTATGATTATTCTTGAAGATTTTATCTCATTTTGGGGAATGTTTTAAGAATTATATAGTTTTGGAAAAAGGACAACACGTAGACCGTGTGACATCCCATCGCGTCGGACAAAGCTGCGGGAATCGAACCCACAACCAATGTGCGACTGGTATTTATCGCCTACCACTGGACTACGTGAAGTCCCTGGTTAGTTTGACTGATTCATTCTATTTATATGATTTTATGAATTAAGAGTAAGTTGATTTTGGGTTATTTATGAAAATTATTAACCTATCTTGGAGGATATGTGATTAGGTTAATTACTTTTCAAAACGAGACTTTAGGAGCAACTGATATTGTTTGGAGATAAATGTTACGATTTATCTTGGAAGACTATGCGACTAAATCCTTCAAATATTTGGGTTTCAATCTTATATTGGTTTACTTTGAAGAATTTTATGGACAAATTGATTATAGAATGGTCTTTGTTGAACTTTGGGTTTTGTTGGACAAATTTTGGAGATTAAGAATAGATTTTCTTTTTATAAAGGGTTATCCTTTTCTGGATTATCTGATCTTGTAGTAGCCTTTTTGGTTTTGGTTTTGGTTAAAGTCTAAAGACATGGGAAGTATATAGTTCTATTTTTTGGATTAGGTGATTCTCTAGAAGTTGATTATAGTACTCTTAATGTGAACAAGTCTTCCTAAATACTCGTCTTTTGGAGAAAATATGAGTTTGTGTAAGGAATCTAATAAAAGTTGAAAGTCAATATGATAAGTGATTATGTTTCCTTATGAATAAATTCCTCAATAAAAAGTAACTTAAAACAAAAATGTTGTCTATTAACTTTTTCTACTGGGGAATCGAATACCGTTTAACCCATCACAAGTTTGTGATTTTCTCATGGTTAACTTTCTCCTAAACATGTTTTCTATCACTCTCCATCAGAACATAACCCTTTGTTTTTTCCTCCATGTCCATATTTTGATACTTGGAATCCTAGTATGGGTTAACTCGGGTGACCTTTGTACTTATCTCTCCTTATTTTAAAGTGTTTGTTTTACCAACTTTTGTTCCGATGTGGGACTTTCAAGGATGTTTCCAAGCGCAATTTAAAAATTGCGAGGACGCAATTCCCAAAAGGGGGGAAGGATGTAACACCCCAGGTAAATAAAGAATATGACATTTCATATTTATCCATATTTGTGAATAAAATATTTAAATGACTTTAAAGGGGACGCTATGCTCGATGGCGTACCCAACACGCAACAACGAGTTTCTTGAGAATCTTACGTTGCACTCTAATAATAAAATAATATTATTTTAAATGGTAGTTAACATGTAGCCGTTGTAATGGCGGGAATGGATATAAATAACAAAAATATGATTATATATGTTTTTAAATGTTTTTACATTTATCCAATAAAGGATAGAGGCTTAAAATACGGAAAGAATTCAATTTTAGGCATATATGCCCTAGTTTTCACTAAAGGTTCACTTATCGCCTTTTGATGGAGAACCATCATTAAATATAGTTTTGTTCACTCTTATACATTCTATTGGACCAAATAAAACTCTTCTTAAGAATCGGGACATCAAAATTTACTTTGTGTAAATTTTTGGTATCTTTCCGATAATGTTCATTTTTTTAATGAATGGTGCAAAATGTTGTATTTTAATTCAAAACCTCTTTTTAATCTAATTTATTTATATTATTAGATTATATTTTGAATTGGTTTTAAAGTGAAATTAGAAAATATTTTTACCATTAAATCCAATAGTGGTCGTTGGAATTAATTTCACTTTGAAATCAGACTTAAACTAGTGTCAATCTTTTGATACTTATTGTTTTATAAAAACACGCTATTTGCTCTGACAGTGGGAATTAATTATTAAATTAATTAATGTGACTAATATGTTTTGAATTTTATAAAACGGACTTCATTTTTGAATTCGGAATATCAAATATAGCTTAAGGTGATGTTTTGGTATTTTTCTGAAAAACTCCAATTTTTGATGAATAATGAAACCACTAAGTGGTAATCAAGCAAACTGATTTTTCAGTTAAATGAAAGTTTACCACTAATGTGTATTGAATTTTGAAAATCTGACAAAAATGGTTGTCATTAGTATGTAAAATTTGGTTCAATGGGATGAAAATAATTTTTTGGTGAATAGTAACTTTTTTTCATTAATCGCGATTAGAGGTAATTAGTGTCATTTAAGGTAAAAATGATATTATAAGAATGTGAAAACACCATGAAAATTGTACTAAACCTATTGGGTGAGTCATGGAATACCAATACAAGCCATGGGCCAACTTGGGAACCCCATGGAGCCACTTTAGTTGGAAAATGACAATAATATATTTTTATTTAATGTTAAAATTAAATTGACACAAACATGAGTTGTTTTACTAAAACAGTTTTTAAGTGGGGTTACACAAGTCCAAATTTTGATTATAAATAGTCATTGGAAAGATAAAAATATTTCCTACATCATAGTGATTTTTTTATAATTTTTAGACATTAAATAAAATAAATTATTTATGACATAATAATGATGCTGCGATGACATCATTATTTGACGATTTAAATAAAATGGAAAGATAATATAAAATCTATGAACTACACATGTCCAAAACTTATTTTATGGGTGTATTTAGAACCCTTATCTCCTTATCCACGAATTATATCAATGTGGGACCTTTTAAAATAGAAACACATTTTCAAATAAAGTAATATTTCTTACTTTCCAAAAGTACCCCTCCTCTCCTCTTATAAAAGGCCCCCACCTCTACCTCATTTCACACACTCTTCAAGCCTTTGGCTCGGCCAAACCCTACCCATTTACTCTCTCCACATCCCTATCCTCATCCTAGAGTATTCACTTTGGGAAGAATCCTTTCAAAGGAAGCCTTTAGGCTCAAATCAAAAGGAGTTACACTTTTAAAGGTAATTCATTCTCTCATGTTCATTTGTTTTATTTTGCTTCTCCAACCCCCTAAACTCTTTTTATTTATTTCTTTTGCAATAACACCAGTATCTTCAATATACTAGTATGTTTTTATAAGATTTATTCGAGCTAAACTCTCACACAACTACATCCAATGGTTAAAGAACATACGGTTTCCGTGGATGGCGAAATTGTGCCTCCCGAAACGATGATTGTTCAATACTCATTTAACACCTTCAAAGGTGGCCATTATGATGTCACTATTTTTATATATGATATATAATATGTTTATGTTTTACTTATTCTTCTTTATTTTTCATTTGTGTCTTACCTTTATGGCTTCCATTATGGGTATACGCGATATCTTCATTTTAGGAAGTGCGGACTACTGCCCCCTCAAAGTGATGTGATTCGCTAATGCCATACGTGGGACGTATAAAGGATGGATTTAATGTTATTATATATGATGTTATACTGGAATTATTATTTACCTCTATATCATTATTATTTCATTCCATTAAAGTATGAGATAGAAATGAAGGTAGCGTTCATGCGTACGTACGGCTTACCGTCTCCATGAACGGTGCATTTCATTTCTTATCCCCAAATGTAATGTACCATTATAAGTACATATATATAATGGATATATATGATTTATGATACATATAAATGATTAATATAATTCTGTAATTAAAATATACATACCTCTCATATAGTTTTAATTCCATTAATACGACATAGAAATGAAAGTAGCGTTCATGCGTACGTACAGCTTACCGTCTCCATGAACGGTGCCTTCCATTTCTTTCCTCTAAATGATTATGTGATTTTATAAATACATGTATATGCTGGATATATATGATATATATGATATCCAAATCAGTAATATCATTTTTGGATATGAATAACCTTTGACCACACGAACAACATGTAATTGTAAGAAGTCCACTTTCGACTTAAGAACCAAATATCGACAAAACAAACATGATTAACTTAAATAATTAAATAATGTTTATAACATGGTAAAAAGTGATATAAAAGGAATAATGAACTTTAAAAAGGTTCTTAAGGAAGTTTAAATTAACTCAAGTTTATTATTAAGGAGATTAAAGAACGATCGAGTCAAGTCGGACCCGAGGTAAGGGATCCTACACCTCTCTTTCATTTTAAGTACACTCTTTTATGTCATTCCTTTTAAAGCTCATCTTTATTGTTATTGGGATGTTCTTTTATATTAATCTTACTGTAATTTTTATGTTCATGTGATGAGAGACCCTATTCTCTATCATCAATCCATTTTGGAAGTTTTGAGTGGCGCCAATAGGCTGTCGAATTTTCATAAGAGATCTAACCTCTCTCTTTCTTTTAAAGTACTCTCCTTTATGTCACTTCTTGTAATCTCCTATTTGTCATGTTGGGGGATGTTCTTTTATATTCCTCTTTCTGTAAACATTATTTTGATGTAATGAGAGACCCTATTTCCCCTCATCAATCCATTTTGGAAGTTTTAAGTGGCACCGTTAGGCTGCCGAGTTTTCGTAATAGATTTTTCATCTCACTTTTATTCCCGTGAGATTTATGCTACATTTTCCACAATTTCCATTGAGTGGTTTATGTACTGCCACTATTACAATCCTATTTTAATATAATTCCATTTATGGATATCTACATATTCATTGTATGAAACTTCTTCAATGGGGTGTACTTTTCAAAAGTTACCCAAGTCGGTAAGGGAACCTTTCACCCTCCTTTTTTTAAAAGACTTCTTTTGTTGGGTCTTTTAATTTACATATTGTTATTTTGGGATATGTTCTCATATATCCTTATTGATGTAAATTTTATGTCCAAGTGATGAGATACCCTTTTTTTATCTCTCATCAACTCATTTTGATGTGACGCCGTTAGGCTGTCAAGGGAACTTCTTAACCCAATTTCGATTTCTTTGGGTTCAACATGTTGTTATTGAATATGTAATCCTTTGAATATGTGTGAATGACCTTTGATTATTTTACACTTAATATCCAATTATATTTTGTGTATTCATTTGTCACACATAATTATGTAATTGATTTATCCTTAAACCAAGGATACCGTCTTTGTAAGGGAATTCGTCTCAATCTCCTTTCATTGAGGAATATTTCATTTTATACACAACTTTCTTTTAGAAGGTGTATAAACCCCTTTGACTTTTAATTTTATACAAAAGGAATCTTTTTCTATGAAGAATTTTACTAAACGACAAAAAGGAATGTTTTTTTACATACGCGGTGACAACGACCTTTTCCGCCGCCGCGAGTATTATTTGGTCTTTGGCTTCCTCAACAAGTCGATATGTTTTTAAAATGAAATAAATACCATATACTCTTTTATGTATTTTGGTATTGAAAATGGTTTTGATAAAGGATTATATTATATTGTGATTGAAATGTGGAAATGTTATCATTCCTTTATATTGGTTTTATGTTTTATGATTTTATATTGGTACTTGGACATTTTAACGGGTGGTTACGTTATAAACCATATGACGGGTGGTGCCGTGAATACCAGGATGGGTGGTTACGTTATAACCTCCAATGAATTGGGTATGGAAGTCGGCCATATGGATATTCCATTAAGTATGTATGGAAATTGGCCGTATGACTATTCCATTAAGTGATATGTGTGGAAGTCGACCGTATGGTTATTCCACTTAAGTATGTTTATGTCCCAAGTTACCTTTATATATGTTATGTGTTCTTTATATGGGTTTTATGGTAATCCTTTGGTTACAAAAAGGTAAGTAATGATACTTTTTTTCAGTGAAAAGTTTTTACTACTTCATGAAGGTGAAAAGTATTACATTGATAAAGTATTCATTGTTTACTTGTTGTTTTGATAAACTAACAGTTTTCATTCTTTGTGTATCCCTTACTGAGCTTCTTATGCTCATCCCAAGTTTTTGAAATGTTTTTCACAGGAAATAGCGTGGAATAGGGTCAAGGATGGGATCAAGGGAAAGTCATGCTACCTAAAACATGGAACTATACATGTTTCTTTTAAAGAGTTTTTATTTTATGGAAATTTAGTAGAAGCGACTACTTTGTAATCTTTTGAGATGTAATAGTTATGTCCTAATTCTCTAAAACTCTAAACATGAAAAGATCCTCAATGTGAATTACTCATTTAATTCAATATTAAGTAAGGTTTAAGGCTGGGGCCTTATATTCTAATAATGTTTTCTTAATAATAATTTATTATTATCGACGTTTCGGGTGTTAACTTACTCGTTTTCTTTTATATGTTTTGTTACATAAGTCATGTTTGTAATGGATAGGTTGTATCTTATTGATATCCAGAATGATATAAAGTTATTAAAAATTACTTTTAATCATCAAATGGGAATTAGTCTTGAATTGATATGATGGGGAATGAATATCATCGCGTTCGTGGAGATTGTAATTCGTACGTACGCACGAATGTTACTTCCATTTCATTTTTCATTTTAAAAGGAATCAAAACCAAATGATACATAGGTATATAATTATTTCAGTATAATATAATATCTTATATGTGTTACTTACTTTCATTAACACCATCCTTTATACGTTCCATGTATGGTATGAACGAGTCATATCACTTTGAGGGGGTGGTAGTCTGCACTTCCTCAAATGAAATTATCATGTGTATATACAACATGAAACGAATAATGGAATGATATAAAATGGAATTACAAAAGCTTATATATAAAATAAATATCATTAATATCATATTTAATTATAGTTCCATCATAATTGCCACCATGATAGGTGGTAGGAGATAATTGAACAATCATCGCTTCGTGAGGCGTTTGGTTTCCATCCACAGAAACATTATGTTCTTCACCCATTATATGGATGTGTGTGTAAGTGTAGTTCTAATACTTCTAATAAAAATATCCTAGTATATTTAGGACACTGTTTTTGTTAAAAAAAGAAAATAATAATAAGATTTTAGGGGTTGGAGAAGTAAAATAAAAGAAAAGAAGCTAAGAGTAATTGTTACCTTTAATTTGGGTAACTCCCTTTGGTTTGAACCAAAAAAGAATATTGAAGTGCCTTATGCCTAAGGTAAGGCTTATAAGAGGAGTATAGGGATGTAGGGAGCTTAATTGGTAAGATTTTTGACTAGACCAAAGGCTTGAGAGGTGTGAGGAATTGGTTAGAAGTGGTGTCCTTTTATAAGGGGGAGGAGGGGCTCTTTCAGAAAATCTAGAAATATTATTTTATAATAAATTCATATTCGGTTTCTAATGGCTAAAAAGTGTATTATTTAAATTTTAAGGTGATTATGGGTCTAAAGAAACTCAACCAATATAATTTAGACAGGTTTGGGTCATTATATTAACCTTATCGTTTAGTTTTAACTCTTAGTTAATTAGTTTGACACTTACCATATCACTTTTCTTTTTTATATTATATAGTTAATAAACCTACTATATACATCCAAAAGACCCCCAAGTGGCCCATTAATGATACAAATATCATGATATAAGTCTCCTGGCCGATCCTTATATTTTTAGGAATAGAATATAAATTAATAATGTAATATTTGTTTTAAAAACTCATTTATGTCAATTTTGACACTACTCAATAATTGATTTTTGTTAAAGTTGTAAAAACTTTATTAATTGGAAAAAAATTCATTTAAAAAATAATAACATGTCATATTAACCAATAAAATTCGTGTATGTCATCAAAACTTTCAAATTATATATATTTTAACATTTATAATATCAATTATTTGATTCTTTCATTAATAAGGAAAATACTGCATCATTATTGTGTCATATATATTATTACTTTTTCAATGTCTAAAAATTATAAATAAACTACCATTATGTAGGAAATATTTTTATATTTCTAATGAATATTTATAATTGAAAATATAACATATATAACCCTATGTAAAAATTGTTTTTCTAAAAGATATAAGCTTATGTCATTTTTGTATTTACTTTAACTTAATTAATATAAAGTGTCCCTATCTCCTACAAGTGGCTCCATGGGGTCCCAAAATCGACCCAAAGATTCCCATTGTCGGCCATTTATCCACCAATAAGGTTAGGATATTTTTTAGGGTAATTTATTATTATTATAATATTATTTTTAACCCTTATTTACCGGATTTACCCTTTAACCATGGTAAATAAAATATTTACCGAAGTAATTATTCAAAATGTCTAAAAATAAAATTTACCTATTTACACAATTTGGACATCTTGATTCCAAATATGGAATCCATTTTTCAAAATTCAAAACACAGAAGTGGATGAAATTAATTTAAAATTAATTCCCGCTGTCAAATCAAAAAGCTTGTTTTTAAGATATAATAACTATCAAAATATTGAAACTTATTTCTGTCCGGTTTAATTGTGAAATTATGTCCAATGACAAAAATTGTATTAAATGGTAAAAATATATTCTAAATAAACATTAAAACCACTCAAATGCAATATTTATCAGTATTAATTATTTCGATTAAAAAAGTTGTTTTTAATTAAAATTTAGTAATTTTCAGTATTCATCAAAAATATGAATGTTATCCGAAAAGAACCAAACTTTCACCCTTTGCTAAATTAGATTTTCCTAATCCAATAATGAAGTCCATTTTGAAATATAGAATTTATAAAATTTCAAAAAGTGGTTATTACTATTCATAACGACTAGTTTGATTGGTTGTGGTGTGTGTTAGAACTCGAAGTTGCGTACAACACACGCTACTGTATTATTAAAAGTGAAGCGTACCTTGGAAGCTTGGGGTGTTACACCAAGTCTTCTCAATCCACTTTTCTTGGTGAATAAAAGATCCAGTGGAGGGAATCATCATTGATTTTGTTAGTGATTTATTCTACATTTATTTTCTTATCTCTCACATCTTTCTCTCCCATTAGAGAGGAATTATTTTCCTCCATTTTTGATGGTTTTGATCTAGGTTTTAAAGGATCTTACTTTATTGAATTTTGATCCATGTTATTTGTCCTATATCTTCCTCTATATTGTGAATTAGACCATTCCACACTGAATTGACAGTAAATATTTCGAGAGTTTTCATCTGAAATCTTAAGTTAGGTGTTCTATTTGGTATTTACCATAGTATTTATTATTATTTTCATGTTGAAGTTGTACTATTTATGTTCCACATTGTGAAATTTAAATTTAAATTAAATTAACAAATTGATTTTCCCATGTGATTACGAGACCCTTCAAAGATCCCATTTGACCCCCTGGATTTTTGAGACCAGACTTGATAGAAACCCATGGGGTGTTCCAATATAATTGAATTAATGATTTACCAATTATGCATGGTTGATCAATGATATTGTGAATATAGTTGATAAATGGGAATATGTTTTTTTGAATAATGGGTTACAAACATGGGTGAGAAATGGGTTTTGTATGTGGAACCATGGTATGTGATATTTTTCAATGATGTGAATAAAAATTTGTGGGTCATAGAATGTCATCTAAATACCCATGTGGAGACAGGCTGCTTCTCTAGGCCCCAAGATATATATATATATATATTTAAGTGATTACTAATTTTTGGGTTAGGGACTCCTGCTAACAATACCCATGGGGTTCCAGACTACTACTATATGCCCTTAATGTATTTATGTCAACTTTGAATTAAATAAATAATGAAATCAAATTAAAGAATAATTTTTCAAATTTCAATTGGGTATGGTTCAGAATCTAGAATGGGTCATAGAAGATATGATTAGTTCAGGCACCACCGGGAACCCGAGGGCCTATGTGGTAAATTAAAGAATATAAAATGTGAAACTCCTTTACTTTATCATTTGTATTGTCTTATTTATATAACTATATACACTTTTATAGACTATATATTTCTTTATACTCCAATGGTGATGTCCTAATGAGTTTTACTCACACCCTAATAATTTTTTCTGATCAGTAGCTTAATAGAATTCATGTTTGTAGGATTGGATAAGGGCAAGAGCACTATGTAAAATGGATTAATTTGGATTTATAATAAACAATGGATAAGGGAACTAGACATGATGTCGAGACCCATTTGGGAGTTTTCATAGTGTCTTTATTTCTGGGTTTCATTTAAAACTTGACACTTATATAACATGACATATCTACTATTTAGGTTTATGGTCATCTCTTCCTTTTTTTGATTCATCATGTGATGTTGGATGATTATTGATTATGGTATTACCTTGGTTGTTTTTTATCATTATTTGGATATTTTTTTACTGATATACTCTATTGTGATACTTTGATAAATAGGGTATAGTCTCCACATATTACATATTATACCCTCACTGCTGGTTAGAAGATTTTGGCCTACATGGAGGCATTCTTGAGGTCATGTAATGAACCAGCTTTTGGTACATGCATGTGTCACCCTAATCAAGACATCTTAGAGTGGTTCCAAATGGGTTTTATTTTATTTTATTTTTTCTTACTATTTAGAAAATTTAGATACGAGTCTAAGGTGATTCGAGCCTTAGTCATGAGCTCATGCATGGGTGTAGCTAACCCATGTGTGAGAGAAACCCCAAGTACACAAGGAGGGATTGTTTTTATGACGTTTATTGTTACAGTTTAATGTTATTTCACCTTGAGGGACACACTTACTATGTGATGTTATTTTTTATGATATTTTCTTTATGTCCAAGTATTTCACGAGAGTTGAGAATAAAAGTATCATTATAGGCCATCAATATTTTATGTGGCATGCATAATATTAAGCATGGACATAAAAGTAGATATTTGGTGACATGTTGAAATGAAAATTCTTTTCTTTGTTTGAGTAATTGAAAATGAAATGGTACCTGATAAAAAATTTAGTATTATATATGATGCTAAATTTGGTGATTTGAAATGGATATAATGGGTTTCTAATGGGAAACATTGAAATATGAAAGCGGTTTAACCTATGTTAGCCATGACCCAGGTGAGGGATGGTTGAGGGTAGTGATAGTGGTTTGGTTTTGACCATGTGATGGAGTGTTGGGGATCATTTGTTATAGAATTATGTAAATTACTCTTATATTAATGTGATAATGATGTGTTATGTATCCTATTACCTATGTATGTAATTGTAGAGACACCCCTCCATGATAATATTTTTTGATTAGACGATAGGAGAACATGGCTTGTAATGTGTCTCTTATAGTTGAACCAAAGGATCCAATAGTTATGGGTGAAGGATCTGGAGAGTAGTTCCATGATAACTAGTCTCGCTTTATGCAATTCACGGATAGAGACCTAGGGAATGATATATGTAATATGTATGACCTGAAATTGGAGTTCTAGTTTTAGTAACCTCCAATATTAACTAGAAAGGGTGGGCTTAAGGAAGATGAGTTCTATATCGAGTCTATCTGGAAGATCCTTGACCATTTAGAGACTTATGTAGATTCCAGAGTCAAATTGGATGCCTATATGTTTCATGGATTAGTAAGGAATAGATGGTGTATTCATTTTTGGGATGATAAACTTGAGAACATGGTGTGGAAATACTTTGAGAAGATGTTCATGGAACACTTTTACCCAGATATTCTTAGGTAGGAGAGAAAATCCAAGTTTATGTGGTTAACCTAGGGGGGTATGTCTGTGATGGACTATACCAGTCACTTAAATGATTTAAATTTATTTATCCAAATTTTTATAGGATATGAGAAAACTATAGAGAAACATTTTTAGGATGGAATTAAATGTGAAATTAAAAATGAGGTTAACATATTTCAGTTGAAGAAGTTTATTGAGGTGTTGAATCAGGCTCTCATTTCTGAGTGGAACTTGAAGGAGGCCTCTAGTGAAATGTAAGTGGTTTCTACTAGATGACTAGGAGATACATATTCCATGAGTAGGAAACATCACTATAAGAATGTAAATTAAGGAAATGGAGAACTATGTGGCCAGGGAGAAGGATCATTTACTCATAGTAGTAGCCAAGTATACTTAAATCAATGTTCTAGGTAGGGTCACATTCGGAGCTACTGTCCATAACCACTAGTGTAATGTCGACCCTGTGGAAGGATGGGTCACATACATAGGTATTGTAGAAACCATTTACCAATGGGTAATAATAGAGGATCTAGGATGAATCAGAGTATTGGAAGGGGGTATTCTACCCCATATCGGTTGAAGAATTTGATTTATTCTACTCATAGTGGTTGAGGCAGTGGACTTGGTACATCAGGTAAGAGTTCATATATCATAAAAGTAATGTTGTTATAGGGAATCATACTAAATCACAGGGTAGAGGGATAGGATAGTTGAATGAAGTTCGTCCTATACTTTTGGATACCGAGATTGGGCCTTGGACATCCACATATACAATTCTTGTAGCTTCTATAGTTTCTAGTTCCTTTTTTGATATATGAGCCTCTAATTATTTTTTATCTACTCAGTTTTTTAATAGTTTGAGCGTGATGGTGGAGTTTGTGATTGGGTTTATGATGATTGAAACACCATTGGGAGTACATTTGGTGGACATCTATTTATGTAAGGGGTGTTCTCTTGAGGTTAGGGAGTATCGTTTCTGTTGGGATATTTATATATGTGACATGTCTAGTTTTTAATTGATATTGTGTATGGATAGGCTAGTATTGTACCAATACCACATTGATGGTTACCATAAAAGAGTGACCTTTTACATATACTAAGGCTAAAAGTTAATTTCATCAAGGAGAGTGGGATATCTAAGCAAGACATTTAGGTCTATTTCATCAACAATAGGGGGAGATCACCTCCCAGGTTGCATGTCTATTTCTGGACGACATGGGTGTGAAGAAAGATGTCTTTACACCAATAATGGACAAATTTTAGGACAAATTTCCTAATGGATTCTCAGGGCTGCAACCTATGATGGATGATTAGTTTACAATTGTGCTCATTCCTAGAGGTAACCTAGTTTCTATTCCACATTACATTATGGAATCAATAGAGCATAAAGATTTTAATACTCAGTTGGAATAGTTTATGGATATGGGATTTATACATCTGAGTAAGTTGGAATGGGGTTCTGATTTTTTCTGAGAAGGATAATGTGAATTTGCATTAATGTGTTGATTACCTAAAGTTGGAATATATGACAGTGAAGAATTATTATCCTCCTCCACATGTTGATAATCTCTTTGACCAGTTGAAAGGAGGTTGTGTTTTCTCAAAGATTAACTTGAGGCTATGGTTTTATCAGTAGAGAGTTATACCTTCTAATATACCACAAATTTCTCTCAGAAGCAAGAATGTATTATTTGAGTTCATCATTAACTCTTTTAGGCTAATAAAAACTCTAGTTGTGTTTATGGACTTGATTAAAAGAATATTTCACCCATACCTTGATAAGTTTGTGTTTTTTTGTGGTTGATATCTTAGGGTACTTCGAGACACATGATGATCATGCCCAATATCTTGACATCTTCCTTATTACACTCATAGAGAATTGGTTATATGACAAGATATATAATTTTCAAATCTAGACTGGCATGATAAATTTCAATGGACACAACATCTCTAAGTATGGAGAGTCATTGGACCTAGAGAAAGTACAAGAAATGGTTTCTTGAAATGATGATTTTTGAATTATACATGGTTGATAAATGAGATTATGGATATGGATGATAAATGGGATTATGAAATTGGTTGAATAATGGGTTATAAACTTGGTTGATAAATGGGTTATGTATGTGGAAACATGGTATGTTATATTTATTAATGATGTGAACAACGAGTTGTGAGTCAGGGACTATAACTCCAAATACCCATGGGGTTCCATAATGCTATTATAGGACCCAAAGATATATAAATTTATTTTCATATAATCACTAAGTTTTGGTTTAGGGACCACATCTCCAAATACCCACAGGGTTATAGACTACTACTATAGGCTACCAATGTCTTTATGTGAACTTGGAATTAAATGAATAATTAAATCCCATGAAATAATGATCTATACAATTCCTATGGTGTATGGTTTAGACTTTGACATGGGAAAAAGAAATTATGATTGGTTCGGTTGTCACTATGAACTCGAGGGGCCTATGTGGTTAATTAAAGAATATTAAATGTGAAAAATGTTAACTTTATCATTGGTACCTTATTCTTTATTCAACTACAAACACTATTAAAGACTAGATATTTCATTAGATAAAATTAGTGGTGGCCTTCTTAGTAGTAATCACACCCGACTTGGGCTACCTGATTGGTACCTAAATAAACTTAATGTTTACGGGACTAGATAAGTGAAATAGACCTATGATAGATGGATTATATGGGATTCATGATAAAGAATGGATGAGGGAACTAGACATGATGTCAATGACCATTTGGTATTTGTCATAGTGTCTTAATTTTTGGGTTTTCATTTGACACTTGACACTTATATAGAATTATATATCTATTAAATTTTTTATCGTCATCAATTTATATTTTGGATTCAACATGTGATGTTGGATGATTATTGATTATAGTATTATATTTGTTATTTTTTATCATCATTTGGATATTGTTTATTGATTTAAACTATAATGATACTTTGATAAAGAGGGTATAGTATCTCCACAATGAATATTAGACCCTCGCTTCTAGTCAACAACCTCTGGCATATGGGGAGGTGTGTCTGAGTTCATATAATGAATCGGCTAAGGGAACCAGTATGTGGTACCAAGGTTGGGACTTAACAGTAGAATATGATCCTTCGTAGGTGGAAAATTACACTATTTCAAGTTCTTTGGTGGTATGGGAATATCCCAGAGAGCTCATGGGAGTATAATATCCTGATGTGAGGTTAGTAACCTCAACTCTTTGTGTATAATTTTTCTTTTTAGGGTAAAAATATTTGAAGGTTTGGAGAATGTAATGACTCTTTTTATTTGTATAGACACCTTTGAATTTTATTGATGAAAAATTCCTTTTTTTGTTAGCCACGAACCTTCCCAAAAAATTACCAAAAGTGTGTTGGGTGGCGTTGGTTCCCGAAGAGAGTTTTAGGTGAAGAAAGATCAAGTTAAGCAGAATCTTCATCTACATATGGTAGATCATATTGTGAACACTAATACATGGAATGAATATCTGAGGATTAATTTTATGAGGTTATGGAATTGAAGGATTAACAATGTGAATATTTTATTTATGGTGTGAAACATTTCCAACTATTATGGATATAAATATGGGATTTTCAAATGATCTAAACTACATATGGTTTGAGACGTGAACTAGGGATTCATGCCATGAATTTGTCTCTTCCCATCCAATATAAAAAAAAATTGGAGCCCTATCATTTTATTCATATTACCACAATTTATCTCAAACTCTAATAAACTCAAGGGTTATTTTGAGAGCTCTTACTACCCTCCATTCATAGCTTTGATCCCAAACATCTGAAGATCAAATAATAGAAATGTGAGGATATTGAGATTATTCATCAAGGGAAGAATTCATAGAAAATGCCAACTATAATTCCAAAAATTCATTCTTTACTAGATATTGATCCGTTAACACCTTCAGGTCACATATATAACTTAGTTAGGCCATGGTTTATACCTTTTGGGGTCCAAAAGATTCAAGGGATCAGAGGATGAAGACGAGGTATTTTGAGATAAAATAGAAATGTTCATGATTAGGGTGAACAGTTAGTTTAACCATGTGGTAACCATGTAGTATGACTCTGTGAGGTTCTACTATCATTTTTCATTGTTTGAACACAATTAGTCAAACTGTGCGACATGCCCTGTGAACTGTGTGGGGGTGTCTAGTGGTTTTCCTGGGGTGTCACACAATTTGGGAATAGTTTTCACTAACCATGTGTCCCTTTAGTGGAAACTGTGAACCCCTAGATAGAATGTAAAGTAGGGGCATATAGTTAAGGAATATAGTTAGTTTAACCATGTGGAATCCTCAAGGAAACTATGTGAACTCCCTCTGAACTATTCAAAGGAGTGATTTTACTCTTTTTGGTAAATTTAAAGACTAATAATCCCCAAATGTAATTTTTTTTCTCATCATAACCTTTTCCCAGTTCTTTTTTGGTCTCTCCCCTTAGATTCTAGGTAGATTCCTTTTTTTATTAATGGATCACAATGAGGTATGTTGTATTTTTTATCTAGTTTCCTCTATTATTTGTTGATCTATGATAGTTATTTTCTCCAATCATCTTATTTGAACCCAATTGGGCTATGATGATAGATCTAATGGGTTCAATTGAGAATTGAAAATGTTTCTTATGAATCTAGGATCAGGAGTACCTGAACTACTTTTCCTTGGTCTCTTTTTTTAAATGTGATTTGTTTTACCATCATTTTGAGGTAGGTGTTTCTATAAAATGGGTCAATTATATGAATTACTTATCATTATCATAAAATCACTTAGTTTTTTAGTTAAATTGAGTTATTTTTGGGTTCAAGGGGTTTCCTAGAAAAATTCATATTTTTAAAGTGATTTTACATTAAAAATGGGTTTTCACACCAAGTATTTGATTAAATGCCTGAATGATGGTTTTGATTTGGAAATGGGGTTTCAAACAACAAATCAGATTGACTTGTCTTTTATTTTATTTTAATTTTTGATTAGGGTTTTGAAATATTTTACTGGAAAATTTGGCACATTGGGAACCATTGGTGGATTAGGAAAAGGACATATGTAACCCAGGTGTTTGTGGCATCACTAGGGGTTACATTTTTTATATCAATGTACTATTGGAGGATTAGATATTGGTTGGTACCGATATATGCTTGATTTAGGATATTTTATGTCAAGTATGTATTCCCATAGGTTAGGGCCCAATACAGAGTGTTTTTCATTTACTACTTGTCTATCACATGATGGATTTTATCACAGATTGTTTCTCCCATGTATTCACATGAGGTTGTATCACATGGTTTTTCCTGATATATTATGACATTTATATGTGTTTACTTTCATACCTTATGTTGTATGGATATGCTTCCCTATTTTGTCACATACAAAGTTCATATTCATGGATTCGTAGATAAGAAAATGATTTTTCAAAAAATGAACGGGAAATGATTTACATATAGGTTTGGATTTATGAAAATGATTTGTAAAATTATATATATTTTAAAATATATAACTATTACATTCTTTTTATTAGAGCTTTTATAGATTTTGTTGTGGAATCTTACTGGGAATTGTTCTCACACACTACTTTTTTAATTTGGTTGAATATAGATGTTGTTTTTTAAGATCCAATTAAAGGTAAGGGAATCATGTACCATTTTATCTTCTATTTTTTTCATTTTATTTTTAATTGTTTGGTTTGTAGGTAACATTTGGTCACATGGAGTTTTTTTGGTCTTTTAATATCTTATATTTTCATTTATCCAGTTTTTACTGTATTTTATGGGTCTTATATATATATATATCTTTATTCTGTTTTGTTCTCCAAATGTATTTATTTATTGATTTATATAAGATGTGTTTCCATTATATTGTTGCACTTCACCCCCATTTTCGGTCGGCTTGGGTATCTTGTCTAGTTGACTCAGGTTGGTTCAGTATAGATTGGTATCAGAGGGATGGTTAGCCTAAAGTGTGCTAACACTACCAAATCTTGGTTCTATCTCTTAGGTAAATACTATTTGGGACTATCATAATTTGGGGGTAAGTTAGGGAGGGTGCCTTTCATGATAACTTCCATGTATATACTCGACTTACTATGTGTAGTCAAAAATGTTTTACAAAGTTTGAGACATAGTGTTTAAAGTTATTTCAATGAACTATGTGAGAAGTTTATTTAAATGAACATGTTCCTTATTAAATAATTGTTTTTTTATTTTTAGAATTTCTAATTTATTTAAATTCATGTCGTTTAATATCAAATATGTGAATTAGGGGTATCCAGAACCGACCCAGCCTGACGGGTTCGACCCAAACCAATCGGGGTGGGTCGGGTTGGGTTCGGTTACATAGTAAAAAACTTGGGTTGGATTCAAAATGGTTCAACCCATACATGGGTTGCGTCAGGTCTCATGTTGGATTCGTTTATACCCATCCCAACCCATTACCCGATGGGTGTCGGCCTAACAAAATCCCAAATATAATCTCTCTTGGCTATGGACTGAGTCGCACCGGCCTCCCTCCCTCACGCTCTCCCACTCGCCTCTACTATCCTCATCTCCCCTCGACCCAACCCCTACATTCCCTCACGTGGTGAAGGAAACCCTACTCTCTCCTTCCCTCATGATCGAGAGGTGAGGAAACCCCCTCTCTTCCTTCCTTCAACCTTATCAGAGATTCCCTATCCCCTCTCATTATGTTCTCTCTTCTCCTTCCCTTAAAAAAAACCCAGCTTCCATCATCCTCTCCTCTTGCCTCCTTTCGCACCTCCAAACCCACCTAGAATTGGTCTCCTTGCTTTCCTCCTCCCACGAAAGACACCTTCTCAGCAATCGGGTTTGGGATTCGGGATAAATACCTTAGATCGGTTCACCTCCTCATCCTGCCTTCTATTACGCATGGGTCTGGCGTGGTAGTAACTGGTGTTAAGTAACTGATTTTTTATCATTTTATTTTAAATTATGTTATCCTTGAAATTATTAATTCTCAATTTTGTTTTTCTACTCCAGTAAAATTTTGGTTTAGTCACAAATCCACTTCTTACCTAGTTCGACTCAACCTCTACACCTTCTGATCAAACTATTTCACTACAACTAGGCCCATTTCTGGTTTGGTCATGAGCTTTTTTTAGGGATTTTAGGATGTGTTGGTTGAGAAACCACCAATTTTATTTTACATGAGGCATGACTAGCATTGGTTTCATTTCTTCATTTGGTTTTCATTTTTCCTTCGATGGTGGTAGTTTGGGGTTTCCTTGTTTACAACTGGTGGTCTTGTGATAGTGATGATGTGGTCTATTCTCAACGGCCATTTGGTCTCAAGTCGATTCAAAATTGTCTTGCAGTCGATTGTGTTTTCTAGTGGCATTGGGTTTTCTTGTCCTTGGTTTTTTTGTGATAGTCTAATAATAATTTTATTATTATTTTTGTTTCATCCTTGATGATGTCGATTGTGGTGTATTGATATTGGTGGTTCTAGTAGTTTAAAGTGTTGGATTCTTTTATGATGATAAGTGGTCGAAACAGCCTTGGTTTTTGAGTAGGTTTTCTATTGGGCTTTAAGCATGATGTGCCATATAATCATTTTAAAAAATTGGTTCTTAAAAATTTTATCATATAATATCCTTTTATTTGTAATTTCAAATTCATATATTGATTTTAAAATGTATTCTACTTATTCTACTAGGGGTCCGTGTGCCACTTGATAATAGAAACTAGCTAGAAATTCATGGAAGGTGATAAAATAAGTTGTTATAATCCTCTTGTTGGCGCAAGAATGAAAAGTCATATGGGGTCTACTCCAATTACACGTTCAATAGAAATAGGAGGGGGAATGGTTGCCCACCAGTTGAAGAAAGTGAGGGAACTAAGAGGTCTCCTAATAATAAGGTAACAATTCATAAACCTCTTGGTTTTAGAATTTCTCAAGCTTGAGATCTTTTTCATAATAAAAATGGAAGGTTTTTTTGTAATTATTGTAGAAAAGATTCCACTTGCACATTTAGCCAACCTGGAACTATTAATTTGAATAGGAATTTGATAAGGTGAAAAAAAAATCCACACAAAAATCTTGAAAAAAGTCAAACCACTCTTGTTCTTACAAAGAAGTGTGAAGATGAGGATGATGGGACAGTTAAAATTTCTATAGCTCATTTTAACTAAGAAGAGTCCAGAATAGCTCTACCTAAAATGATAATCATTGATGTTTATCATTTAAATATGTTGAGAATCAAGGTTTTAGATAATTTATTGATGTTGTTCAACATAAATTTCAAGTTCTGTCTAGAAAAATAGTTTCTAGGGATTCCTGGCAGTTATATTTTACAGAGAAAGTAAAATTGAAGTCAATGTTTGATATGTTCTCTCACATGGTATGTCTTACCACCAGCACATGGACTTCAATTCAAAATCTGAATTATATTTTTGTGAATTCACATTTTATTTATGATAATAGGATCTTAAATAAAAAAATCATCTGTTTTTGTCTTGTTGTGAATCATAAAGGGTAAACAATTGGCTGAGTATTAGAATAGATATTGAAATAAAAGAGGATTGAAAGGATTAATAATATTTCCATGGACAATTCTAGTTCTAATAATACATCAATTAGTTATTTGGTGAGGAGGGTTAATGATTGGAATGGGTCTGTTCTTAATGGATAGTATATGCATATGAGATGTTTTTCACATATTTTAAACCATATTGTTAGTGATGTGCTAAAAGAAATATCAACATAAATTTCTAGAATCATATTTTCCTACAAATTTGTGAGAAGTTAACCTTAAATATTGGATCTTTTCAAGAGCATAATCGAGGAGTTAAAAATTCCAAGTAAACAAGACAAAATTCTTGAAGTTCCTACTAGGTGGAATTCTTGTTACCTTATGTTGGATTTTGCAGAGAAGTGTGATAAATTATTTATTCTCATTGAGAAGGATGCAAGTTTTAGGAGTTCTCTTTTCTGTGAAGTTAGGTCTCCTACAACATATTATTGGGAGCATGCTCTTGTATTTGTCAAGTTCATAAAAAGAATTTATGATAGCACTGTTGAGTTTTATGGTTCTATTCTTGTGACATGTCACAATTTCTTTCATATTCTTCATGACATATATCGAAAAATAAATAATTGGATGAAGAGTCATGATATTACTATGAGTGCAATAGCTATTGAAATGAAGCTTAAGTTGTACAAGTATTGAGGTATTGGTTCAAATTTTTATTATCTATTACTTTTGGCAGTTGTTCTTGATCCTCGATATAAATTGGAATATGTTTTGGATACCTTTGAAATGATGTTTTATGATGACGAAGAAAAAAAACCGTTGATCAATAAATTAACAGAGGTTATGAGTAATCTCTTTGTGTTTTACAAATGTAAATATCTCATCCCAATTGTTGATAAATGTGAGTAAAGTTCTCATCAAGAGTCACATATTCATGATGGTAGTACCGATAGTGAGGATGGTAATAAATGGAATGATTTATATAGATTAAATAAAAGGAAAAGGCAATTGACACAAAAGAGTAATGTACTAGAGAGATATTTTGAGATTAATGATTGTGAGGATGATTTACATGGATTTTATATTTTAAGTTGATATAAAGGAAAGGTAAGAAAATATCATGTTCTCTCATGCATTTCTAGGGATATTCTAGAAATTCCGTTAACTACACTATCTTCAGAGTCCTCTTTTAGTCCTGGAGGACAAGTCCTTTATTTGTTTAATATTTTTTGGAATCCCAACACCGTTGAAGCATTAAATTTCTCACAAAATTGGTTTAGAAAGTCTAAACCAATTGAAATTATAAATCAACTAGAAGAAGTGGAATTGATTGAATCATGTACCATTAAAATTATTATGATTTTTTATCATTTTTCATTTTTCAATTATAAAATTTTGTTTGAAAAAGTAAAATATTGACTTGTTCTTTCTTTTGTTGTGTTTTTTAATATATACCATCATCCATCACAATTCATGATTAGAGTTTCACTGTCTAAAGTAGAAGAAGCAAATATGATGGATGGATCACTCTTCATTAAGGTATAAATTTAGGATTGTTTTGAAAATTCTTTTTATAATACTGTCATCACATATATAGATCACCCCAAAAGAATATATAGATTCTTCAGATGAATTGATTCATAATGTGAAGTTGTTTCATCTATCTCATTTTTCTTTTCAAGGAATATTTTTTGGATAACAACTCATGAACTTGAACCACATGTGTTTCTTTTTTCCTTGAATTGGCTTATGATTTATTAATTTTTTTATTCTTTTCCAATTGATCAGCCCAAACTAAACACTCTTTCTTTGTTTAACCAATATTTTTGGGATACCCATATGCCTTCTTAACTTCTTCCATATTGAATTCATGCCTTTTTTCTCTGTTTTTTTTTTGAATTTCATTCCCTTTTATAGTGTAGGGACCTTCTCTTAACAACATTCATTAAAACCTAAGCTTTTTTACCTTCTTAAATGTACCTTCTACATACTTACAAGGATGGAAATTTCATGTCATTTGTTTCTAAATTTTATAAAATGATAAACTTGATCAGTGATCAATAGTGTGTGCCATCATTTCATGTGTTTTTTTAGTTGTATCTTAAAATACTGAGGTAGTTGAGAAAAATATTTGTATTGGGTGATATATGCAGGTTTTTTGTGCAGATATGTAAGCCCTAAAGGGTTTCAATTTTATATTACCTGTTTTCTGAAATTGATCTAGTTGATAAATTATTAACTTGTAAGTTAATCATGGTTGTTCTTCTATTTTACTCCCTTCTTCATTTTGTTCTTAAATTTTCAAAAACTCTAAACTTTTATATGGTGAAAGATGGTAGAGTCTCTTCTCTCAGAATCATGGATGCTAGATAATTTCTTTTGTCAATAGGTTTTCTTACCTAAACATAGCATATACATTTTATAAATATCTGAACATCTGAATCAGGATGTGAACCTTACCTTATTGGAATTTAGGCTTAATTAGGTGTTATTTTGTGTTTCATTGGTGTTTATTGGTGTGATTTAATTCACTAGGATGTATATTTATATGATGATTTTTATAAATAAAACATATTTAGTATTTAGTATTCTGCATTTAATACAAATACAATTTTTTAGATTTTATTGAATTATCTTATTTTTAATTTTTTTAAATTTTCCATTATTCTGTGATATGTGTGGCTACATCATACATGTGTTATTCACTGTTCAGTGTTGGGTCTCGTCTGGGGAAGGGGTACATGCTGCCATATGGTGCATGGGTGCAATGGGGCTAGTGGTGAAGGGGTGTAGGGGGAGAGGGGGGTAGGTTGCTTTGTAGGGGGAGTGTGTAGGGGGAGGGGGGCTAGGGGAGGCTGGAGTGTGCAGGGGGAGGGGGAGGGGTGTAAGGGGGAGGGGTATGGGTGTAGGGGGAGGATGGGTTTGGTGTGTGTAGAAAGTGGGGGAGATGGGGCATTCTGGTTTGCACTGCAGGGGGTATTGTGTAAGGAGAGGGTGAGGCGGGTGTGCAGGGGTGCAAGGGGGGAAGGGGTAGGTGTGTTTTGGGGGGAGGGGGCATGGGTGTAGTGTGGGGAGGCTGGGTTTGGTGTATGCAGAAAGGGAGGAGTGTGTAGGGGGAGGTGGTGTGCAGGGGGAAGGGGTAGGGGTGCATGAGGATGAGAGAGGTAGGCTGGTGAAGGGGTGCAGGGGGGTTTGTTGTGTAGGTAGGCAGTGGGAGAGGGGTAGTATGGTTTGCAGGGGGAGTGTGTAGGGGGGAGGCTGGTGTGTGCATGGGGAAGGGGGAGGCATGCATGGGGTAGACTGGGTCGGTTTGGTGTGTTCAGGGGGGAGATCGGGTAGGCTAGTTTTTAGGGGGAGTGTATAGGGGGATGGGGGGCTGGTGTGCAGAGGTGTAGGGGGGAGGGGGAGGGGGATGGTGTATGCAGGGGAAAGGGGGGAGGGTTGTAGGAGAGGGGGGTCTGCGTTTGGTGTGTGCTGGCATGCAGGACAGGGGGAATGCTAGTTTTCTTTGTAGGGGGGAGTGTGTAGGAGGGAGGTGGTGTGAAGGGGTGGTAGGGGTGCAGGATGGGGGAGGGAGGTGGGCTGGTACAGGGGTGTGAGGGGGGGTGGGTGGGTGGGTATGGTGTGCAGGTGGGTAGGGAGGAGAGGGGGAAAGATGGTTTATAGAGGGAGTGTGCAGAGGGTGGTGTGAAGGGGGGGGGGAGGGGGATAGGATGTAGGGAGTCTCTGGGGGTTCTCGGGTGCAGGTGGGGGGAGGCTGAGTCTGGTGTGAAGGCAGGGGGGAGAGGGAGGGAAGGCTAGTTTGTAGGGGGGAGAGTGTGCAGGGGGGGAGGGGGGAGGCTGGTTTGCAGGGGGGTGGGTGCAAGGGTGCAAGGAGGATGGTGCAGGGGTGTAGGGGTGTGTGAAGGGGTAGAGGGGTGTTGTATAGGGGTTCGGGGGGGAGGCTGGGTCCGGTGACTGGTGTGTAGGGGGAGGGGAGGGGGTGTGTAGGGGGAGGATGGGACAGGGGTTTTAGTGTAGGGGGGATGGGTTTTGTGTGTAGGGGGGGAAAGCTGGTCTATAGGGGGGGGGGGGGACAGACAGGCTGGTGTGCAGGGGGGGAAACAAGCGTCCATCGGGTTGAGTCTGGGGGGGGGGGGCAGCAGGCTGGTGTAGTTTAGGGGTCCATTGGGTTGGGTCTAGGGGGTTGGGTCTAATTGGTTGGTTTGGGTACATTGGGTTTGGATGGGTTGGGATGGGTTCAGTCAGGTTAGTTTGGGTTTACACATATAACCTGACCCGAATTGACCCGACCCATAGTGGGTTGGGTTGGGTTGGGTCCTTCGGGCATGCAATGGGTAACATGACCCCAATGGGTTGGGTCAGATCGGGTTAGCTACTCATGAAACATGTGACCCAACACAACCATAATTGTTTGGTTCAGGCCGGGCCCTAAAATGCCTCTGACTCGACCCGACCCGACCCATGGAGACCCCTAATGTGAATTCATGAAGTTGTTTCTAAGATTTTGGAATATTATGTAGTACTTATTGGTCATTATCTTATGATAAATAGAAAATGCCTCGGAGAATAGATATTCCAAATATGAGATATGAAGATATGAGATAGGGTCTATATGAAATTCCTCTAGGGGACCCCAATTTGGTTGAAGCTATAATCTATACAATCTAGACTCGGGGTCATGTGGGTGTCAAGAACCCAAGATGTGAGGTGGATCAAGGATCTAATTTCACCAAGATGGATCCACCCATAACTCCCTAACTCTAGTAACCTAGAGTCGGTGCATTATTACATAACTTTAGCATGATCACAAAAGATCAATTCTCAAAAGACCGATTAGTTTAGTAGCCTTGGAATCACTAGATACATTCATAAAGCTTACATTACATCGTAAAGTGAAAAACTACAACAACATCTTGTCTCCATAGACCACACTCATATACCCTCATACTATCCCTGCAGGTCATTCATAAACTACTTCTTCACATCCTAGAAAAATAAAACATAGAAAGGGGTGAGCTCAGATTCCCATTAAGGATAACAATATAGCGTAAACTTTCATAAATAAGCATAAACATTTAAGGCAATGTATAACTAAAACAAAAGCCTTTTAAACTTGAACTTCAGCATAATATGGCAGAAATAAAATGAAATAATGTCATTTACTTATTCACATAGATATTCTACTAATTGAATAATCACATGCAATATCAATAACCACTTTCATAATGATGGAGATCATAATGCTAGACTATCATAACCACATAGTCAAGGCCTTGTGCCAAGACTACAAATAAGATTTTTTCAAGGCCTTGTGCCAAGACACTAGTTTGTCTCATTAGACCTACAGATGCATCGAGGAGCTATAGTGATCTCCACCCGTCACTTATTAAGTCTAATGCATTCCTCATATGAATAGGTTTCAACAAAACACAAACATTCATATTAAAACTAGCATACGAAATATCAATACTTTATCCATAAACCATGAATGGTATAAAAATAACAGATATACAGTAAAACATGTCACAAAACCTTCAATACTATATGGAAGTTTTGTATCATAATAAATCAACTTCAAATAAGCTTAAAATCCCTCAAAGGATGTTGACATAGATTAAATAAAAACTATTTGAGAGAAATATATCTTTTTTCGAAATCATTTAAAATCCACATAATTAAAACATTTACTTTTAAAAGATTCTTATAAGCTTTTAAGGGAAGCTTTGATGATTTTATAATGGCGGAAAATAGCTTCACCCGCTGCATAAGTTAAAAAAAAGATATTCTTACCTTAATTCTATCAAAAAGGTTAACAAGGACCTTGTCTGGAAAAGGACGAAAAGATTCCTTTATAAACATCTTATAAAAAGTCAAACGATGGTATAAATGAATTTAACCCATAGTCTATAAAATAGTAACATAGTTTTGAAATACATTTTTAAGAAACATGGATGTGGATTATAAAGGGGTCCCAGTAGATAATTACATATAAACAACCTGGAATAATGTAGAGATTGTGATATAAACCCTTACCTTGTAATTTTCCTTATTCGAGGGTAGTTTAACCTCCTGTATAATATTTAAATAATTTTTATTAAATTATACAAGAATCACATACATAAATATGATATCATATATGATCTTTTAATATTTCTTTGTTAATAATATTTTAGTGTTATCATCGTTTCGGGTGTTCACTTACTCGTTTTCTTTTATATGTTTTGTTATATAAGCCGTGTTTGTTATCCATAGGTTGTATGTTATTCATATCAAGAATGATATCAAGTCCTTAAACATTATTTTTATTCATCAAATGAAAATTATTCTTGAATGGATACGATGGGGAATGAATCTTACCGCGTTCGTGGAGACGGTAGTACGTATGTACGTACGAGCAAAAATATCATTATTTTTATATTAAAATAATATATAATTGGATGGTGTATCATATATATAGAATCATTATAATGTTATATTTATTATTTACATGAATTAAAAATCATTATTATACCCATACAAATTATAATTTATTGAATAACAATTACACCACGACGTGGAGACAGTAAGCCTTACGTACGCACGTATGGTGACATGTCCTTAAAAGGATGGATAGAATACTGAATATGGTTGTACCATATTTATAATAAAATCAAATTATATATAATATAATTGAGTTATTATTTTATAATGGAAATAACAAATAAAGAAGAAGTGGAAGAAGAAATGAACTTGAAAGAGGGTGGTGAAAACATTACCTCTTCTTCGGGTTCTTACAATTGATTTGATCAAAAGGGCTCATTAGGCTGGCTTTATGATCAAAATAAGGCCTCTAGGTTGAATTTAGGGAAGTTGAAAGAGTATTTGGGCAGGGGTTGGCCGACCCAAAAGGCTTCAACAGTATGAATTAGAGAGAAGGTGGAGTGCTCTTTCATAAGAGGGGTGAAGGACACCTTAGGAAAAGCTAGAAATATTATTTTATAATAAATTCATATTAGGTATCTAATGTCTCAAAAGTGGAATATTTATAGTTTAAGGCGGGGATAGGTCAAAAACCACTCAATAAATAGGTTTTAGATAGGTTTGGGTCACTATATTAACTTTATCTTTTAGTTTTAACTCATAGTTAATTAGTTTCACATTTACCATGTATCATTGTATTTTTATATTATATGGTTACTAAACTTGCTATAAACTTTCAAGAAAACCCCAAGTGGTTCATTAATGACCCACCTATAATTATATAAGTCCTTTTTTCAAACCTTATATTTTTAGGAATTGAATATCAATTAATAATATAATATTTGTTTTAAAAACTCTTTTATGTCAATTTTGACACTATTTGTTATTTTGTTTTTGCTAAATTCATAATAGCATTATTACTTCGAAAGTAATTCATTTAATCAACCCTAACATGTCATATTAACCTATAATAGTAGTTTAATTCATTAAAAGTCTCAAATTATATTTATTTGGGTATTTATAATATCAATTATTTTAATATTTCTCTAATAATGTAATTACTGTATCATCATTGTGTCATAAATAAATTAAATTATTTAATGCTTAAAATTTATAAATAAAATACCATTATGTAAAAAATCGTTTTTTCTTTCTAATTAATATTTATAATCAAATTTATCTTATGTATAACACTATATTAAAAATGTTTTAGTTATTAAACTTTGATTTTAACTCTTTTAACTCTTATTTGAATTAAATAATAATAAATGTCCTAATCTAATCCAAGTTGACTAAAGAGGTTCATATTTTATTCCTAAAGTATTTTTTGGTCTAATTTACTTATCAAATAGAATCAAGACCTGTGTTAGGGTAATAATAATATCATTTTTACCCTTAATTACCCTATTCACATTTAAGTGTGGTAAATAAAAGTAAAAGTTACTATTCACCAAAAATTATTTTTATCTTAATGAAACACATTTTACTCCTTGATATTAACCATTTCTCTCATATTTTTGAAATTTTACACACAGAAGCGGTAAAATTAAGTTTTATGTGAATTTGAAAATTCTCCTAGGAGATGGGTAAAAGACGGTGAAAAGTTCAATAAAACTTTTATATATATAATATTATTATAAACTGAAACCATTGAATTACATTAAACTTATATAGGTATTATGTATCTATTTTAAACTAAAATAAATTTAAATAAAATAAATAATTATTTAAATGAAAATTTGGTTTTAAACTACAACTCAGTGTTTTTCACTAGTCATCAAAAATTGAAAGTTTTCAGAAAAATACAAAAAATTCACCCTAAGCTAATTTTGATATTCCGAATCCGAAAATGAAGTCCATTTTGAAAGATAAAATTTATAAAATTTTAAAACGTGGTTATTAATATTCATAATGGCTTGTTTGATTGGTTGTGGTGTGTGTTAGAACCCAAAGTTGCGTACAACACACACTACTGTATTATTCAAAGAGAAGTGTACTGTGGAAGCTTGTAGTTTTACATTCTCCCCTCCTTCAAATAATTTCATCCTCAAAATTTCTAGAATATTACTACAAAAAAAGACTCAGGTGGTTCTTCATCATATGTTCCTCAGGTTCCCACATTTCCTCTTCCATCTTATGGTTTCTCCATAGAACTTTTACTAGACAAGTCATTCGGTTTCTCAACACTTGTTCTCTAGTATCAAGAATCCTGATGGCATCTTCGCAATAAGATAGATCGGGTTCCAGTTATACTTCCTCATAGTTGAGTACATGCGTTGGGTAAGACATGTATTTTCTCAATAGTGATACGTGGAACACATCGTGAACTTTGGAGAGACTTGGAGACATTTCCAAACGATAAGCTACAACCCCAATTCGTTCTAGAATTTTTAAAGGTCCGATGTACGTAGGACTCAATTTTTCCATATAACACCCTTCCATGGAGATACCTTCATGAAAACATGATATCCTACCTGAAATTCTAAATCCTTCCTTCAGTTATTGGCATAGCTCTTCTGCCTACTTTGAGCTGCTTTGATTTGGTTTTGGAATACCTTCAACTTTTCCATCATTTCTTCCACAAGTTCTGGGCCTACGATTTTTTTTCACCAACATCATTCCAATAGGTTGGTGTGAAACATCTCTTTCCGTATAACGCTTCATATGGTTCCATCTGAATACTTGAACGGAAGCTATTTTTTATAGGAAAATTCTACCAATGGGAAATACTGATCCCACATACACTGAAAGTCAAGTGAGCATGATCTCAACATGTCTTCTAAGGTTTGAACATTCCGTTTTGATTGTCCATCAGTTTGGGGGTGGTCGGCAGTGCTCAAACGAAGTTCAGTATCCAAGGAGTTATGAAGAATCTTCTAGAATCTTGATGTAAAACATGTGTCACGATCAGAAACAATTGATAGGGGTACTCCATGAAGTTTTAAAACTTCATTAATATATAGTATTTCTAGACGTTCAAGTGGTAGATCTTCTCTTATATCAAGAAAATGTGTTGACTTGGTAAGACGATCAATAATGACCCATATTTCATCTTTCCTTCTAGGAGTCTTTGGTAGTCCCGTGACAAAGTCCATCATGATATTATCCCATTTCCACTCAGGTATGGGAAGAGGTTGCATGAATCCTCCAGGTTGTTTCCTTCTAGATTTCACTTGTTGAAAAACCATACCTCTTGACACAAAATCAACAATCACCCTCTTCATGTTGTCCCACAAAAAAATATTCCTTCAAATCTCTATACTTTTTGGTGCTCCCAGGGTGTATAGAGAAATTGGAACTATGAGCATCGTCCAAAAATTGCTTTTTTAGATCAGGTATATCGGTAACACAATGTATCTTCCCAAACATCAAAATTCCATCATCATACACAAAATCACTCAATCTCCCATCATTTACAGCTTTAATCTTCTCTTGAAACTCTTCAACACCGATCTGAGAACTCTTTATCCTTTCTAGTAAAGATGGTTTGGAAACCATTTGAAAAAACATTGATGTTTTACCTTCCATGGTTATTCCCATATCCATATTTACTAGATTCATATATATATATATGACCCTTTTCAACTCTCATATTTTTCAAAACTCCATGATCTTTTATACTCAAAGCATCTACCACCTTATTTTCCTTCCCTAGGTGGTAGTGTATAGTGGAATCATAATCCTTGAGTAGTTCAAGCCATCTCATTTACCTCATATTGAGTTCTTTATGTGAGAAAATATACTTCAAACTCTTGTGATCAGTATATATCTCACATTTTTCACCATAGAGATAGTGTCTCCATATCATCAGAGAAAATATTATAGCTTCTAACTCAAGATCAATCTTACTTCTTGGGTTACGTATATAATCTGCAGCATGCCTCGCTATCCTTGTAAATATAGACTCATACTTTGCGACGTTCTCATCCTACTTTTTCCTCAGACTTCGAAATTGTCTTTTCATATCCACTCGATGGTCATGAGGAAAGTATTTTTCTAAGAAAATTTCATTAAACTCCCTCTATTCCATATTTGATACTTCATCGTTATCATTTGTGTTTTGAATAAATTCCCACCATTGATCAGCATCTCCAGTAAGGCGGTAAACTGCCATGACAACCTTTTCCCTTTCACTACTACCCAAAGCATGAGATATTTTTTCTAAGTAATTTATCCATTGCTCAGCTACAATTGGATTTGTACTCCCATTGAATGTTTTTGGTTGTTGTCTCATGAAGCGATCTAACATTTATCCTCCACGTTGTGGGCCAGGGTGCTCCAAACATGTTAGGTTATTATTCATAACCTGAGTGAGTTGTCCCAGTATGGTGATTAGATGATCAACACAAGTTGCATCACCAGCTCCACTATAATTATCTTGAGTAGGAGGGAAATCCCTACATGGAGTGCGTGCATTGATACGGTTTCCATTCCTTCCACTAGGCGTCATTTCTAAACAATGCCATAAACTAGATTAGTTTATGAATCAAAATACATAATTCCAAACTTGTAAAATACTTAACATAAATTGAACAGTTTATGGATATAATCCATAATCATAAAAATGTTTTCTTTGAGGATATATATACTCATAAACCCTTAATAATTGTTTTTAAAGAAAATGAGAATTATCCTAAGTATATCCCTTGGGAGTGTCATAACCAAGAGTGCAGCAAGGCCTGTTTTCGTGCACCAGTTCCCGTTCGAGTCTAGATCAAATCGGTATTTTCGGGTTTTACCCCTAGGTACATCTGTACCAGAGCTGCCTCTACCTGCTCATATCCAAAAAGGGATGTATTGCTCGGAAAACTCACAAAATCTCTACAATACCAAAATTCTAGGAAGTTCTTCTATACAAATCCTTAAATTCTATCTTAGGTATATGTGATCTAATCAGAGTTTATCTAAATCTATCTTCCAAGGTTTGTACTAAACTTCCTCTGATACCAACTGTAACGCCCTGACTCCAGTTACCCAGAGTAGGTGCATTATTACATGACACTGGAATGATCACAAAAGATCAAGTCTCGAAAGACCGATTAGTTTAGTAGCCTTGGAATCACTAGATACATTCATAATGTTTACATTACATCATAGAGTGAAAAAGTACAACAACATATTGTCTCCATAGACCACACTCATATCCCCTCATACTATCCCTGCAGGTCATTCATAAAATACTTCTTCACATCCTGGAAAAATAAAACATAGAAAGGGGTGATCTCAGATGCCCAGTATGGATAACAGTATAGCAGAAACTTTCATAAATAAGAATAAACATTTAAGGCAATGTATAACTAAAACAAAAGCCTTTTAAACTTTAAATTCAGCATAATATAGCAGAAAAAAATGAAATAATTCCATTTACTTATTCACATGGATATTCTACTAATCGAATAATCACATGAAATATCAATAACCACTTTCGTAATGATGGAATACATAATTCCAGACTATCATAACCACATAGTCAAGGCCTTGTGCCAAGACACTAGTTTATCTCATGAGACAGACTGATGCATCGATGAGCTATAGCGGGCTCCACCCATCACTTATTAAGTCCAATGCATTCCTCATATGAACAGGTTTAAACAAAACATAAACATTCGTATTAAAACGAGAATACGAAATGTCAATACATTCTCCATAAACCATGAATGGTATAAAAATAACACATACACAATAAAAAATATCACAAAACCTTCAATACAATATAGAAGTTTCGTATCATAATAAATCAACTTAAAATAAGCTTAAAATCCATCAAAGGATGTTGACATAGATGAAATTAAAACTATTTGAGAGAAATATATCTTTTTCTGAAATCATTTAAAAGCCACATAATTTAAACATTTACTTTTAAAATATTCTTATAACCTTGTAATGGAAGCTTTAACGATTTTATAATGGCAGAAAATAGCTGAACCCGCCATATAAGTTAAAAAAAGACATTCTTACCTTAATTCTATCGAAAAGGATAAAAAGGACCTTGTTTGGAAAACGACAGAAAGATTACTTTACAAACATCTTATAAAAAATAAAAAAAGGTTATAAATGACTTTAACCCATAATCTAAAAAATAGTAAGAATGTTTTGAAATTCAATTTTAAGAAACATGGATGTGGATGATAAAGGGGCCCCAGTACATAATTACGTATAAACAACCTCAGATAATGTAGAGATTGTGAAATAAACCCTTACATTGTACATTTCCTTAGTCGAGGGTAGTTTAACCTCCAGTATAAAATTTAAATCATTGTCATTAAATTATACAAGAATCATATACATAAATATGATATCTTATATGATCTTTTAATATTTATTTGTTAATAATATTTTTGTATTGTCGTCGTTTCAGGTGTTCACTTACTCATTTTCTTTTATATGTTTTGTTACATAAGATGTGTTTGTTATCCAAAGGTTGTATCTTTTTCATATCCAGAATATAAATTCCTTAAACATTATTTTTAATCATCAAATAAAAATTAATCTTGAATGGATATGATGGGGATCGAATCTTATCGCGTTCGTGGAGACAGTAGTCCGTACATACGCACGAGCAACAATATCATTCTTTTGATAATAAAATAATATATAATTGTATGTTGTATCATATATAAAGAATCATTATCATGTTATATTTATTATTTACATTAATTAAAAGTCATTATTATACCCATCCAAATAATAATTTATTGAATAACAATTACACCATGATGTGGAGACGGTAAGCCTTACGTACGCACGTATGGTGACATGTCATTCAAGGGATGGATAAAATACTAAATATGGTCATACCATACTTATAATAACATAATAGTATATATAATTTACTGGAGTTATTATTTTAGAATGGAAATAACAAATAAAGAAGAAGTGGAAGAAGAAAGGACCTTGAAAGAGGGTGGTGAAAACATTACCTGTTCTTTGGGTTCTTCCTTTTGATTTGATCAAAAAGGATCCTTAGGTTGGCTTTATGATCAAAATAAGACCTATAGGTTGAATTGAGGGAAGTTTAGAGAATATTTGGGCAGGTTTTGGTGGATCCAAAACGCTTTGAAGGTGTCAATTAGAGAGAAGGGGAAATTCCCTTTTATAAGAGGGGTGAGGGGCACCTTAGGAAAAGTTAGAAATATTATTTTATAATAAATTTATATTCAATTTATAATGTCTCAAAATAGTAATATTTAAATTTTAAGACAACGATAAGTCGAAAACCACTGAACCAACAGGTTTTAGATAGGGTTGGGTCACTATATTAACTTTATCGTTTAGTTTTAACTCTTAGTTAATTAGTTTCACATTTACCATGTCTCTTTGTATTTTTATATTATATGGTTAATAAACATACTATAAACATCCAAGAGAACCCCAAGTGGTTAATTAATGACACACGTATCATTATATAAGTCCTTTGGACGAGCCTTTGAATTTTTAGGAATTGAATATCAATTAATAATATAATATTTGTTTTAAAAACACTTTTATGTCAACTTTGGCACTATTTGGTATTTTTTTCTAAATTCATAACAACATTATTACTTCTAACCTAATTCATTTAATCAACCCTAACATTTCATATTAACCTATAAATTTTTTTTAATTTATTAAAAGTATAAAATTATATTTATTTGGGTATTTATAATATCAATTATTTTAATATTTCACTAATAAGGTAATTACTGCATCATTATTGTGTCACAAATAAATAAAATTATTTAATGCCTAAAAATTATAAATAAAATACCATTATGTAGGAAATATTTTTATCTTTCTAATTATTATATATAATCGAATTTATCTAATGTATAACACTATATTAAAATTATATTAGTTATTAAAATTTGATTTTAACTCTTTTAACTCTTCTTTGAATGAAATAATAATAAATGTCCTAATCTAATACAAGTGCACTAAAGAGGTTAATATTTTATTCCTTAGGTTGTCTTTGGTCAAATTATACTTATACAATAGAATTAGGACATGTGTTAGTGTAATAATAATATCATTTTTACCCTTAATTACCCTATCCACATTTAACTGTGGTAAATAAAAGTAAAAAGTTACTATTCACCAAAAAGTATTTTTATCTTATTGAACCATATTCTTGTAACACCCCAAGCTTCCATGATACGCTTCTCTTTGAATAATATAGTTGTGTGTGTTGTATGCAACTTCGAGATTCTAACACGCCGCGACCAATCAAAGTAGTCGTTATGAATAGTAATATCCAATTTTTAAAATTTTGTACATTTTTTCTTTCAAAATGGAATTCATTTTTGAATTCAGAATATCGAAATTATCCTAGGATGAATTTTTGGTACTTTTCGGATAACTTTTATATTTTGATGAATAGTGAAAATTACTAAATTTTTATAAAAAAAACTTTTTTAATCAAAATAATTAAAAGTGATAAATTATTAATTTGAGTGATTTTAAAGAATATTTAGAATATATTTTTACCATTTAATACAATTTTGGTCATTGGACATAATTTAACATTCAAACCGGACATAAACATGTGTCAGTCTTTTGATAGCTATTATCTCTTAAAAACACGCTTTTTGTTTTGACAGCGGGAATTAATTTTAAATTAATTTCTTCCACTTCTGTGTTTTGAAATTGGAAAAATAGACTCCATATTTGGAATCAGGATGTCAAAATTTTGTAAATAGGAAAATTTTATTTTTACACATTGTGAATAATTACTTCGGTAAATATTTTATTTACCATGGTTAAAGGATAAATCCGGTAAATAAGGGTTAAAATATAAAATTATAATAATAATAAATTACCCTAAAAACGTGTCTTACCCATAATTTTTGATACATGTCCGACCATGGGAATCTTTCGGTCGATTTTGGGACCCCATGTATCCACTTGTAAGTGATAATGACACTTTATATTAATTAAGTTAAAGTAAATACAAAAATGACATAAGCCTATATCTTTTAGAAAAACAATTTTTTCATAGAGTTATATATGTTATATTTTTAACTATAAATATTCATTAGAAAGATAAAAATATTTAATACATAATGGTATTTTATTTATAATTTTTAGACATTAAATAATTTAATTTATTTATGACACAAGGATGATGTAGTAATTACATTAATTAGTAAAATATAAAAGTAATTGATATTTTAAATACTAAAATAAATATAATTTGATACTTTTAATGAATTAAAATAATTTTATAGGTTAATATGATATGTTAATATTTATTTAAAAAACTTTTTTCTAGATAATAATGCTGTTATGATTTTCAAAAAAATGACATACCAAATATTGTCAAAATTGACATAAAAGAGTTTTTACAAGAAATATTATTTTATTAATTGATATTAAATTCCTAAAAATCTAAGGATTGAACAAACTAATTTTATCATGATAGGTGTATCATTAATGGACCTTTTGGGGGTCTCTTGGAGGTATATAGTAAGTTTATTATCTATATAATATAAAAATACAATGTGACATGGTAAGTGTCAAACTAATTAACCAAGAGTTAAAACTAAAATATAAGGTTAATATAATGACCCAAACCTGTCTAAATCTATTTTTTGAAAGTATTGCTACCCATACCCACCTTAGTCTTTTAATAATCCACTTTGGAGCCACTATAAACTGAATATGAATTTATTATAAAATAATACTTTATGTTTTTTCTGAAGAGCCCCTCCTCCCCCTTAAAAAAAGACACCACTTCTAACCAATTATTCACACCTTCAAAGCCATTTGGATTGGCCAAAATCTGCATAAATATCCTCCAAACTTCAATAACTTAATCCTAGAGGCCTTATTTTGATCAGAAAGTCAACCTAAGGATCCCTTTTTATCAAATCAAAAGGAAGAACCCGAAGAACAGATAATGTTTTCACCACCCTCTTTCAAGTTTCTTTCTTCTTCAATTCTTCTTACTTTGTTATTTAAATTATAAAATAATAACTCTAGTATCTCCTATATACTTTGATATTATTATAAATATGGTACAACCATATTTATTATTCTATCCATCCCTCTAATGACATGTCACCATACGTGCGTATGTACGGCTTGTCGTCTCCACGTCGTGGTGTAATTGTTATTCAATAAATTATTATTTGGATTGGTATAATAATGAAGTTTAATTCATCTAAATAATAAATATAACATGATAATTATTCCGTATATATGATATACCATCCAATTATATATTATTCTAATATCAAAATAATGATATTGTCGCTCGTGCGTACGTACGGACTACCGTCTCCACGAACGCGATGAGATTCATTCCCCATCGTATCCATTCAAGACTAATTATAATTTGATGATTAAAAGTAATGTTTAAAAACATTATATCATTCTGGTTATGAATAATATACAACCTATCCATAACAAACACTACTTATTTAACGAAACATATAAAAGAAAATGAGTAAGTTAACATCCGAAACGATGATAAAACAAAAATATTATTAACAAAGCATTATTAGAAGATCATATATTATATCATAATTATGTATATGGTTATTGTATAATTTAATAACAATGTTTTAACTATTATACAAGATTTTAACATACCATCAACTAAGGAAAAGTACAGGGTAAGGGTTTATTTCACAATCTCTTCATTATCTGAGGTTGTTTATACGTAATTATCTACTAGGACCTCTTTATCATCTACATCCATGTTTCTTAAAAATGTATTTCAAATCATTATCACTATTTTAAAGACTATGGGATAAATTCATTTATACCCTTGTTGACTTTTATAAGAATTTTTTAAATGAATCTTTCTGTCATTTTCCAAACAAAGCCCTTTTTAACCTTTTCGGGAGAATTAAGGTAAAAATGTATTTTTTAACTTATACGGCAGGTGAGGAAATTTTCCACCATTATAAAATAGTTTAAGCTTACCTTATAAGCTTATAATAATATTTTCAAAGTAAATTTTTTATTTTATAATTCTGTGACTTTTAAATGATTTCAAAAAAAGAGATATTTCACTCAAATAGATTTGATTTCATCTATGTCAACATCCTTTGATGGATTTTAAACTTATTTGAAGTTTATTATTATGATAAAAAACTTCCATATTGTATTGTAGGTTTTTTGATATGTTTGACTGTGGACGTGTTATTTTTATACCATTCATTGTTTATGGATAAAGTATTGACATTTCGTATGCTAGTTTTAATACGAATGTTTATGTTATGTTTAAACCTGTTCATATGAGGAATGCATTGGACTTAATATGTGACGGGTGGAGCCCGCTATAGCTCCTTGATGCATCGGTAGGTCTCATGAGACAAACTAGTATCTTGGCACGAGGCCTTGACAAAATCTTATTTGTAGTCTTGTCATGAGGCCTTGACTATGTGGTTATGATAGTCTGAAATTATGAATTCCATCATTATGAAAGTGGTTATTGATATTACATGTGATTATTCTACTAGTAGAATATCCATGTAAATAAGTAAATGACATTATTTCATTTTATCTTTTCCATATTATGCTTAATTTCAAGTTTAAAAGTATTTTGTTTTAGTTATACATTGCCTTAAATGTTTATTCTTATTTATGAAAACTTCTGCTATATTGTTATCCTTACTGAGCATCTGATCTCACCCCTTTCTATGTTTTATTTTTCCCAGGATGTGAAGAAGTATTTTATGAATGTCATGTAGGGAGATTATGTGGGGATATGAGTGTGGACTATGGAGACTATGTTGCTGTAGTTTTCATTTTTATGATGTAATGAAAGACTTATGAATATATCTAGTGTTTCCAAGGATACTAAATTAATCGGTCTCTCAAGACATGATCTTTCTTGTGATCATGCCAATGTTATGTAATAATGTACCGACTCTGGGTTACTAGGGTCCGGGCATTACAGTTGGTATCAGAGGAAGTTTAGTACAAACCTTGGAAGCTAGATTTAGATAAACATTAATTAGAGCACATATCCCTAAGATATACTTTGAGGATGAGCATAGAAGAACTTCCTAGAATTTTTATATTGTAGAGATTTTTTGAGTTTACCGAGCAATACATACCTGTCTAGATACGAGTAGGTAGATACGGATCTGGAACAGATGTACCTAGGGGTAAAACCCGAAAAAACCGCTTTGAGCTAGACTCGAACGGGAACTGGTGCATGATAATGGGCCTTACTGCACTCTTGGTTACGACACTCCTGGGGTATATGCTTAGGATAATTCTCATTTTGTTTAAAAACCATTATGAAGGGTTTATGAGTATATAATTTCTCAAAGAAAACATTTTTATGATAATGGATTATATCAATAAATAGTTCAATTTATGTTAAGTGTTTTACAAGTATGGAATTATGTATTTTGATTCGTAAATTTCTCTAGTTTATGCCATTGTATATAAATGGAGCCTAGTGGAAAAAATGGAAACTATATCAATGCACACACTCTATGTAGGGATTTCACGCTTTCTCAAGATAATTATAGTGGAGCTGGTGATGTAACTGGTGTTGATCAGCTTATCACCATACTGGGAAAACTCACTCAAGTTATGAATAATAACCTTACCCGTATGGAGCACCCTGATCCACAACGTGGAGGATCGCTTCATGAGGCAACAACCACCAACATTAAATGGGAGTACAAATCCATTGGTAGCTGAGCAATGGATAAGTTCTCTAGAAAAAATATTTTAGGCTTTGGGGATTAGTGAAAGGGAAAAAGTTATCATCGCAGTTTACCGCCACACTGGAGATGCTGATTGATAAAACACTATTTTATTGAATATTATATTGATATTAAATGATATAATTTCCGCAAATTGTTTTAAATATGTTCAATTATAAAGTATTTGGGATTAGATCATTCATTTGAATATTTGATGAAAATTCTTGTTTTACCCATTCAAAATCACTGTAGTATTTCAATCATAAATATTTTTATTTGAATTATTTGAACTTGATATTTTTTACTTGTGTTCCATACTTCATGGGATACAACTTTTAGTCAGGAAACTTGATAAAAATACTGCATATGGATGGAGTAATTTAGACATAAAGTCAAAGGTGGTCTACACACACCAGAATGGAGAAGCTTCTGTATTTCTACCATAACTCCTTCATCTGAGCTTCGATTGAGCCCAAAGTTTTAGAGGAGATAGAGGACCCATATCCTCATGTATGATCCTTCTTTAAGGCCGTCCAATTAACGCTTTTTAGTGGTCAAATGGGCGGTTCTAGTTGGCATAAAATATTTGTCTGAGATTCCCCATTCACACTTGAAACCACTTTGAACCTAGCCTCCCCACCACTCTATAAATTAGTATTTTTCTAATTTGATGGGGTTGGGATGTGAATTAGGAGATTGGAGGCATAGGATAATTTGTTTCACCCAAATTCTCCAACCATTGTAAGAGGGGTAGCTCTTGAAGCAAGGATCCCATCATCAAAGCCTCCTTCTCTTCTTCATTTTGAAATGTTTTCATTTGTGTAATAAACGTCTTTGATCTTCTTTTATTCCTCATATTTTCTTCAGTTTTGTTTAAATTTATTCTTCTCTTAATCTTCCTAATTGGATTGGAATTCTTGAGTCGAAGCGTTATTTGTTTATATCCATTATAAACCTTTGCACATGCAAAACGCTTCTACGATGATTACTCTACCCATGGAAGAGTAGTATTTTAGTAATCGATCTATATTCTACCCTCTTCATTTAATTATTTTGAATCATTGAGGTAATGTAATTCACTTAATATGATCCATGAATTTTGTTTTAAATTGTAATAAACTAATCAAGCAATTGAACAATTAACACAAAAACACGCGAGGTCGGGATTTTGTGTAAATTGTGAGAGCGTGATCTTAATTGGTAATACAAGACCATACGGGATAAATTTGTAGAGTTCAAATATAATCCCTAAACACAATTCATCCTCATCTCCAGAATGGATATGTTCTTTAATTTACCCCTGACCATAACCTAATCTTAGAACATCAATCAAAGCAAGGTGTTGCGATTTCATGTTCCTAAGTTAGCCTAGGGTTAAATTTACTTCATCTTCATGGTAAAGTTGATTATCGTAGGGTTTGGGATTTAAAAAATTAATGGATAAAAATTAAGTGAATGTTAATTTAAATGATAATGATTAATTATATAGTGAAGAGGTAGAGTTAAATTGATTACGTCTTTTAAAATATTCTCTAAAAACATCTTTTTGTTGTGTCTTTTTAATCAAACTTCATTTCAAAATTAAAAACAAAAAAATGCAATCTTCTTCCTGAAAACTTCTTCAAGTTTTATAAACTTCAAAAAACCCCTATCCTTTCAAGTAGTGTTTTTATTCTCTTTTATTTTATTTTTGGAATACATCTAGAAAGTTGTTTTAATTCAATTCCTCCTTTGAGAGACGACCTTGGTCAGCCACTCTATTGCACCTAAGTAACCCAAAATAACACTAATGATTTGAGGGAGCCCACAATAACGCTATTTTAAATTGGAGCCGTTTCCAGGGAGGCAAGTAATTATTTCAATCAATTAGAGGTATTTATTTTATTTTATATTTTATTCTCTTCCTCTCTTCTTTCTTACTTATTTACCCAATCTGATTCTTTTTCTTCTTCTTTTATTTTCTTCTACTTCTTTTTGGACCATCAACTCAAACTTCTATTTTTTATTTTACTATGGTCCACTTTCCTTCTTTTCATTTTCCTTTATATATGACATGAACTAATCTCGAAGACCTCTTAGATCATGACCCTGAGATTGAACACAACCTTAGGGCACGAATCAGACACTCTCAGTCTACGAGAAGTTTCAATATTCAACCAGTTGGTGAATTCCTCTCTTCTAGAAACATTGAAATTGGAATCTATTCAAATTCAAACATAAAAAAAGAACCAATGGGTGGAAATAATAACAATGAGCTAAATAGAAACATTAGAGAATTGGATGCACCAGATATTAATTATCAACCAAATTGTATTGCATACCCAAATCTCGAATCGGACTTTGAACTAAAATCTGGGTTAATTCACTTACTTCCATAGTTTCATGGCCTCTCTGGTGAGGATCCCAATAAACATTTTAAATAATTTAATGTTATTTGCTCAACCCTTATACCTAGAAATGTCTCTGAATATCAAATCAAACTAAGAGCATTCCCATTCTCATGTGATGGAGCTGCGAAAGACTGGATGTATTATTTAAAACCCGAAGATGTAACTTGTTGGAACGATTTGAAATGTCTTTTCTTGCAGAGATTCTTTCCAGCATTGAGAACCACTTCCATTCGTAAGGAGATATCAGGGATCAAGAAATAACCAGGGAAGTCAATGTATGAGAATTGAGAGCGATTTAAGAAGTTGTGTGCAAGCTGTCCACTTCACCAAATCAGTGAGCAACTCCCCATTCAGTACTTCTATGAAGGACTCACACCTATAAAGAAAATAATGGTGGATTCTACAGCTGGAGGATCATTGGTGGAAAAGATACCAGTATCCGCACATGCATTGATTGACAAGATGGCCCAAAACTCCCAACATTTTGGTGATAGAGGTACACCAAATGTCTGAGGAGTACATCATGTAAGTCCTTCTTCTCTTGAAAGTCATTTGATTGATACCAAGTTGGAAGAATTGACTACTATGGTGAGGCATATTTCTTTCGCTCAAAATACATCCCTACCCCCTCCATCAAGGCCTTGTAGTATTTGCACTGAGACAAGCCACCCAACAGATTGTTTCCCACAACTCCAAGAAACAGAATATTGTGCAGCAGTGTTCGCTGGGAGACCATATCAGCAACAACAAAAAACAAACATACCCCCAAAATAAGTTGGATCCAACATACAACCAAGGGTGGAAGGATCAATCGGATATGAGGTATGGCTATGGAAAACAACAAAGGCCCCCTTTTCAACCAAACTTCCAACATCCTACGCCTTACCAGCAGGGTTTCCAGCAACCCCAAAGGATATTCGAAGCTCAAACATCAACAAGTCAACAGAAAGGGAATATACAACACAAGGTAGACAATAACACTGATGATATTTTGAAACAAATTGTTCTTAATCAACAGAATGAGATAAAGAGTCAAGGTTCAGAGTTGAGGGAGTTGAAGACTCAAATGAGCCAGATTTCCACCGCCCTCCATGAACTTGTATGTAAGAATTCCGGAAATCTTCCTTCCCAACCTACTCCCAATCCAAAGGGGAATGTCAGTTCCATTACATTGAGAAGCGGGAAGCAAACAATTGATGTTTCTCCACGTACAATTCCACCTAGATTCACCTCAACTTTAAAAAATCCCAATTCTACATCAACTGACGAGCAACCCAAGGAGAAAGATAAAGGTAAGAAAAAGATTAATGATGTTTATCCTAAACCCCTTCCTTTTACAAATAGGGTTGTTCAAACCAAGAAGATGGCTGAAAAAGCAATGCAAAAGAAGGTTTTGCACACATTCAAGCGTGTGGAGGTCAACATTCCTCTACTTGAATCCATTAAACAAATTCCAAAGTATGCTAAATTCTTAAAAGAACTTTGTACCAATCGAAGAGGGATCAAGGGAAATGAGAGGATCAACCTTGGAAGGAATGTATCAGCACTCATTACACCAACTCTAACAATGCCAAAAAAGTGCAAGGATCCCGGGACATTCACCATCCCATGTAACATAGGAGAGTTTCACTTCTCTGATTCTCTTTCTGATTTAGGAGCTTCAATAAATGTGATGCCTCACTCTGTATTCTCTTCTTTACAGGTTGATGAGTTGAATCTGACGAGAGTAGTGGTGAAATTACCTAATAGAGCTACGACATATCCAGTGGGAGCCCTTGAGGATGTACTTTTCCGGGTAAGAGACATGATCTTTCCAAAATATTTCTACATCCTTAACATGGAGGATGATCAGGTAAGTTCTCATGCACCCATTATCTTAGGTAGACCCTTCCTCAAAACTGCAAAAACTAGCATAAATGTCAATGAGGGTACACTTTCCATGGAATTTGGGGATGAAGTTGTGATATTTAATGTTATGGACTCCATGAAGTACCCCTATGTGGACCATTCTGCTTTTGTTATCTCCCATTTTGAACCACCAAGTAAAAACTCCATTGATTTTGATTGTCCTATGTTTAGATAGATTATGAGTATTGGTTCTAGTTTGATGTCTAAGAGTACTTACACACCTGTTTTTGATGGACAAACCTCTATGGGATTTGATTTTGATGTGGATTCAAATTCTGATCATATATACTATGATTATGACATGGTTGTTGAGTATGCTGATGGATTTGATGCTTTATTATCTGATTTTGATGATGTATATTCTGATACTGATGCTCTTTGTGCACATATTTCAGTTCCTTCTATAAACCCATCCATACTCCACCCCTACACTGGAACTCAAGCCATTTCCACCAAATCTCAAATACCCATACTTGTTAAGTGGTGATAGATTACCTGTTATCATTGCTAACAATCTCTCTTTTGAACATGATGAATTTTTTTTGAATCTATTAAGAGATAACATTAGGGAAATTGGTTGGACATTGTCATACATATCAGGTATTAGCCCCTCCATTTGCATTCATAGGATTCTCTTGGAGGATGGGGCTAAATCGATTAGGTAGCCACAAAGGAGACTTAATCCAACACTTTTGGAAGTTGATAAGAATGAAGTTAAAATATTACTTGAGGCATGTATCATTTACCCTATTTCTAACTCACAATGGGTTATCCCTATCCAGGTTGTACTAAAGAAAACTGGTTTCACTGTTATAAAAAATGAAAATGATGAGTTAGTTCCTGTGAGAGTACAAAATAATTGGCAAGTGTGTATTGATTATAGGAAACTAAATCAATCCACTTGTATGGATCATTTCCCACTTCCATTCATTGACCAAATGCTTGAGAGACTTGTAGGTAGGACACATTATTGCTTTTTGGATTGTTTCTCTGGCTATTTTCAGGTTCCCATTGCAGCAGAGGACTAGGAGAAGACGACATTCACCTACCCATTCAGTACCTTTGCTTACCAAATGATGCCATTTGGACTTTTGAATACCCCAGGTACCTTCCAGAGATGCATGGTGAGTATTTTCTCAGATTTCATTGAGACCCGTATGGAGGTATTTATGGATGATTTTACTGTTTTTGGATCCTCATTTGATGAATGTCTATGTAGTTTGGGAAAGGTGTTGAATCGTTGTATTGAGAAGAATCTGGTCCGAAACGTTGAAAAGTGTCATTTCAGGGTAGAGCATGGAATTTTCTTAGGTCATATAGTCTCACAACATGGCATTGAAGTTGATAAATCTAAGGTAGACATTATTTCATCCCTTCCATATCCTACATGTGTGTGTGATGTTCGATCATTCCTTGGACATGTTGGATTTTATTGACGCTTCATTAGATATTTTAGTAAGGTCGCTCTACCCTTATCTCGATTACTTAAAAAAGATATTGACTTTAATTTTGATGATTCATGCAGGGTATCATTTGATGATCTAAAGAAGTGTCTGACCACTCCACCGATCATACATCCTCCGTGGTGGGACCTTCCATTTGAGCTTATGTGTGATGCATCCAACTTCGCGGTTGGAGCTGTCTTATCTTAGAGGGCGGAGGGACATTCACATGTGATTTCATATGCATCGAGGATGTTGGATTTTGCCAAATCAAATTACACCACAACAGAAAAGGAGTTTCTTGCTGTTATATTTCCTTTAGATAAATTTCGTTCATATTTATTAGGATCTAAAGTAGTTTTTTTTTCTGACCATGCTGTTTTGAGGTACCTCCTAAAGAAGCCAGATGCAAAGACATGACTTATCCGTTAGATGCTCCTTCTTCAAGAGTTGGACATCGAGATAAAGGACAAGAAGGGATCAAGGAATTTGGTGGTAGACCGCATGAGTAGGCTTACTCACACACCAGAGGGTGACACCATAGACCAGGTACCACTTTCGGACACTTTCCCCGGTGAGTATCTCTATACCATCTCAGGTACGCATCCTTGGTATGCTTATTTAGTTAATTACATTCTTTCCTCTGAAATCACAGCAAATTTGAAGAAGCATCAAGTCCAAAAATTAAAAAGTGAGTCTAGGTTTTATGTGTGGGATGATCCTTACCTCTGGCGCATGTGTAGTGACCAAGTCATTATGAGGTGTGTTCCCGATCATGAGTTTGAGTCTGTTTTTCCTTTCTGCCATACACATGCTTATGGTGAACACTTTGGACCCCAACGGATAGCGAGGAAGGTTTTGGACTCTGTATTATATTGTCCTAGCTTATTCCATGATGCCCATGTGTTTTGTAAGTCATGCTCTCGTTGCCAACACACTGAGAACATTTCTAGGAGACATGAGATGTCCCAACAACCCATACTATTCTGTGAGATTTTTGATGTATGGGCCGTTGATTTTATGGGTCCTTTTCCTAGTTCAATTATATTTTTGTATATTTTGGTTTTTGTTGATTATGTGAGTAAATGGGTGGAGGCCAAGGCCACCAGGACTGACGATTCTCATGTTGTAGTGGATTTTGTCAAGGCTAAAATTTTCTGCAGGTTTGGAGTACCAAAGTCTATCATCAGTGACCAAGGGACACACTTTTGCAGTAGGAATTTTTCTTCCCTCCTTCATAAGTATGGGGTGACACACCAAACTTCAACACCATACCACCCCCAAAAAAATGTCCAGGCAGAGGTTTCAAATCATGAGTTGAAACAAATATTAGAGAAAATCGTGCAGCCAAATAGGAAGGATTGTATCAAGCCCTTGGATGATGAATTGTGGGATTATAGCATAGCATACAACACACCCATTGGTATGTCCCCATTTCAGATTTTTTTTGGAAAAGTGTGTCATCTCCCCGTGGAAGTTGAGCATCAGGCTTATTGGGCTATAAAGAAATGCAACATGGATTTGGCCCAAGATGGAATCCAAAGGAAGCTGAAAAGTCAAGAGCTTGAGGAGATTAGATTGTCTTCATATGAGAACTCAAGGCTCAACAAGGAAATATCAAAAGCATCTCATGATAGAATGATCCAACAAAGGGAGTTTCATGTTGGAGATAAAGTCCTTCTCTACAGTTCACGACTGAAGCTGATGCCTGGTAAGTTGCATTCCAGATGGTTATGTCCTTATATTGTATCTAATGTTTTTACTTATGGTGCAGTGGATATCACACAAGAGGACACTGAAAGGAGCTTTACAGTTAATGGGAAACATTTGAAGAGATACATTGAGGGTCTTCCTACTAATGTAGTGGATTTTATCACACTGCATGACCCCATCATCACTTGAGCACATCAGGTTGTTCCTAACCCTTTCACTTTTATATTATTTGTCCTATTTTAAAATTCTGCATTTCATGTGCATATATCATCTCATGGGTTCACATTGAGGAAAATGAAATATTTTAAGTGTGGGGGAGGGAACCTTTTAGTTTATATTTTCAATTGTTTTCCTGTTTAAAAAAAACAAAAAAAAATTCTGTGTTTTTTTAATTTTGTGTGTTTATTTTTCAATTTTATTTGTGTTTTGAAATTTTTGAGGTGAAATGATTCTCATCACAATTTTGAAATTCATATAAATGAGTGAATAAATTTATCCCTTGAAACTATGATTAAATGAATGCTGAAATGAATTTGTTTCAAATTCAAATATTTAGTAATTTCATGAAAAGTACACTGGATTTTGAATCCCATGCCACATCTCACTGTCTATATATTTGAAATCACTTTCCTGTGAGGCTTCTGAACCATTATTTTCATATTCTTTACATTCACCTCACTTCTTGAGAGAACCAAACCATGCTTGATTTAACCAGAATTTGATCTATTCCTGTCACAACTTGAGGGTTTTAGGTACTTATGTTTAAATGATTGAGGCATTTGTTTGGTATTAAAACCCCTATTTAAAAGAATCCTTTTTCATAATGGCCTACCATGAACATTTAATCCTTTTAGTCCTTAGAAGCCATGCACAACCTGCTAGGTTAGCCACATTACAAGCCAATTTTCCCTATCTAACCAACTCTTGAAGTGAAATTGCATAATCTAGTTGAGATTAAGTGTGGGGGAATCTATCTTGTGTTGTGATACCACATTCTTTGATAATTTGGGTGGAAAATTAAATTCTGAATAGATGTGTTTGCTGCTGAAGAAAGTCATTATATTGAAAAATGTACCTTTTCTGGAGCTTTCATGAGAAGTGAAGTTGTGCCTTTTCTGGAGCTTCTAATTGAGGTAGAAAGTTGTGCCTATCTGGAGCTTTCAAGAAAATCATGTTTGAGAAGATTGAAATTTTTTATGCTGAAATGATGAATGGTGTAAAATTTTCATGACTTTTCATGATGATGGAGCTGAATTGATATATGGTGATTGAGTAGAAGACCATATTTAAGTGAAAATTAGATTAACACAATTTTTCTTCAAAAAGAGTCAAGCCCTCCTCATTCAACCTCATAATTTTTTACATCTAAATCCTACCAACCAAAAGCCACAGAACAACCCTAAAAAGTCCTCATGATAAAAATTCGTCCTTGACTCACATCGGGTGGTGATTTAGGAATTTATCAAGCCTATGGTGAACCTTGTATGAGTTTGGATGAGAAAGACATTGCAAAAAAAATTGATATTTGTGTGATAAGAGAAAATTCAAGTGAGGTAAGTGTTTTGTGCATGGGAGGATAAATAAAGTGGAAATATATTGAATGATATAAATGAAGAAATTGAAATAATGGTTTTTTATGAGGAATGATATATTTTGTTTCTTGGTGTGTAATTGTTTGATCTCAATGATTTGTGTTTTAAAATTGGTTTGGATTTGATATTGATGTTTACTTGATATGAGGTTTTGCTCAGGAGTGAAAAAGGTTAAGTGTGGTAGAGTTGATAAAACACTATTTTATTGAATATTATATTGATAATAAATGATATAATTTCCTCACATTTTGGTAAATATGTTCAATTAGAAAGTATTTGGGATTAGATCATTCATTTGAATATTTGATGAAAATTCCGGTTTTACCCTTTCAAAATCACTGTAGTATTTCAATCATAAATATTTTTATTTGAATTATTTGAACTTGATATTGTGTAACTTTGTTCCCTAATTCATGGGATAAAACATTAATTTAGGAAACTTGATAAAAAAAATGCATCTGGATGGAGTAGTTGGGCCATAAAGTCAAAGGTGGGCGGGACACGCCAGAATGGAAAATATTCTGTATGTCGGCCATAACTCATTCATTTGGGATTTTATTGAGCCCAAATTTGTATAGGAGATATAGGAACTATATCCACACATATTATCCTTCTGAAAGGCTGGCCAATTCACGTGTTTCGGTGGTCAAATGGGCGGTTCAAGTTGGAATAAAATATTTGGCCGAGATTCCCCATTCACACTTGAAACCACTTTGAACCTAGCCTCCCCACCACCCTATAAATTGGTGTTTTTCTAATTTGGGGGATTGGGACGTTCATTAGGATATTGGAGGCAATGGATAATTTGTTTCACCCAAATTCTCAAACCATTGTAAGAGGGGTAGCTCTTGAAGCAAGGATCCCCTCATTGAAGCCTCTTTTTCTTCTTCATTTTGTAATGTTTTCATTTGTGTAATAAACTTCTTTGATATTATTTTATTCCTCATATTTTCTTTGGTTTTGTTTAAATTTCTTATTCTATTAATCTTCTTACTAGGGTTGTAATTATTGAGTAGAAGCATTATTGGGTTATATCCATTTTAAACCTTTGCACATGCAAAACGCTTCTACGATGATTACGCCACCCACGGAAGAGTAGTCTTTTAGTAATCAATCTATCTTCTAACCTCTTCATTTAATTATTTTGAATCATTGAGATACTGTAATTCGCTTAATATGATCCATGAATTGTGTTATTAAATTGTAAGAAACTAAGTAAGCAATTGAAGAATTAACACAAAAACACGCGGGGTTGGGATTTTGTGTAAATTGTGAGAGCGTGATCTTAATCGGTAATACAAGACCATACGGGATAAATTTTTAGAGTTCAAATATAATCCCTAAACAAAATTCATCCTCATTTCTAGAATGGATATGTGCTTTAATTTACCACTGACCATAAGCTAATCTTAGAACATCAATCAAACAGGGTGTTGCGATTGAATGTTCCGAAGTTAGCCAAGGGTTAAATTCACTTCATCTTCGTGGTAAAGTTAATTCTCATAGGGTTAGGGATTTAACAAATTAGGGGATCATAATTAAGTGAATGTAAATTTAAATGATAATGATTAATAATATAGTGAATAGGTATAGTTATATTGATTACATATTTTAAAATATTCTCTAAAAAATATTTTCTTGGGGTGACTTTTTAAACAAACTTCATTTCAAAATTAAAAACAAAAAAATGCAATCTTCTTCCAGAAAACTTCTTAAAGTTTTATAAACGTAAAACAACCCCCATCCTTTTAATTAGTGTTTTTATTCTCTTTTATTTTATTTTTGGAATACCTCAAGAAAGTTGTTTTAATTCACTTCCTCCTTTGAGAGACGACCTTGGTCAGCCACTCTGCTGCACCTAAGTACCCCAAAATCACACTAATCATTTGAGGGCGCCCATGACAGCACTCCTTCACTGATCAATGGTGGTCATTGATTCAAAACACAAAGGGAGATGATGAAGTATCAAATATGGAATGGAGGGAGTTCAAAGATCTGTTTTTAGAAAAATACTTTCTTCGTGACCATCGAGTAGATATGGAAAGCCAATTTCTGAGTCAGAGACAAAAGGAGGATGAGAATTTCGCAAAGTATGAGACTAACTTTACAAGGTTAACAAGGTATGATGAAGATTATATACATAACCCAAGAAGTAATATTGATCATTTCTTTGATTGGTTAAAACCATTTCTCCTTCGAGCATTAGTCTCACAATCCTTCTCATCGTATGAAGACATTGTCTCATGTGCTATCAAGACAGAAAAGGAATTCTCTAAGTCTTATAAATTTAAATCAAAGCAAGAGAAGAAGAGATCTGCTGATCAATCTGGGAATGGAAATAAGGGGAATAAGGGAAAATTTTAATATCCATCCTACAGTAAATGTGGGAAGAAACACCCTAGTACTTTCTTGAAGGGAATGGGAGTCTGTTAAAAGTGTAGTGAAAAAGGTCACCAAGCTCGTGATTGCAAGGGGAAGAAAGAAGCTACTGATGTTCAATGCTACAAGTATAGGGAGATGGGACATTATGAAAATGAATTTCCTAAGCATCAGGGGAACTTACCTCAGAAAAGGCCAAGGGATCAAGGCCAAGCTTATGTTATCACTACTACTGAGGTAAAAGTACTGAAAGACGTAGTGGCAGATAATTTAATGGTTTCCTCACGTTTAGAAAATTAATTATTTGATTTTTGATCATCTCATTGTTTCATATCTTCCCATTTTTCTAAGAAAATTAGATATTTCCAATTTTATTTAACAAGGGAGTTGTTAGTTTAAACTCCCAAGGGATGTATCATTGCAACAAAGATTTGTGAATCATTCCTCATTAGAGCACATAAATGTTCTTTATCTGCTGATATCATCGTCATACCTATGATTGAGTTTGATATAATCATCATTATGGATTGGATTTCATACCATGATGCGAATATTTATTGTAAGAAGAAGGAGGTTATGATTTTTGATGATGATGATAAGGAACACCTTATCTTTAGAGGAGAATCGTCACCTCCTAATTCTTATCGAGATCCACCCCCAGTAGATCAACTAAATTCAATTATTGGGGAAGAAGAGAATAAAATTAATATGGTTGAGGAAAGGAATGTCCAAATAGTGGATGTACCTATTGTGAAAGAATATGTAGATGTGTTTCCAGAAGATTTACCTAGACATCCTCCAGAACGAGAAGTTCAGTTTTCCATTGATTTAATTCCTGGATCAAGGCCTATATCGATGACCCCTTATAGAATGGACATTGTAAAATTAGTGGAACTAAATAAACAAATAGATGAATTGAGTAATAAGGGATTTATTCGACCTAGTGTTTCTCCATGGGGAGCCCCTGTCCTTTTTGTTAAGAAGAAAGATAGATCTATGAGATTATGTATCGACTACAGGGAAATCAACGCTATAACAATAAAAAACAAGTATCCCCTACCTCAATTTGATGATTTATTTGATCAACTGCATGGAGCTCAATACTTTTCAAATATTGACCTTCAATCTAGATACCATCAGTTGTGTGTGAAGAAGGATGACATTCTGAAGACAGCATTTCGAACCAGGTATGGGCATTACGAGTTTCCAGTAATGCCTTTTGGGCTGACTAATGCACCCTCTGTATTTGTTGATCTAATGAATAGAGTTTTCAAGGAATATCTAGATGGTTTTTTGGTGGTATTTATTGATGATATCATGGTATACTCCAAATTCTGTGAAGATCATGAAAATCACTTGCGCATTATCCTGAATACTCTGAGAAGACATGAATTATATGGGATGTTTAGCAAGTGTGAATTCTGGCTTCAGGAGATTTCTTTTCTTGGCCATATTGTCTCCAAAGATGGAATCTCTGTTGATCCTTCTAAGACCAAGGCAATCCAAGAATGTCCAACACCGACGAGTATAATTGAGGTACGCAGTTTTATTGGTTTAGCAGGTTATTATCGACGTTTCGTCCAGAATTTTGCCTGATTGGCTAACCCATTAACGAAGCTCACACGTAAAGGGGTTAAATTTGTTTGGAAAAAAGAGTGTGAAGAATGTTTTGAAGAACCGAAGAGAAGATTAGTCAATTACCCTATATTGACTCTACCATCGGGGAATGATGGGTTTGTTATTTATGGTGATGCATCGAAGAAAGGACTTGGTTGTGTCCTTATGCATAATGATAGGGTTATTGCCTATGCATGACGACAACTAAAAATTCATGAGAAAAACTATCCTACTCATGATCTTGAGTTAGCAGCTGTGATATTTTCTATGAAGATATGGAGACACTATATCTATGGTAGAAAATGTGAGATTTATACTGATCACGAGAGTTTGAAGTATATTTTCTCAGAGAAAGAACTCAACATGAGGCAAAGGAGATGGCTTGAAATACACAAGGATTATGATTGCACGATACACTACCACCTAGGGAAGGAAAATAAGGCTGCAGATGCTTTGATCAGAAAAGATCATGGAGTTTTGAACATGATGAGAATTGAAAGGGATCCTATTTTCATAGATCTGGTAAAGTTGGATATAGGAATCACCATGGAAGGTGAAACATCAATGATTTTTCAAATGGTTTCCAAACTATCTTTACTTGAAAGGATAAAGAAATCTCATAACGGTGATGAAGAGTTACAAAGGAAGATTAAAGATGTGAATGATGGGAAATTGAGGGAATTTGTGTATGAAGATGGAATTTTGAAGTTAGGGAAGAGACTTTGTGTTCCCGATATACCTGATCTAAAAAGAGAATTGTTGGATGATTCTCATAGTTCAAATTGCTCTATACACCCTGGGAGCACCAAAATGTATAGAGATTTAAAGAAACATTTTTGGTGGGACAACATGAAGAGGTAGATTTCCGATTTTGTGTCAAGATGTATGGTTTGTCAACAAGTAAAAGTTGGAAGGCAACATCCTAGAAGATTCATGCAACCTCTTCCCATACCGGAGTGGAAATGGGACAATATTACGATGGACTTAGTCATGGGGCTACTAAAGACCCCTAGAAGGAATGATGCAATATGGGTTATTGTTGATCGTATTACCAATAAAGCACATTTTCTTGCTATAAGAGAAGATCTAACACTAGAACATCTAGCAAGACTATATATTAATGATTTTGTGATACTTCATGAAGTACCCCTATCGATTGTTTCTGATCGTGATCCCCATTTTACTTCAAGATTCTGTAAGAGTCTTCAAAAGGCATTGGATACTGAACTTTGTTTGAGTACTGCTTACCACCCTCAAACAGATGGACAATCAGAACGAACTATTCAAAACTTATAATACATGTTGAGATCATGCTTACTTGAATTTCAAGGTATGTGGGATCAATATTTACCTCTGGTAGAATTTTCCTATAACAATAGCTTCCATTCAAGTATTCGGATGGCACCATATGAAGCATTATACGGAAAGAGATGTCACACACCAACCTATTGGGATGAAGTTGGCGAAAGAAAAATTTTAGGCCCAGAACTAGTAGAGGAAACAATGGAAAAGGTGAAGGTAATCCAAAACCACATCAAATCAGCTCAAAGTAGGCAGAAGAGCTATGCTGAAAACTGAAGAAAGGATTTGGAATTTAAAGTGGGAGATCATGTTTTCTTGAAGGTATCTTCATGGAAAGGAGTTATACATTTTGGAAAGAAAGGTAAATTGAGTCCCAAGGACAATGGACCTTTCAAAATTCTAGAACGAATTGGGGCTATAGCTTACCATTTGGCAATGCTTCCAAATCTATCCAAAGTTCACGATGTGTTCCACATATCACTGTTGAGAAATTACATGCCTCACCCAACACATGTACTCATATATGAGGAATTATAACTGGAACCCAATCTATGTTATTGCGAAGATCCCATCAGGATTCTTGATATGAGAGAACAAGTTCTGAGAGACCAGATGACTCGTCTTCTAAAATTTATATGGAGAAACCATAAAATGGAAGAGGAAATGTGGAAACCTGAGGAACTTATGATAAAGGACCACCCGAGTATTTTTATGCATTAATATTCTATATATTTCAAGGAAAAAATTATTTGAAGGAGGGCAGAATGTAACACCCCAAGCTTCCATGGTACACTTCTCTTTGAATAATACCGTTGCGTGTGTTGTACGCAACTTCAAGATTCTAACACGCCGCGACCAATCAAAGTAGCCATTATGAACAGTAATACCCACTTTTTGAAATTCTATACATTTAATCTTTCAAAATGGACTTTAATTTTGGATTCGGAATATCGAAATTATCCTAGGATGAAATTTTAGTACTTTTCGGATAACTTGTATATTTTGATGAATAATGAAACTTACTAAATTTTTATTAAAAACAACTTTTTTAATCGAAATAATTAATAGTGATAAATTATGAATTTGAGTGGTTTTAAAGTATATTTATAATATATTTTTACCATTTAATACAATGTTGGTCATTTTACATAATTTCACATGTAAACCGGACATAAACAAGTGTCAATCTTTTGATAGTTATTATCTCTTAAAACACACTTTTTGTTTTGACAACGGGAATTAATTCTAAATTAATTTTTGCCACTTCTGTGATTTGAATTTGAAAAAATGGACTCCATATTTGGAATTGGGATTTCCAAATTGTGTTAATAGGTAACTTTTATTTTTAGACATTTTGAATAATTACTTCGGTAAATATTTTATTTACCATGGTTAAAGTGTAAATCCCGTAAATAAGGGTAACAAAATAATATTATAATAATAATAAATTATCCTAAAATGTGTCTTATCCCTATTGGTTGATACATTTCCGACCATGTTCATCTTTGGGTCGATTTTGGGACCCCATGGATCTACTTGTAAGTGATAATGACACTTTATTTTAATTAAGTTAAAGTAAATACAAAAATGACATAAGCCTATATCTTTTAGAAAAACAATTTTTACATAGGGTTATATATGTTATATTTTAGAATATAAATATTATTTAGAAATATAAAAAGATTTACTACATAATGGTATTTAATTTATAATTTTTAGACATTAAATAATTAAAATTATTTATGACACAAGGATGATGCAGTAATTACCTTAATTAGTGAAATATTAAAATAATTGATATTTCAAATACCCAAATAAATATAATTTGAGACTTTTAATGAATTCCACGAATTTTATTGGTTAATATGAAATTTTAGGATTTATTTAATTAACTTTTTTAGGTAATCATGCTATTATTATTTTCACAAAAATCAAATACCAAATAGTGTCCAAATTGACATAAAAGAGTTTTTAAAACAAATATTATATTATTAATTGATATTAAATTCATAAAAATATAAGGTTCAGCCAAAAGACATGTATCATGATAGGTGTATCATTAATGGACTACTTGGGGGTCTTTTAAAGGTATATAGTATGTTTATTAACTATATAATATAAAAATTAAAAGTGACATGGTAAGTGTCAAACTAATTAACCAAGAGTTAAAACTAAAAGATAAGGTTAATATAATGACCCAAACATATCTAAAATCTATTGTTTGAAATTATTTCGACCCATACCAACCTTATGTTTTGAATAATCCACTTTGGAACCATTAGAAACTGAATATGAATTTATTATAAAATAATAATTTAGGTTTTTCCTAAAGAGCCCCTCCTCCCCCTTCTAAAAGGACACCAATTCTAACCAATTATTCACACCTTAAAAGCCATTTGGATCGGACAAACTCTGCCCAAATATCCTCCCAACTTCCATCACTTCAACCTATATGCCTTATTTTGATCAGAAATCCAACCTAAGGAGCCCTTTCAATCAAATCAAAAGGAAGAATCTGAAGAAAAGGTAATGTTTTCACCACCCTCTTTCATGTTTCTTTCTTCTTCAACTTCTTATTCCTTTGTTATTTAAATTATAAAATAATAAATCCAGTATCTCCTATATAATGTGATGTTATTATAAATATTGTACAACCATATTCATTATTCTATCCATCCCTTGAATTACATGTCACCATATGTGCGTACGTACGACTTACCGTATCCATGTCGTGCTGTAATTATTATTCAATACATTATTATTTGGATGGGTATAATAATTATGTGTAATTCATTTAAGTAAAAAATATAACATGATAATGATTCTGTATATATGATATACCATCCAATTATATATTATTTTAATATCAAAAGAATGATATTGTCGCTCATGCGTACGTACGGACTACCATCTCTATGAACGCGATGAGATTCGTTACACATCGTATCCATTCAAGAATAATTCTCATTTGATGATTAAAATTAATGTTTAAAAACTTTATATCATTCTAGATATGAATAAGATAAAACCTATCCATAACAAACACGACTTATTTAACAAAACATATAAAAGAAAACGAGTAAGTTAACACAGGAAACGATGATAATACTAAAATATTTTTAACAAAGCATTATTAGAAAATCATATATGATATCATAATTATTTATATGGTTATTGTATAATTTAATAACAATGTTTTAACTATTATACAGGAGTTTAACACACCATCTAATAATGAAAAGTACAAGGTAAGTGTTTATTTCACAGTCTCTTCATTATCCGAGGTTGTTTATACGTAATTATCTACTGGGACCTCTTTATCATCCACATCCATGTTTCTTAAAAATGTATTTCAAATCATTCTTACTATTTTAAAGACTATGGTATAAAGTCATTTATACCCTTTTTTACTTTTTATAAGAAGTTTATAAAGGAATCTTTATTTCTTTTTCCAAACAAGGTCCTTTTTAACCTTTTCGAAAGAATTAAGGTAAGAATGTCTTTTTTAACTTATACGGAGGGTGCGGCTATTTTCCACCGTTATAAAATCTTCAAAGCTTCTCTTACAAGATTATAAGAATATTTTAAAAGTAAATGTTTTATTTTATAATTATGTGACTTCTAAATGATTTCAAAAATTGATATATTTCTCTCAAATAGTTTTGATTTCATCCATGTCAACATCCTTCGATTGATTTTAAACTTATTTGAAGTTTATTATTATGATACAAAACTTCCATATTGTATTGAGGGTTTTGTGATATGTTTTACTTTGGATGTGTTATTTTTATGCCAGTCATTTTTTATGGAGAAATTATTGACATTTCGTATGCTAGTTTTAATATGAATGTTTATGTTATGTTTAAACCTATTCATATGAGGAATGGATTGGACTTAATATGTGACGGGTGGATCCCGCTATAGCTCCTCGATGCATCGGTAGGTCTCATGAGACAAACTAGTGTATTGGAAAGATCCCTTGAAAAAATCTTATTTGTAGTCTTGGCATGAGGCCTTGACTATGTGGTTATCATAGTCTGACATTATGAATTCCATCATTATGAAAGTGGTTATTGATATTTCATGTGATTATTCGACTAGTAGAATATCTATGTGAATAAGTAAATGGAATTATTTCATTTTATCATTGACATATTATTCTGAATTTCAAGTTTAAAAGGATTTTTTTTTTATTTATACATTTTTTTAAATGTTTACTCCTATTTATGAAAGTTTCTGCTATATTGTTATCCTCACTGAGCATCGAGCTCACCCATTTCTATGTTTTATTTTTCCAAGGATGTGAAGAAGTATTTTATGAATGACCTGCAAAGATAGTATGTGGGGATATGAGTGTGGACTATGGAGACTATGTTGTTGTAGTTTTCATTTTTATGACTTAAGGTAAGACTTATGAATATATCTAGTGTTTCCAAGGCTAATAAACTAATCGGTCTTTCGAGACTTGATCTTTCTTGTGATCATGCCAATGTTATGTAATAATGCACTAAATCTGGGTAACTAGGGTCAGGGAATTACAATTTTACTCCTTGATATTAACCGTTTCTCTCGGATTTTTGAAATTCCACTCACAGAAGCGGTAAAATTATGTTTTATGTGAATTTGAAAATTCTCCTAGGAGATGGGTAAAAGACGGTGAAAATTTAAATAAACTTTGTATATATCTTAAATTATTATAAACTAACTCCAATGAATTACATTGAACTTATATAGATATTATGTATCTATTTTAACCTAAAATAAATTTAAATAAAATAAATAATTATTTAAATAAAAATTCGGTTTTAAACTATAACTCAGTGTTTTTCACTACTCATCAAAATTTGAAAGTTTACAGAAAAATACCAAAAATTCACACTATGTTAATTTCAATATTCCGAATCCGAAAATGAAGTTCATTTTGAAAGATAAAATTAATAAAAATTTCAAAAAGTGGGTATTACTATTCATAACAGCTAGTTTTATTGGTTGTGGTGTGTGTTAGAACTCAAAGTTGCATACAACACACGCTACTGTATTATTCAAAGAGAAGCATACCGTGGAAGCTTGGGGTATTACACCACCCATCTTCTATAGTAACAAGGGACCCTAGGAATCTAAAGAGTAGATTAAGTGGATTGGGCGGATATTCCACTTCTTGAAGAGACCTGAGGACTCTAAGGTGGGTTTCTCTAGATACATGCATGAGGGACCAAGAAGGAGATAGTCTGATTTCATTATGTAAGATAAGTTGCATGAGGCCGTTACCTAGACTTATTTCAATAAAATCATCAATTAGTAGTTTTACTCTAAGATTTTCCATTCAGTGAATATCTGAGATTTTCTAACCTTATAGAAATGTTATTTTACCCATCTGGAGTATTCTAGATATTTTTATGATCTAATTTTTCTAGTACCCAATCTTGTCACCAATGTGTACCTTAAGGCTCAAAGTCTTGAGTTGGGACTGAGGTGGGATATTCAGTCTATCTTGATTATCATTATTCTTTAATCAATTAATGAGATAGTTGAAAAAGAAACTTTGGATTAGGAAAATATATTTGGAAATAATAGTTTGGGTAGAGCATTGATTGGTGCATTTTTTCTGGGGTATTTTCTTGATAGAAAAGAAAGTGCAAGGGTGATTAGTTTTCCTCTTGATCAGTTTTTGGGGATTCATCAGGACATCAACATCTTGTCTGCTATTATTCGATAAAGCATCATCATACTATGGTTCACATCTAGGTTCTGTAAAGGTTTGTAAGATTTGATGGGTTTATCATTGAAATTGAGCATGGATTTTCATCTAAAGATAGATGGATAGATAAATAAAGCTATCTAGGTTCTTAAAGATATTCTTGGGGCTTTCATGGTTGATTTTAGAGGATCTCGGGAAAATAATTTACCTCTAGTAAAATTTTCCTATAAAAATAGTTATCAATATTCGATAATTATGAATCCATTTGAAGCATTGTAAGGGTGGATATCTAGATATCCCTTGTGTGGGGTAGAGCTGGGAGAATGGTCTTTTGTTTGGATGAGTCTCATTTAGGAGATGATGAAAAAGTATTGTTGATTCATAAGAGGTTAGTCATAGTATAAAGCCATTATAAATCGTATGAGGACCTTCTTCATCGGCCACTAGAGGTTGATGTTGGTGATCAAGTTTTTCATAGAGTTTCAAATCACTTGGGGCGTCATCGGTTGGGTAAGAATGGTAAGTTGAAACTATGTTTTATTGCCCCTTTAAGATTATATAATGACATAGAAATGTGGCATGTCTGTTGGACTTAACAACTTTCTTGAATTCTATCCACGACATGTTTCATGTTTCCTAGCTAAAGAGCTATCAACCGAATCCTTACCATGTGATTGAATGGGAGAATCTTTATCTTTATATTGATACCACCATTGTTGAGATACCAATTCATATTATGGATCTCTAGGATAATATTTTTCATGGTAAAATGATTCACATGGTTAGGGTACCGTGGTAGTGAAAATGGGATATCCACAAGACATGGGAGAGTAAATTATTAATAAGGGACTAGTGTACTTATCTCTTTGCAGATCTAGGATATTGATGACTTTCTTGAGAGAGAGTGTGTGCTTAAGGTGGGGAGAATTGTGATGCCCTCTATGTACTAGGTACGCCTTAGTTGAGCCTTGGTTTTTCTCTTTCAGAGTATGGAAGATTAAAATAATAAAAGGTTGGAAATAATGAATTTTGAGAGAAAATGGAAAGGATCAGGGTTAATAAGAATGATTATTTTAACCACGTAGTAACAATTTGGTATGCCTCTATGAGGTTTTAGTGGCATTTTTCACATTTTGAGCAGAGTTAGTCCAACTGTGTGACAATCCTTGTGAACCATGAGGGGAACCAAGGTGGTTTCCATGGGTGTCACATGGTTTGATTGTGGTTCTCCCTAATCATTCAACCCTCTAGTGAAAACCATGAATAATCAAACACAATGTATAGTATGGGATCATATTTAATAGGTACATTTAATTTAACCGTGCGGCCTCCTCTAGAAAACTATGAAACCTCCCTCTAATATGTTAAAAAGTGGGATTTTACCTATTTCCCCTGTTTTTTTAATCCTAATCACTACCAAATATGTTTTTTTCTCTTCCTAATTGTTCCCCATCACGTTTTAGCTCCCCCTGGAATTCTAGGTGGATTTCCATTATTATTTGTGGATGACATCTAGGTATGTTTGGTTTTTTGATCTGGTTTCCTCTTCTTTATAGATCTATCATAGATCAGTTATCCTCTAATATTGCTGGAACCTAATTGGGATGTGAGGAAAGATATAATGGTTTTGATGGAGGATTGATGTTATTTCTTATGGATCTAGAATCATGAGGACCTAATATTTTTTTTCCATTGTCTCTATTTTCGAATGCAATTTTCTCTATATCTATTTTGATGTAGGTTTTTCTATATAGTGGGTTAATTCTATGAATTTTTTATTTTTCTTATAAAATTCATTTGTTTTATTCATTTAATAGATTTCATTTGTGGTTTTAATGGATTTCTTGGAAATATTGATGTTTTTAAGGGTTTTTTCTTTAAAAATAAATTTTTCACTCCAAGTGTTTGATTAAATACTTGAATGGTGGTTTTTATTTGTAAATGGGTTTTCTAACACCAAACATAATTATATTTTCCTTGAAAATGTTTTATAAAATGTTATCATGTTTTTGGAATTGTTTCTGACAAACTTGGCTCATTGGAAACCTTGAGAGAATTGATAAACGGACATAGGTGACCCTAGTGTGCGGAACCACTAGCAGTTACTTTTGGGATATCAATGGACTATGGAAGAACTCAATATTTTTTATTGACAATGTAGTCCTAATTTAGGGTATTTTATATATTTTACTTATTCTTATAGGATAAGGTCCAATAAAAGTGTTTTTTTATAGAATCCTTGTTTATCGCATGGTGGATTTTATCATGGATTGATGCTCACATGTTTTCACATGAGTTTATATATAATGGTTATTCATGAAGGATTATTTCATAGATATGTGTTTACATTCTTACCCTATGGTATATAGATATTATTCCCTTTTTTAAAACTTATACTTTTCATATTCCTTTATTTTATTTATATGAAAGGATTTGATGAAAATCTTAATGAAAATGATTTATAGATGGGTTTGGATTTATGAAAATAATTTATAAAACTATTTTTAAAAAATATATAACTATTGAATTCTTGTTATTAGACCTTATATAGACACTATGGTGGTATCCTATCGGTATTTGTGCTCACACCTTAATTTTTATTTGGGGCTTTTATATGTTGTTTTATCGAATCAAGGTAAAGGGAAGGGTATCATGTAGCATTTTAGATTCTCTTTTTTTCATTTTCATCAAAGAAGGATACATTAGAGTTGGCAGTTGATCACATGGAGATTTTTTGGTATTTATTTTAATAATTTATATTTTATCTAGATTTTCATGGATTGTATGGATCCTAAATGTATCTCTCTCTTCTTATTTCTACTCTAATTTTATATATTATTTTTCTTTATATGAGAGTTATTTCCATTATCTTGTTTCACCTCACCACTGTAATGGTTTGGCTCAAGTGGATTTTTTAGTTGACTCGGGTTGGTTTGTTACAACAGAAATTGGTTATTTCTATTTTATTTACACCTTGTTATATATTTTGGAATATATTAGTGTATCTATAAATAATCCCAAGATTAATTTTCTATATTTTTTTAGATATCCCATGATTTATTTTTGTGTGGTATCCCTTCTCTGTTTTTCAATTTTCACAATGATTATCTTTGGTTAAAACCACATTTTCCAATGATGATACTCACTTTTTTTTTCTCTCCTATATTATTAACATTATTCATCATTGGACCATGTGATAAGATATTAAACTATTTGTGGATGGTATAGATAGCAAATAACTCTTGATATTCATGAAAATAACATTCAAATGGTGTGAAAAACCTTTTATACATGGGGTTTTATGATCGGTGATGTGATTTTTTCTATTGGTGGTGGTATATGGATTTATGTGGATGAGATATATGGATTATTAGATTGTAATTTCATTCTGGATGAATATTGGACCATACATATGTCTGAATATCATTGTTCCAAAAAATGAGTGGGCATATATGAGTGACCGGTAAAGGGAAAGAACTGATTAGTACATTGTGAAAGGATTTTATTAGAGATCATAACTAATGAAATGAATTTATCCTATACCAATTTAACTCAAAGTTATAAAGGTGAAATTCATGGAATGAACCTCTATTTCAAATCATGATATTTTTAGACTGATTCAAAATATGGATTCCATTGATGTTTTGAACCATTCCTAAAAGAGGTGTTTTGGTATTATAAACTCATGATGTGATACGTTGGGCTACCATAAAAAATATACTTGGAATGTTGAGAAGATTATCACATATAGACCTATTTCAAGGATAAGGCATGATCATTGGAGTGATGTTGTGATTGGTACTCCCAAGAAAGTTGGGTTTTCTAGGGTGGGTGTCCCTAATATCAAATCCATTAGTAGAGTTAGTAGTGCTTCATATTATAGGGGCATGGGTATTCAATATATGGATTTGGTACTTCCCCATAATTGAGATCTTGTGGGGATTAGGCCCTCTATTTGATATGGAACTCCCTCGACTGAGGCATCTTCCAATGAGGCACAAGTCCTCTACTATGTTCTAGTGAGGTTTATGTTTTACTCATGACATTGGGGAAACACTGACTCTATGAGTTTTGGTGGTCTCATATTTATTATCGGGCAATGAATATTTAGATTCATTTCTCCTTCACTAGGGGTTATCTATGAAAATGGTACTGGTTGGGTTCCTTTTACCCTCTTCTGGTTATGGTCTAAGATGACTATTTTTTTATATTTCTTCTCACATAGCGCTTTAGGGAATCCTAGTGAGTATGTTTGTACTCACCCTTACATGTTATTTTCCTTCATGTATGATTTCTTATGCAGACAATAAATAGACTAGTGGTTACATTGGTGGAATTTATATCAATGGATAAATTTAGTACATAGATGGTTTAACCATGTTCGGTGGACAAACTCGAGGATCATGTGTTGGGATATCTTATAATTTCTTATTTTTATATATTTCTAGGTAAATAATTTTCTTTCTGAGCTGGTCATATATTTTTCCTTTCAAAATCATTGAATATTTTTCTATCACTCTGATGTATTTTCTGGAGGTTATCGTATGCATTATTTACACTCTTTATGTTTTAGTTTACCATTAATTTGTATTGTTACATGGAGTTGGTTGTGTGTTTGTCTGCGATGGTAATTTAGGCTAAGGCCTCCAATTTTAATGAAATTAAAACTCAACAATAGTCACCATCCACTAGCTTATTAGAGGCTTGCTTGTTGTATCACTCCTAGATTATAGTCGTCCCAGGCGGGGGCATGGTGGGTCAAGTCGTGATAGTATGATCCATCACCAAGTTGTGTGACCATATTTTTAGGGTTTTCAAAGGAGGAATGAGTAGAGTGTTAAAGTAGATAGAACACCTCACTAGGTTCATCTACCCCATTATTAATTGTTTTTATTGCAACAAAATGATAGATATCCATTAGGAACCTTAACATATGGTGGTTATAGAATAGGAATGCCTGGTAGATCCTAGTATAGATTTTACTAGATAATATTTATAGGTTGGTAGTAGGGATGAAGAGGAGGAGAAATTATAAGAGGAAAACTCGAGGTTATAATAATTTAATAAGTAGAGAGATCGATGCTGGTTTCAAGTATGATTTTTATTTACTTCAATATTTCATACATTTTGTTTCTTATCACTTCATTACATTCATTTATCACCAATTACTTATTTTATTGGTTAGATCTTCTAGTGGACTGGCTTTATAGGCCATTGTAGTTAATTAATCTAATGATTGGTTGGATAAGGGTGGATGAGAAGTTTAGTCGTAAGATTCATATGGGGTGAGGTAAACTCTCTTATAGTCTATTCTTATTATAGATGCAACCATGTGATTCTTTCTATGGGATGTATTAGTTATACATTATATATTATTTTGGAAATTATTATTATTAAAGGGTGATTTTATATAGTTTTATTGTGATTGTGTAGTGTTTTTGGGGAAATAGAATTTCTGTTTTGGGAGGAGGTTGATTAATCCATAGAGTTTCGTATCTGAATTGTAAATACTGATGCATTGTGCATCCAATATAGAGAACGATGATTCTTTTCAATTTCTGTGAGATTATATTGATGTGTTTCCAAAAGAGGTCTTAATTTTTAATCTAGGGTAAGATATTTAGTTAATTATTGATCTATATAAAGTTGTTTCTATTATTTATTTGTAAGGGTATAATATTTTTCTAGTGGTTCTTGGATAGTATAGGATTAAAATAGATTAGTAGTATCAGTGAGGATTTAAGAGGCAAATAATATCAGTATGGATTATCACAGTTCTGTTTACAATGAAGTAAAACAAATATTGAGGTTTTTTAAAGATTAATGATGGTTTATACAAGTGATGGTGAAAAATTGTGATCCTTTTATAAATATATATGATTTTTTATTAGGAAGGGTGAAGTAATTTTTCCAATATTGATATACGATTTGGTTATCATGAGATGTGTATTAGGGATGAAGACATAAATAAGACAAATTTTTGGTGTTAGTATATGTATATTGATTTTATATTGATTTCATTTGGAATTATTAGAATTCTAACTATGGTTGTAGGGATTATTAATAGCATGTTCTTACCTTATTTTGATTATCTTATGGTTGTTTTCATGGGTGATATTTTATTTTTTCAAAAATATAGTAAGATTATGCTGAGCATCTAGGGATGGTGTTAGAGTTTATTATAGAGAATTAGTTATATGGAAAGATGAATAAGTATCAATTCTAGACTATTGAGGTAAATTTTCTTGTTCATGCTATTTTATAACATGGTGTTGTACTAGATTTAACACTGATTCTTTTGATCGTTGCATGGAATCCATAGAATAATGTTTCTAAAGCAAGAAGTTTCCTATAATTAGCTGGTTATTATAAGAGGTTCATAAATGAGTTTTCTTGGATTATATCTCCATTATAAGAAATGATTATGAATTGGAATATAGTTCTTTAATTGAGGAGTGTAATATATTTTTTATATTTTGTAAGATAATTTTATTATTGATCAATTTTTTGATTTCCTCATATTACTATTTCTTATGAGGATTATTACAATTTATCTCATCAAAGGCTTAGGTGATCTTTATGAAAGGAAGGGTAATAATTTCTTATAGGTCTCGATAATGACATCCACATAAATGAAATTATATTACCCATGATTTTGAGTTTATAGAGACAATGGTTTCCCTTAATAATTGGATACCTTATTTTTTTGTGGGGAATGATTTTTGAATTATTTGGATCATAAGGGTTTGAGATATATATTTTCTCAGTGAATTTTTATTTTCTATAGAGATATTGGGTTGTATTAATCAAAGATTAGTATTTCAATATCACATATACTCATGGAAAGGTTTATGTGGTTCATAATTATTTGCATCCAGAGCATTATGGTAGTGATTCTTGGTGGATATGTGATAAATAAAAAGTGATGAATTTATTGAAATATTTTCATTAAAGTAATGAGTTGGTCACTGGGAAAGAATATATCAATTATATTTTCTTGGAAATTTTTATTTGTAAAATATACAGATAATTCTATACTAGGAAATTTTTATGTGGAAGTGTAGAGAGGTAATATAATGAATGTTAGTGCTTTGGATGATTGGTTTCAGGATGAAGAACATTGATAATTGTTCCACAAGAAATTATTTATTCCTCAGAGTAAGTGGGAAGTGATTTATCATGAATTCCATAGTTCATCTTTAGTAGTGAATTAAAGTGTTAAAATAATATATTATGATTTGAAGAGGTAATCTTGGTATCTTGAGATGAAAAAGGTGGTAGTTTAGTTTGCGTTTCATTATCTTGTGTTCCATCTAGTAAAAAAATAAAAAGTTCCCATATGTTTATTTCACGCAAAATATATTCTCTAGAAAAAGAGGGAGGGTAATTCTATAAATTTAATTAAGGTTTTACCTTCTTCCTTGAAAGAGACAGATTCGATTTGAGTTATCATGGATTGATTGATAATGTTGGATCATGTACATAAAATAAAGAAATAAAGAACAATGGATAGTTGGGTGAAGATTTATGTTTTATAGTTGGTGAAGCTTTATGGAGTCTCATGGATTATTTTTTGGAACATGATAATCGGTTAATTTCATGAATTCATAAGGTATTATAGCAAGACTTTGGTTTCCAGTTTTTTTGTATCAACATATTTCACACACATATTGATGATAAAATGTAAAAGATTATCTAAAACTTGGAAGATATGTTTAAGGATTATATTATGTATTGTAAAGTATCATGGGATGATTATTTTTCATTGTCGGGGTTTTCTTATAATAATAGTTTTAATTACTCCTTTGGTATGTAAACTTGTGTTGTTTTTTATGGTAGATCATTTCTTTCAATGCTATATTAGGGTAAAGTTGGTGAGGACACTATGGAAGGTTAAGAGATGGTGTATGATATTATAGTGTATCTGAATGTTATTTAGAGAAACATAAGGATTTACCAGAGTATAAAAAATCCTATACAAATCATAGGAGAATACTTTTGGAATTTTTGGATAGAGATTATGTGTTTTTTTGTTTTTCCCTTGGCATGTGAAATTATGTTTTGGAGGTGGAATCATGTTTTATTATAGATTATTGGTCCCTTTGATGTGTTATAGAGGTCTTAGTGGTATCATCTTATTATCCACTACCTTTGCAGTTATAAAAGGATTATAAAATTTCTTATGTATCTTATCTTAAATGGAATTATTTTGAACTTTCACAATTTATTGATTTTTGTGATGTGTATATCGAGGGTGATATGATATTAAAAGAGTATCCAATTGAAATTCAAGATCATAAAGAGAAGGATATTCATGGATGAATTGTATCTCCAGTTCGATTTAATTTATGGAATACTGTTGTGGAGGAATGCACATAAGAGAGTGAATCACATATGCAAGCTTAATATCCAAAATTTTATTGAGATTATTCCTTGTATTATTTCAATGTGAAACTTTTTCAAATACTAAAAGAGGAATAGAATTTCTTCTATAGTTGTTTTATCATTTTATAATTATGGATGAATATTTTCAAGGATAATTTTTTTAAATGGGTGTGTAATGAAGTGATTAATAAAAAATTTTAGAGCTTATGAAAATTTGTGGATTTCAGATCATAATGGTAAACAGTAATTTTATCGTTCTAAGAAAGAAATTTTGATCACATTATTGTGTTTTGGAACAAATTTTTATTAACGAAAGAAAATTTATCAACTTTTATCAAGGATTTATTTTCTCTATATATGGTATGTGGTAGTGGAATTTATTTATTTATTTATTTATTTATTAAGTAATTTATAATTTATTTATTATTTTTATTAAATAAATAATGTGACATTTGCGATGTTTTTTGTGGTGGTGGTGACATGAAAATATTGGCAGATATTGTTGAGGTAGGTATTTTGTTATGTGGATTTAATTTAATGTTAAAGGATGTTTTTTATTAAAATCTTTGAATTTAAGGATTTACTAGAAATGAACAGAAATATTTCATGTGTGGGTATACATGGAATTAAAGGTGTCAATTAGACAAATTTCATGGGGAATAAGTCATTTTAGATAATTATAATTTCTTTTAAAATTCTATATTCTCTATTCTTTCAAGGAAAATAACTTCTATAAATATATTATGTAAAATATTAGAGAGAGATGATCAAGGAATAGAATTATAGAAAAATTATTGGTTATGATCATCACTGGATTTTGTAATAACATTATTCATGGAATCTAGTGGTGATTTGAAATCAAATTATCTACTAAAATGAATATGATTCCTCTATGATTTTGTTTTTTATATTGGTTATATAATTTATAACTAGCTAGAGTGATGAACATGTGGTAATATTGAAATTGGAAAGGTTTGATGGAAAATAAATCCAAGGAATTTTTATTCTTCTTGAATAAATGAAATGATTTTATTAATTCCATGGAAATATTATTCTTGATGAATGAGTGAAATTTGATGAATTGAGTTATAGTAGGTTATTTTAAAATTGATAATGACGGAAACAAAATATTAAAATGATAGAAATTGAAATTATTGTTTAGTGAAATTGCACTAACATATATATGGGTGTAGATAATCCTTGGAAAATTTAGGGATAGAGAATAATATAAATAAATATTAATTTTTTTTATTAAGGATAATAATTCATATATAAACTATTTTACACTTTTATTGTTTAATATTTTTATAGATAATTGATGTAAAATATTTATGAGGTGTTTTTTAAATTTCCAAAACTGAATTTAGATCCTATATGAGAGAAAGTCCATAAAAACCCCTGTGAATGTGTGATGGGGTAATTTATAAATTTTAGCATGGTACCATTCCACTCACTAATAATTTTTATAGAGGTGATGTTGAAGGTTCGGGATAATGTTTTAGTAAGTTGCATAGGGACGTTTCATTTAGGAATGGGGTCCTACCACATTCTATATTTGAGGAACATTTCTGAAAATAAGTCATAAAGGGTTGTCAAAATTCTATAGGGTTGTGCCACACTGGTATAGGGATGTGTTATTTACAAATGGGACCATGTAGTTTGTTGATCTTCTGGAGATTTGGTTGTGTAATTTATTAATATTAGTGGTTGTTATCAAATATATAATGATCTCCTATGAATCCTCTCTAGTGTGGATAATTTGAGGTTTAAATATATAATGGGGTGGTGTATAATGTGTCTTGATTATAAGAGATATTGTGTGATGTGTTAGACATGTTATAAGGCTTCAGAACACATTTATGACTAGTATATGAGAAATGTTTTCAGTATGTTGTGATTATACTCCCTAGGATATAGTGGTGGTAGACCTATGTGGTAGAATTATGTATTCATGTGTTGTGATTATATTTAATCGTAACTTTTTATGTGTTATAGCGAATGTGGGAGAAAACATTTTGTGGGGGTCAGAATCCATAAGCTATACTTCATAGTAATGTGGATGTTATGACTCATTATATAGTACTGATTTGAAATACATGATAATGATGATGATGATGATGATGATGATGATGATGATGATGATGATGATGATGATGATGAGATGATTATGTTGATGATGATGATGATGATGATGATGATGATGATGATGATGAGGATGAGGATGAGGATCATTATAATGAATGTGTAGATGATATGGAAATCTATATTGGATGTATGATGTTTGGTTGAGATGTTGAAAGTTATGGAGGGGAGATTCCCTATAGGTGGACACATTATAATATAGTGAGAATCTCAACATAGGGATAGCTACCCAAGTAATATAGGCTGTGTTGGGGATATTCCATATTGGTGGACACTCCAAAAACCAGTGAATGTCCTTTAAAGTGGAGGATTACTCGACCTACTAATGTGGAAGTGATAATGAGTTCATTATGGGTAAATAATTATTCATAATCCAAATACTAACATGATATCCTTATGCATGGATATCTACTTAGTATAGGCGAGGTATATTTTCATCGAGTTCTCTATGGGCGGATAGCTTATGAGAGGCGATTATATTTAGTGATCTCCTTGTGGGTGGAAAAATACTTGGTTTGAATATACATTAACATTGGTTGTGTGGTAACATGTGAAGAGGAATGTGATTGAGTATATAAATGTTATGGTTCTATGGTATGGAATTAAAGTTTTTGATCGATTGAATCTTAGAATATGCTTTTTGATTGACTATTTTGTTTCATTTATTTCATACACAGTTTCATTAGCATGATTCATTCAATTCAATAGTTGAGAGTCCCAAGGAGGAACCTGTTGCGAATATTTATATGCTAACCCATGATATATATATATATATATTCAAATTATAATGACATAATTTTTTGTGGTGTTAGAAAACCTTAACTCATGACAAAAGAGAATTTTTTGTGGAGGTAGATTGCATTATGACTTGTATATGGTATAGAGGTGTTGATAGACCCTATGGTGGTTTTTCCATTTTTGGTTTGTCTTTATATAAAATTGAATGCCTTGATATACATTATAAATGTATTTTGGTTGGTAATTCATTTAATTATTCATGGTGAGAGAAAATTTTCGTTTATAAATGGTAATTCATTATTTATATGTGTGTGATGATATAGCCTTGGATAACATTTCCATCTCGTAGCCTATTGAAGGAGAGAATGGTGGGTTAAAATCTAAGAAATTTTTGGCATAGGTGATTTAACACCCCAATATTTCATAGTACATTATATCTTCAATGTAATTCAATAACTTGCGCTACATGCAACACCGAGTTTGAACGCACCACGACTTACCAAACTAGTAGTTAAAAAATATGTTATGAATAGTATTAACTTATTTTTAAATTTTATATACTCCATATAATTTTATAATTCATATTATGTGTTTCTTGGGAATAATACAAGAACTAATTCATTTTTTTCAGATAAAAGAAGTATTTTTTCAAAAAAATGCAATTTTACCGCCTTTTAATGGAGAACCCTTTTTAAAACCAATATTTGAAACATTTATATATATTCAATTTAATGAAATTATATTCTTCTTTAAAAGTGGTAAATAAAAATTTATTTTGGATAATTTTTTGGTACTTTTCTAATAACTTTCATATTTTGATGAATAGTGAAAAATACAGAATTTTAATTGAAATAAACTTTTTTAATCAAAATAATTTATAGTGTTAAATTATTCAGTTGAATGTTTTTGGAAGTATAATTAGATTATCTTTTTACCATTTATACAATGTAGGTCATTATAAGTAATTTCACATTTAAATTTGACAAAAAACGGTGTCAATCTTTTGATAGTTTTTACTTTTTAAAAATGCGCCTTTTGGTTTTGACAATGGAAATTAATTTAAATTAATTAATCAAACTTATATATTTTTAATTTGGTAAAATAGAATTCATTTTTTAATTTGTAACATCAAAATTATCTAAGGGTGATTTTTTGGTATTGTTTAGAAAACTTTCAATTTTTGATGAATAGTGAAAAACACAATGTTATTGTTTAAAACTGACATTTTATTTAAATAATTATTTATTATATTTAAATTTATTTTAAGTAAAATTTGATATATAATGTAACGATCCGACCCTAGTTACCCAGAGTCGGTGCATTCTTAAATAACATTGGAATGATCACAAAAGATCAATTCTCGAAAGACCGATTAGTTTAGTAGCCTTGGAAATAATAGATACATTTATAAGTCTTACATTACACTATAAAATGAAAAAAATACAACAACATAGTCTCCATAGGCCACACTCATATCTCTTATACTATCCCTATAGTCCAGTCATAATATACTTCTTCGCATCCTGGGAAAAATAAAAAATAGAAAGGGGTGATCTCAGATGCTCAGTAAAGATTACAATATAGCGAAAACATTCATAAATAAGCATAAACATTTAAGGCAATGTAAGACTAAAACAAAAGTCGTCTGAACTTGAACTTTAGAATAATATGTAAAAGATAAAATAAAATAATTTCATTTACTTATTCACATTGATATTCTACTATTCGAATAATCACAAGCAATATCAATAGCCACTTTTATACTGATGGAATGCATAATGCCTGACTTCATAACCACATAGTCAAGGTCTTGTGCCAAGACTAAAATTAAGATTTTGTCAAGGTCTTGTTCCAAGACACTATTTTGTCTCATCAGACCTACCGATGCATCGAGGAGCTATAGCAGGCTCCACCCATCACTTAGTAAGTCCAATGCATTCCTCATGTGAAAAGGTTTAAACATAACATAAACATTAATAATAAAACTAGCATACGAAATGTCAATAATTTTTCCATAAACCATGAATGGAATAAAAATAACACATCCATATTCAAACATATCACAAAGCTTTCAATACAATATTGAAGTTTTGTATCATAATAAATCAACTTCAAATAAGCTCACGATCCATCAAAGGATGCTGACATAGATGAAATCAAAACTTTTTTTAGAGAAATATCTCTTTCTATTTCGAAATAATTTAAAAGTCATATAAGTATGAAAAAAAACATTTATTTTGAAAATATTCTTATAAACATGTAAGGGAAACTTTGACGATGTTATAAAAATGGAAAATAGTTGCATCTGCCATATAAGTTGAAAACATTCTTACATTAATTTTGTCAAAAAGGTCATAAGGTACCTTGTTTGGAAAACGACGGAAAAATTTCTTTAGAACCATTTAAAAAAATTCAAAAAAGGGTATAAATAACTTTAACCCATATTATAGTAAATTGTAAAAATGTTTTGGATTACATTTCAAAGAAACATGTATGTGGATGATAAATAGGTCCTAGTAGATACTTTCGTAAAAACAACCTCAGATAATAAAAAGATTGTAAAATTAACCCCTACCATGTACTTTTACCTTGTCGAGGGTAGGCTAAACTCCTTTATAATGGTGAAATAATTTTTATTAAATTATACAAGAACCATTTACATTAATATGATATCATATATGATCTTCTAATATTGCTTTATTAATGATATTTTAGTAGTATCATCGTTTCGGGTGTTAACTGATTCATTTTCCTTTATATGCTTGGTTACATAAGCCATGTTTATTATGGATAGGATGTATTTGATTCATATACAAAATTATATTATGTTCATAAACATTATTTTTTATCATAAAATGAAAATTATTCTTGAATGATTATGATGGGGAATGAATCTCATTGTGTTTGTGAAGACGGTAATCTGTACGTATGTACGAGCGACAATATCATTCTTTAGATATCAAAATTGTATATAATTGGATGGTGTATCATATATACATAATAATTTTCATGTTTTATTTATTATTTAAATCATTTATACTCATTATTATACCCATCCAAATGATGAAGTGTTTGAATAAAAAACTACAACACAATGTGGAGACGGTAATCCGTACGTATGCACGTATGGTGACTTTTTGGTTTATAGGATGGATAGAATAATGAATATGGTCTTACAATTTTTATAATAACATAAAAGTATATAGAATATACTGGATTTATTATTTTATAATGGAAACAACAAAAAAAGAGGAAGTTGAAGAAGAAAAGAACTTGAAAGAGGTGATGAAATATTTACCTCTTCTTCTGGATCTTCCTTTTGATTTGATGAAAAGGGCTCCATAGGTTTTCTTTCTGACTAAAGAAAGGCCTCTAGGAGGAAATTAGGACTATTGAGAGGATATCTGGGTAGGGGTTGTCCATTCCAAATGTATTTGAAGGTGTGAATTTCAGAGAAGGGGGTTCCCATTTATAAGAGAGGTGAGGGTCACTTTAGGAAAAGATTTAAATATTATTTTATAATAAAATAATTTTCGGTTTATAATTGCTCTAAAAAAATTATTTAAAGGATAAGTTGGGGATGGGTTGAAAACATCTCATCCAATAAATTTTAGACAGGTTTAGGTCATCATATTAACCTTCTCTTTTAGATTTAACTCTTAGTTAAATAGTTTGGCATTTACCATGTCTCTTTGTATTTTTATATTATATGGTTAATAAACTTACTATAAAATTATAATAGATCCTCACGTGGTTCATTAATGACATTTATAATATTATCTAAGCCCTTTGGATGAACCTTATATTTTTAGGGATAGAATACCAATTAATAATTTAATATGTGTTATAAAAACTTTTTTTTGTCAATTTTGAAACTATTTAGTATTTTGTTATTGTTAAATTCATAAGAGCATTTTTAATTATAAAAAAATCATTTAATCAACCGTAACATGTCATATTAACCTAAAAAATTTATTTAATTCATTAAAAATCTCAAATTAGATTTATTTGGAATTTATAATATCCATTATTTTGATCTTTCATTAATATGGTAATTATTGCATCATCATTGTGTCATAAATAAATTTATTTATTTAATGTCTGAAAATTATAAATAAAATACCATTATGTAGGAAATATTTTAATATTTATAATGAATATTTATAGTTGAATTTATCATATGTATAACCCTATATTAGAAATGGTTTAGTTATTAAACTTTGATTTTAACTCTTTTAACCCTTCTTTAAATAAAATAATAATAAATGTCATAATCTAATCCAAGTAGACCAAAGGGGATCATATTTTTTTCCTAAGGTTGTTTTTGGTCGAATTACACTTATCTAATAGAATTAGGACATGTTTTAGGGTAATTATAATATCATTTTTACCCTTAATTACCATATTTACTTTTAACCATGGTAAATAAAAATAAAAAGTTATTATTCACCAAAAAAAATATTTTCATCTTATTGAACCACATTTTACTTACTGATATTAACCGTGTCTCTTGGATTTTTGAAATTAAACTCACAGAAGTGGTAAAATTATGTTTTATACAAATTTGCAAATGCTCCTAGGAGGTGGGTAAAAGACGGTAAATAGTTCGATAAAATTATAAATATATAAACTTATTATAAAATGAATCCAATGAATTATTTTGAACATATATATGTATTATGAATAGATTTTTACCTAAAATAAATTAAAATAAAAAGTCAGTTTTAACCAATAACACATTGTTTTTTCACTATTCATCAAAAATTGAATGTTTTCATAAAAATACCAAAAATTCACCTTAAGCTAATTTCGATTATACCTATCCAAAAATTAAGTACATTTTGGAAGTTAAAATTTTTAAAATTTCAAAAAGTGGGTATTACTATTCATAATGGCTAGTTTGATTGGACGCGGTGTGTTAGAATCTCAAAGTTGCGTACAACACAACATGTTGTATTATTCAAAGGGAAATGTACCATGGAATCCTGGGGTGTTACATATAATACCTATATATGTTCAATGTAATTCATTTGAGTCATTTTATAATAAAATTAGATGTATAAATTTTAATTTAACTTTTTACCGTCTTTTACCCACCTTCTAGGAGCATTTGCAAATTTTCATAAAACTTAATTTTACCGCTTCTCTGAATTTATTTTCAAAAATTTGAGATAGAAACATTACTAAGTAAAATTTTTGTTCAATAAGATGAAAATAAGTTTTGGTTAATAGTAACTTTTGACTTTTATTTACCATGTTTAAAAGTAAATAGTATAATTAAAATTAAAAAATGATATTATAATTACCCTAAACCATGTCCTAATTCTACTGGATAAGAGTAATTCTGCCAAAAACAACCTTAGAAAAAAATTATGATCCTTTAGATCTACCTGGATTAGATTAAAAAATTTATTGTTGTTTTATTTTAAGATGAGTTAAAAGTGTTAAATTCAATGCTTAATATCTAAACCTTTTTTAATATAGGGTTATACGTAAGAAAAATTTGACTATAAATATTCATTATAAATCTAAAAATATTTCCTATATCATGGTATTTTATTTATAATATTTAGAGATTAAATAATTAAATTTATTTATGACACAATGATGATGCAGGAATTACCTTCTTAATAAAATATTAAAATAGTTTTTATTATAAATATTAAAATAAATAGAATTTTAAAAATTTTGATGCCATCCACACATTTTCTAGGTTAATATTACATGTTGGGTTGATTAGATAAATTTTGTTCGAAGTGATAAGGTTCTTATGATGTTCACAAAAACAAAATACCAAATAGTGAAAAAATTGACCAAATTTTGTTTTTAAAACAAATACTATATTACTAGTTAATATAATATTCCTAAAAATATAAGGTTCAGACAATAATATTAAATAATATTATATATGTCATTAATGAACCACTTGAGGTTCTCTTGGAAGTTCAGAGTAATTTTATTAACCATATTGTGTAAGAATACAAGAAGACATGGTAAAAGTTAAACTATTTTACTAAGAGTTAAATCTAAAAGATTAGGTCAAAATAGTAACATAAACTTGTCTAAAACCTATTGGTTGAGATGATTTAGACCCATAACCACCAAAGGGTCTAAATAAATTCATTTGGAGCCATTATAAACTGAATATAGTTGTATAATAAATTAATATTTTATTATTTTCCTAAAGTGACCCTCACCCCTCTTATAAAAGGGCACTTCCCCTTATCTCAAAATCACACCTCCAAAGCCATTTTTCTCGGCCAACCCATGCCCAAATATCCTCCCAACATCCCTCAAATCAACCTAGAGTCTTTATTTTGATCAGAAAGACTACCTAAGGAGCCCTTTTAATCAACTCAAAAGGAAACACCCGGAGAAGAGGTAATAATTTCACCACCCTATTTCAAGTTCGTTTTCTTCTACCATTTCCTCTTTATTTGTTGTGTCCACCCCAAAATAATAACTCCAGTACCTCCTGCATACTGTGATGTTATTAAAAATATGGTACAATTGTATTCTTTATTCTATCTATCCTATAAATCACAAAGTCACCATATGTGCGTACGTACGGCTTACCATCTCCATGTCCTGGTGTAGTTTGTTATTCAAACACATCATTATTTGGATGCCTATAATAATGAGTATAAATGATGTAAATAATAAATATAACATGTTAATTATCCTGTATATATGATATACTATCCAATTACTTATGATTTCACCATCAATATAATGATATTGTTGCTAGTGTGTACATATGGATTACCATCTCCCCAAACGCGATGAGATTCATTCCCCATCGAAATCATTCAAGAATAATTTTCAATTTATGATTACAAATAATTTTTAATAAGTTAATATAATTATTTATATGAATCAAATACATTTTATCCATAAAAAATGGCTTACATAATGAAGCATATAAAGTAAAATGGATCAGTTAACACCTGAAACGATGATACTAGTAAAATATTATTAACAAAGCAATATCAGAAGACAATATATGATATCCTATTTATGTAGGTGGTTCTTGTATAATTTAATAAAACTGGTTTACCTATCATACAAGAGGTTAAATTACCCTCGACCAAGGAAAATAACAAGGTAAGGGTTAATTCCTCAATCTCATTATTTTCCAAGATTGTTTATGAGTAAGTATTTAATCAGGAATATTTATCACCAATGTCCATATTTCATAAAAATTATTTCAAAAGGAATATTTTGAGGTTTTATGGTAGGTTATATTTAACTATATAATCATTTTAAATGTTTTAAATATTTATTTTTCTAAATCTTTTTAATTAATTTCCATGTTTTTAAAATGATTTTAAGGATTTATTTATTTGGACATGAATGTTTTAAAATGTTAATTCCTTTCAAAAGTTTCACAGTGTTATGAGACACTTTGATTGAGAACTATCTTTTAAATGAATTCCTTTATAAATTATGTGACTTTGAAATGATTTCATGAAAAAAGGATATTTCTCTCAAAGATTTTTACTGATCATTTTCAACTATATCAACATCCTTTACAAGATATTATTATTGATCGAGGTTGATTTATTATGATACAAATCTTCCATATTTTAATAAAAGTTTTGTGATATGTTTGATTGTGGATGTGTTATTTTTATACCATTCATGGTTTATGGATAAAGTATTGATATTTCGTATGCTGTTTTTAATACGAATGTTTATGTTATGTTTAATCCTTTTTTTATGAGGAATGCATTGGACTTAGTAAGTGACGGGTAGAGCCCGCTATAACTCCTTGATGCATCGGTAGGTCTCATGAAAAAAACTAGTGTCTTGGCACAAGGCCTTGACAAAATCTTATTTGTAGTCTTGGAACAAGGCCTTTACTATGTGGTTATGAAGTCTGGCATTATGAATTCTATCATTATGAAATTGGCTATTGATATTACATGTGATTATTCGACTAGTATAATATCCATTGGAATAAGTAAATGGAATTATTTGTTTTATCTTTTCCATATTATGATGAAGTTTAACTTTAAAAGTCTTTTATTTGTTATTATATATTTCCTTGAATGTTTGGTAATTTCTGAAAGTTTGCGCTATATTATTATCCATGATGAGCATCTGAGATCACCCATTTCTTATGTTTTATTTTCCCAGGATTCCAAGAAGTGTTTTATGATTGATAAGAAGGGTTAAGCTAGGAGATTAATGGCGTTATCAAAGGATAATTTATTTTGTGTTTTATTTTTTAATGTGTAATGTAATGTTCATGTATCTAATCTATTTTCCAAGACTGCTAAACTGATCGGTCTTTTGGGATTTGATCCCTTGTGATCATGCCAATGTATTAAAATATGGCACTGACTCTAGGATTCTGAGGTCAAGGCATTGCAAGTGAAGTCCAATTAGAGGAGTTTTAATTCATTTATCAAACCATTGTACACTGGCACTATTAATTTCTTGTCCATATGAATGGTGTATACTTACTTAATGTTCCATAAACTGAATTTTTATCCTAATAGAGGCTAAAAAATACTTCATTAAGGGAACTTTATTATACTAATTCTATAAATATGGGATTATTATAAGGTTCACATTTTAAATCAAAGTGAATAGTATTATAAATTTCTTCATGCATCTTTTATAGGTTGTTAAAATATATTCAAGAGATTGGTTGAAAAAATCCTTCAGAGTGGATTCATTTGTCTATTGGTGAATTCGAATGCTCAAAAACGTTTTATGAAATGTGATCATTGTTGGTGGAAAATTATAATTATGATAAGGTCTAAAATTACCCATTATCCTATTTTGTAAGTGAATGTATTTTATGTGTAGCCTATATATTTCATATCCCCATTTATAAAATCCTTTTTAATACATATATTATTGTGTTTTTGGAATTTTTAATGGGTGGAATAAGTAACAATTACACAAAATATGATAATAATAGGGATTAAATTTTTAAATAAATTCATTTTTTATTAGTTTAATTTTATAATGATCTTATTAGTTATAGAAGACATCACATAGAAAACTATTTGGTGTGAAATGATCTAACAAACCTTAGAGTTCAATAAAATACAAGGAAATAATACCATAACAATAGTAGTAGTTATATGGAGGCCTTTAATTGAGAGAGGAAATGTATCAAAGAAAAACATATTGTATCATTAAATAATGGTCGGTCAACAAAATTTTAGGATGCATTATGAACCTATTGTGAAACCCTCAAATCCAATGAATATGTATCTATATAGACTAATGTATGGATATACATTCATTTTCATGTAGAGATAGAAAATAAAGCATATTGGGTTTTCAGAATATTTAATTTTGATGACAATGACTGATAAAATAGATTTTTTTCTAAAAAAATGATTTTGATGAAATTATGAGTGTTTCATATAAAAATGAGTAAATTCAAAAGGATATAATGAAGTTGTGCCAAGATTTATTGATAATGTAAAAGGTATTCATGCATTGTGATAATTCTTTATTTTCCACGACATGGTTTATTTATACTTATATTAAAATTGATATGGTTGAGACCATTAAAAATAATTTATATATTTATCCATAGGTGGTTTATATTTAAAGGGATAAGGAGGCTTTGTTCAAGATGAACGGAGAAATCATTGAGAATTATTTTTAAAACCAACATAGTAGGATGCATATCATCCCTCCACTTTTCCATTTTTTATTTATTTTAATAATAAAAAAACATTATATGCTTTTATAATATGTTTCAAATTAAAAAAACGAAGATAAAATGTGTATAAATTACTAATAAAAATGATCAAATGGGTTTTATAACCTTTTATTTATGTCTTTTTTTCTACCCATGGTTTTTTATCTCTATTATAGAATATTAATTTTACTTATTTATATCATCAAGAGGGTTTCATCAAGGTGATCCATTACTATAAAGTATCTTTATCATATTAAAATATTCATTTATCATGGATTTAAATAGATATATAGATTATGGAAACTTGGAGAGATTTAGAGGGAAATTAGAGTTTCTTAGAATATCTTACTTATTTTTTTGAAATGATATTATGATTTTTAACAATTTTTAGAAACAACCAATGAAATAATTAATTGATCTCTTGGTCATGTATGGTAAGTGGAATAGGTGGGCTATGATTTGTATTAAAATGCATTTATGCATATTATCTTGTAATTAAGGGTTTAAGGGGAAAATAAATAAAATACTTTCTATATTTATTATTTGGTAATTTCTATTTTATTATATGGGGTTCCATTTACACACGTTCATGTTCACATTTATCACTGCAATAATCATATGGGTAAACTAAAGGAGATGATTCTCTAATTTTATTAATCATTATATTCTCTTAGGAGGGAATATTACACTAATAAATAATTTTCTTTAATTTATCCTTATTAATATCCTTTATATGATCATTATTCCTAAAATGGTAATTATTAACATTGGTAAATAGTTCATTAGATTCATGTGGGATGCCTAAGATGATAATTGTCATCACTGGACTAGTTGGTAGCACATGTATCTAACATTTACCACAGTGGGATTAATCTTCAAGTTATCTATGATTCTATTTGATCTATAAAGTTTAAAATGGGTTGTGATTACATTGGGGGTAAATTAATGTAGGAATGATTTATTTGAGGAAAATTTGGCCACCCCTTTGATGTAATTAAGAGGGGGTCATTTCTAACACTTTATATTGATTAGAAATGTATTTAAGAAAGTATATTACATGATTTATCAATTATATATGGATTATTTGTAGTGTTAATATATCCTTATATATTAATAAATAGTCATAAAATTTTCTATATTTTCTATGCTATCTAGTTTCCACTATTATGTTTGGTGATTAATGATTTTTAAAACTTATTATATAGGTAGTTCAAAATGATTCTAACAAGTAGGATTTTAGTGAAATCTTATTAATAAACTAATAGGATTGAATTTTATACATTGTGGTATCATTGAGAACCTTTTTATTTGGCATATTTGGGAATAAAATTAGTTGTCTCATCCCTGGGATTGAGGAATATTAGTTATTTTGAATGATTTCATCCCAAAGATGAAAATATTTTTTATTTGTAATATAAGTAATTGTATTATACCATCTATAAGATCTATTCAATAGAAAGGAATATCCACTTAATTTAAATTTCATTTATATTTCATACGTTCTTAGTGAGTTTTGGTTCATTTCATTAGTTTATGTTATCTTGGTTCTATGGAATTCATGAATCAATAATTTTTTTATTATACTTTATGACATTCTTTGATATTTTCTGGTTTATTTGTTTACAACAAAATGAGAAGTTATATGACTCTGAGGATCACTCAGAATCAATCTTAGTTCTTTAATTGAACTGTAATGCTTATAATTGTTTTTTGGTATAGCATCATCCGTTAATGTTATGGATTTTTCTTCTTTTCTTGAATAAAAAACTATGTATGATATTTATATAATATCTAGCAATGAGATATGTGAAAACCTACGTAATCTAATAAATAATAAAATATTATGATTTATAAGTATTCATTTTATGAATTAATACTAATTGTAGTTTTATAAATGCCTTTATATTTTTTTTAATTGAAAAATGAATAGTGTTATGTAACAAAATTGTTTTTCTATATGTTACATGGTTTTATTTAAATGATAAAGTTCTTGATTATATAGTTTTAAATTGATAAAATAGACTATATTTTTTTATTTTTCATATCAAATATATCTTAGGGTGATTTTTTTATATTTTTTCAGAAAAGATTGATTTTTTGATGAAATGTAAAAAATATAGATTTTTTAATAAAATTTTCATTTATTTTAATGCACTTAAACATTAAAAGTATTTATTTTATTGTTTTTAAATTGAAATTAGTCACTTGTTAAAAAAATAATCCAATCAATTACATTATAATCATCCTTATAATTCCTTTTAGTATAAAATCATTTTATTCTTAAAAAGGGCATGTTTCTAAAAGATCTTTAAATGTAAGTTTATGTATTGATATTAAAATTAATTTCTACCACTTATAGAAATTGAATATTGAAAAATGGATTTAATATTTTTATTCAAGAGTTTCTAATCTGGTAATAAATTCAATTTCATTTTTTCATTTGAATATTTACCATAGTAAAGGATAAATCTAGGTAATTAAGGTAAAAACTAAGTGATAAGGCCAAATAAACGTATCATAATTCTAATTGGATGATGAAATTTCAAACCATATAACCTTAAATAAAAAACTTATATTTTTATATCACTTTAACGTGATTAATACTTATATATTATTTTATTACTTTAAAAAAATTTAAGTGTGCCACTCCACTCACTTATAAAAGGGACCTCTTATATTTAATTTTTAATACATTTTGAGATTTATATCTCAACCAATAACTAAAAAAATAACTTCCAAAAATCCCTCCCCTTTTAATGATCTGAATATTTGAAAAGAGCTTCTCCCTGATATCATGCTAAATATGGTTACGGTTTCATTCAATGACCATCTCTTAAGCATACCCCTGGATCATGAAATCAAAGACACTGTTTTTGTCTCTACTAGATAGTGCCCCGGGTCATGATGGCTTTAATAATGGTTTTTTCCAACACTAATGGGATATCATTAATGTGGATGTTTGAAAACCTATCAAGTCTTTTTTCTCCATTGGTTCTCTTCCGCATGGGATTAATGCCCAATTTCGCACCCTCATTCATAAGGTGGAAAATGCGGTGGAGATTCACCTTTTCCAACCTATTGCCCTCATTAACACCATTTATAAAATTATATCCAAGCTCATTGTCAATAGACTCTCATCAATTTGTGATAGAATCATTTCTTGGAACCAATTTGGTTTCATTAAAGGAAGATCTATTCAAGACTATATCTTCCTTGCTTCGGAATGCACTAATATTTTGAATAAAGTTTCTAGAGGAGGCAGTGTTGCTATTAAATTAGACATTAGGAAGGATTTTGACACTATGGATTGGGGTTTCATCTTAAACGTTCTCAAAGGCTTTGGGTTTAATAATCTTTTTACTGATAGGATACGATCCTTATTCAATTCAGCCTCCATTTCTGTATTGGTCAATGGGGCTCCCAAAGGTTACTTTAAATGCACAAATGGGGTAAGGCAAGGTGATCCTCTTTCTGATATCCTATTTTCCATTGCCGAGGACTATTTTAGTAGACTTCTCATGAGCCTTGTGAGTCAAAAAAGGATCCATCCTATTCAGGCCTCTAGAAATTTAAATGTTCCTACACATCTTTTCTATGCTGATGATATTATTTTTTACTTAAAAGGTGATATAAAGAACATTCAAAACCTCAAAAGGGCTCTGGCCCATTATGAGGATGTTTCAGGTCAATCTGTAAGTTGGAGAAAATCTTTTGTTTTCTTTGGAAAGAATTTGTCCCCCAGCAGAATGAGTCATGTCATTAATTACTTAAGTGTCAAGGAGGGTTATCTTCCTTTCAATTATCTTGGTGTACCTATTTTTTGGGGAATACCTAAAGATACCTACTTTCACAGCATTATAGACAAAGTTACCAGTCAACTCTCGACCTGGAAGGGTAAATATCTCTCTATGGCTGGTAGGATTTGTCTTGTTAAGTCTACTATTGTTTCCAAAATGGTTTATTCAATGATGGTCTAAAACTAGCATGCTAGTCTTCATAAGAAAATCAACGTTTATATAAAAAATTTCATTTGGACTGGTAGTACGATTGAAAGAAATATTGTGACCACTCCTTGGAGGACTTGTTGTAAACCCCTGGACAAGGGTGGTCTAGGTATAAAAAATCTTATGTTTTTTAATGACTCCCTTCAGGCTAAGATGTCTTGGAAGTTGATTCATAGCAACACTGACTCCTCTGACTTTCTCAAGAAATGATTCATTACCAAGCTTAAGAAAGGTAATTTGAGCTACATCACATCTTCCATTTGTCCTTTCATTATAAAGTCTTTCATCAATATCATGAGAAGCTCTAGATGGATGGTTAGCGCTAACTCTTCAATGAATTTCTAGTTGGATAACTCGACAGGTGTCCCTTTAATCTCTATGATGACTTCTAATGCTCCTCCTATCACCTCCAATTCCCCTATTAGGGATGTTGTTAATTCCCATTACATGTCCCTTCCTAATAATATCAGTAATATCATTGACAATTATACGTTCTCCAACACTGATGATTTTCTCATTTGGGAGCCTTCTTTTAATGGAGTCCTTTATTCAAAAAGCTTCCACAAAAACAATTTCAGTAATTCTGACTCTAGACTTAGCCGATGGAAATATTTTAATAAACCTTGGATAAATCCCTCCATATTTACTATTATTTGGCGTATTTCTCACAATTGAGTCCCCAATGACGTGTGCCTTAAATATTTTTGGATCACTTTTTTCTCTAGATGTCATTTATGCAATCAACACCGTGAAGATGATAATCATTTATTTTTGTCTTCTGCTACAGCTGTAGCTCTTTGGAATTACACTCTTGAAATTTTTTGTTGAATATGGCCTTTACTTTATAATATCAACTCTCAATTACAGATCTGTGTTATCTGGGACTCTTCGCTGCAAATTAAAAATCTCTTTCTGGCTGTGGTGGCGGAACTCCTACATGTGATCTGGTATGATATAAATAATTATCTTCATAATAATTTCTCATTCAGTCTCACTGCAGGTAAAATGCGTATTTTTATTGCCATCAAGGATGTTTCCTCTCTTCAGAAAGCTCATTGTAACAACTCTATTGGAAATTTTGAGATCCTTTAACGTGTTAGGGTTGCAGGATCTTATAGGCAGCCTCGATGCACCTTTGATGTTTTTTGGCAAGTTCCTCTCCCGTGATGGATCAAAGTCAATGTTGATGGTGCCTCAAGAGGGAATCCAGGTCCGATAGGGTGTGGTGCCATTTTTAGAGACTATCTTGGCAGGTGCAAAGGGTGTTTCTTTGGCGGATGTGGAATGGTCTCGGCTCTGGAGGCGGAAATGCCGGTAGTGATTCATGTTGTTGACTTTTCCAAACAAAAAGGTTGGAACAATCTTTGGATTGAATGTGACTCAACCGCCATCATCCATGCTATATGGAAAGGGGTGGTGTACCTTTCCTAGCCGCTCACCTCTAGATGGATGAATTGTCTTGCCTCGCTCCTGGATCTCAACTCCATTATCATGCATGCTTTCCAGGAAGCAAACAAGGTTGCTGATAGCCTTGCCAACAAGGGGGTTAATCAGGATATTATCTGGCTGGATGACATGCCTGATGATCTGCTCCCATTTTTTAATAAGGATTGTAATAAGATTCCATATTTTTGACTTTTTTAGTTCTTTTTCTTTATTGATCAATAAATTGTGCCTTGGTCTTTGACTGAGGTACCACCATTAACAAAAATACAGAAATTAAAAAATAAATATACTTAAATATACTTAAATCGTATTATTATTATGTTACCACCCTTTTTTATTATTTTCTCTACTATGGTAAATTAAAATATAGCTTGTGTTTATGTCTGGACTACCACTGCCACAAAGTGATGTGTTTGATTTTTCACCATCGGATTATATTGATGGTTAAATTGATGGATAAAATTAATTTATATGATATTTATGATATAATTATGATTATTTAATGACAATATATTTCATAAATTCTTACCATTTACAACCATTGTAAATTGATAATGTGATTCATAAGTATGTGTGGAATTCCACCTCTATGAAGCACTGTGATTCATTTTTTATATCCACATTATGAGGATGGTAATAAGGATATAAATAGTGATAAAATATAGAATTTATAACATATTTTTTATTATTTAAAATTAAAATATTAACTATTTTATTTATTTTTCTCTCAGTATAAAAATTGAATCATCATTTATGTTCATATACATACTTCAATCTCCATGAAATGATGTGATTAATTTATCATGACCGCCATACATGGTTTTTTTAAAAGTTTATTTAATATATAAATATGATAATTATATAAATATTTTTAATATTATTTAGGTATTGAAACCATAACCTATTTGAACATGGTCAATGAACCGATGTTGTTTTAAGGTTATAAATTGAACTACCCCAAAATGGTCAATGTGAAATTAAACATTTTAATAAGTAAATAAAACATGGTAATATATGAAAAAAAATGAATTATAATAATGAAGTGAACCTGAAAAGGGTTATTAATAAATTTAAAAAAAATATAATTTTATTGTTCTGGTGTTAGATAACATACAATGTTAAATGAGACATAATTTAAGGTATTTTATTTTTAAAATTTCTTTTAAATATTTTATACTCATTCTCCTCCATATCCATGTTCATCAAAATATTATTATAATATTATTATTTATTCATTGAATAATTTTATAATTCACTAGAAAATAATTTTGACACCATTTTTAAAGGTTTTAAAAAGAATCATTAAAATATATATTTTATTATTCATTTTTATTTTTTAAAAACAAATTTCAAAAGAATTTTTTTATCATATAAAATATGAAATCCTTTTCCCACTATCATGGTCATTTTTCATAATTAGGATTTATTTAAAATTTAACATGGTTTTGAAAAGAATATCATATTCTCTCTCTTCTATAAATTTTCATTTTTAATACTTTTCAAAAAAACAGGTTATTTATCCTCATGATTTTATTAAAATGGAATGTGTTTTGGTTATGTGTTCAATTGAGTTTTTTGAGAGTTTTATAATGAAAAATTTAAATATTGAAATTTATTCATGATAAATTAATTGAGCCGTATAGATGAAGAACGGTGGGATTGATATAGATTATAACTATGGTTGTGCCTAATATATCTTTATAATTTATTAAGTAGTGATTTAGTATTTGAAGGTGAAAATTTAATGAGATAATTGGGTTAGTTACTCTTATAGAATTAACTAGGATTAATTTATTATTTCATGGATTAAGCATGAGTGAACACAGGTTATTAAAATGATTCTCTAAGACACCTGTATTATTCTTATAAAAATGTTTCTATAGAAATATTTTTATTTCATGATTCAAAGAAAATTTAAAAGTGAAAAGATTGTTTTTGAATGGACTGTTTTCATGAGTTCCCACAAGCTTCAAGTTTCCCTCGTGGATTCTTTATGATTATTAATGAGTTTAAAAGGTTTTCATTGAGCAATAAATTATTTTTTAATATGGATATGTTTTATTTATGTTATTAACGTTTTATTGTAAAAATTGTAAACATCTACATGGGTTTTTATGTTTTTCATTGGAATAAAGGGAATAATTTATTTTTTATCACTTATTGAGCTTTTTTTCTAATCCCACATTTTCAAAAAAAAATCAATGCATATAAGGATAAGTATAAATTTTATCAAGGTAAATATTTCTTCTATGGAAACTCATATTAAACAAAAAAAAGTGTCTTGAATAAAACTGGGGTAGAAATATAAAGATCTTCCTCGGTAAAAATATGTACATTGTGTGAAAATGTAAAATGTTTTATATAATGTTTTATTAAATAATATAAAATTATAAGCTGAAAAAGATCATGTAAATGAAAGAAATTGAAACCCTTTTATATAATCATGTAATTATGGGTTTATTATGTTATGAGTTTTTATAGTTTTTATCAAAAGAATGGTTTATCTACCATTATATTTTTTTATAATGTTAAAAGAAACTTTATAGAAACTCTAATTCACAGTTATATTATTATGAGAGAGATTTTTATGAGTTCAACATTTTTACATCTAATCCATGTCTATTCAGAGCGGTTTTATGTAGAAGAAATAATGAATATAAATTAGGAAGACATCAAGAAGACAATAACCTTATCAATATATAACCTAGAATGGTTATAATATACCAGTTGGTTGAAGTGATAACTCAGTTGATGCAAGATATTAATGGTTGAACCTATGAAAGAGAGAGGCCATGTTCTCAACTAAGGAACATGTCTTTAGTAAAGCATTTCTTGAAATATGACCTTCTGGATTTTGGTGGATTTTTATATCTGGTGAAAGATACTGGATAGATAAACGAATTAGGGAATATATTTGGAGTTTTGGGTTGAATGGAACATTAAAAGGGATCTGATTATATAATTCATTTTTAAGGTGAATTTGATCGATGGTGGTATCAGAACAAGAGTTCTAAGGAAAAGAAAGTGATTTGTTCTATGGATTGGATAGTCTTTAATGATATTTTTTCCCCAGAATAATTTTTCTAATGTTACTAAAATTAGAATGGGAAGTAATTTTATATAGATGAATCAAAATGAAAAATAATCATTGGATGTTTATTCAAAAAAAATTTAACTATATTGGATAGGTAAACACCCAGTTTTTTCCAGACCATTAAAGTAAAATTGATAGATTTTACACTGGTATAAAACCTGTTTACCATGTTAATTTTCCTCTTCTAAAATAAAAATTTATGAGTTGGTTTTTTTATTTTTATGAGAATGTTGAGATGGATGTTTTACATTTTTTTAATTCACTAAAACAATAGTAAGAATCGTTAAATGTGGAAATTAATGGGGAAGCATTCATATAAGAAATATGGAGTAAAAATTTCAAAAAAAAATTAAATGTGGTGAAATTAATTTAAATTAATTTTTTATAGGATAAAATAAGTTTTAATGATGTGGTAAACTCAGTAATTTTCCTTGTGACTATAAGAAAAAGAATATTTATTATAAAAGTAATGGGAAAATTGATATTTATCTAGTAGGAATATGTTTTAATTGTAATGATTTGGGACATTATGCTAACATAAATCCAATGTTACTTACTAATGGTGGGAATAATTGAGATCAGAAATATAAATGTGTGAAAAATTATTTTTTTACTACTACAGAAGATTTAACACCCTTAAATTAAGCGGTGGAAGTTTCATTACTTGTGAATTTAGATTATTCCAATGTATCTTTTGTTTTAGGTTTCATCAATTATTTTATATCTTGGAGATTTCCTTGTAATATAGAAATGCCATATTATGAAATGAAGTTTTAACTCTTGGTAAAAACTATTTAGGGTAGTATAAAAGAAACTAGAATTTATAGACTTATCCATGTGAACATATGTGAAATTGTTTCTCCTAAAAACCTTTTTTTCTTAACCATTATAGAGTTTAATGTTATTATGGGTATGTATTGGCTTTCATTTTATCAAAATAAGATAGATTATAGATAAAAATATATTATTTTGTTTGAATGAGTTTTTATATATATATATGAGTTATTTCACACCATTCATAACATATTAAGAACTTGAGAAGATGATAAAATAAGGAAGTGGAAGTTATCTTAGGCATATTATTGAAAAGAAAGGAACTGTTCCGATTAGTGATGTGTCAATGGTAAATGAATATCTATATGTATTTCCTAAGGATATTCCTAGTGTTATTCCTGGTTGACAACTTGAATTTACTATAAAATTAGTGAATTATTCTAAACCAATTTTAAAACCCCCATATAAAACAACTCTAGATGAAAATTTTGAATTTAAAAATTCGTTATAAAAGTTTCTTGATAAGTGTTTCATCTTACCAAAATATTCACCTATGGGTCACCCTATTATATTTTTTAAAAATATGTATTTCTCCATGCGAAATTTAATTAATTATAGAGAACTCAATAACATTATTATTAAGAAAAAGTATTTATTAATGTATAACGATGACTTTTTTTATCATCTTCAGGGTGCTTAGTATTTTATAAATATTGATATTACTTATAGGTATCACTAGATAATGGTGAATGAGTAATACATTATAATAAGGATATTTTATACTATGTATGGTAATTAGAAATATTTATGCCTTTTAGGTCAATAAATTCACCCATTGTATTTATATATCTAATGAATTGAATTTTCCATGTGTTTATGAAATAATTAGTGGTGATTTTCATTATTGACCTTATAGTTTATTCTATATTTTATTAGAAACATGAGAAACACATACGGATTGTTTTTTAGAAATTAAAAGAAAAAATTTATATTTAAAATTTAGTAAATCTGAATTTTTGTAATAAAAGATTTCATACATTGGGTATTTTGTTTCTAAAGATGTCATAATTATTGATCCAACTAAAAATAAAGTCATATAAGAGTGGTTAAGGCCTAATAATTTCATTAATATTTTAATTTTATTTTTATTAGTAGGTTATTATAGATGGTTTGGGGAGAAAATTTTCAGTTATATATCCCACTAACTAATTTAAATCAAAATGGATTTAAATTCATCTAGACAAATAAATGTGATGAATGTTTCCAGAAATTGAAAATACTGGTTAATGATCCATTATTAGCCTTGTGAACAAGAAATAGGGAATTCTTTAATTAAAATTATTTTTATTTAATTGAACTTGGTTGTGTCTTGATTTAATATGGGTGGGAAATTTCATATTCTTCTTTTCAATTAAATAATCATGAGAATAATTTTACTACACATGATATTGATCTTATAGTGATGGTTTTTTATTTGAACATTTAGTGGAATTTTTAATATGGAGTAAAATGTTTAATATATACTAACCATAAAGATTTAAAGTATATATTCACTTAGAAATATTTGAACACTTGGAAAATAATATGGTTGGAATAGATAAATGATTATAATTTCTTGATTCATTATCATCTAGGTAAAAAAGAAAGGTAGTTGTTTCCTTGAGTTAAAAAGAAAACATACCATTAACCATGTTTCAACTGTAAGATGATCATTTGGTAAATAATTTGATGAATGTCATATTAGAAAGTTATCATGCATTAATTCCCTATTTTTGGGTTCAGGTGTCAGTGTAGTCATTTTTTCATACAGAATTAAGCATCCTCAGAATGAAGATCATACTTTTCTAGAAATGGTGTAATTGGTCAAGAAGGGTATGTTTCCAAAATTTAACATCAAAAAGGAAGGTTTTATGATATTTATAAAGAGTTTTTGTGGTTTAAGTGAACAATAATTTAAGAAGGAATTTTTTTAATGAAGTTCATTGATCTCTATCTTCCATTCATTCTGGTATCATTATTATGTATAGATACCTTAAGGAATATTTTTGGTGGGGTGGAATAGATAAATATACAACGAGATTTACTATGAAATATTTAACTTTTCAATATTTTAAATCTATGAAACAACTACCAAAGGTGATGTTTTAGCCATTTCCTATGCCTGAATAGAAATGGGAGAATATAACCATGGATTTCAAATTAAGATTACCAAAAATGTCTTTATATAATAATGTGATTTGATTTATTGTTGATGATTTGACTAAATCCATTAATTTTCTTCTTATTCAAGACACTATGACTTTTCATCATCATACTATAATTTATCTTAAATAGATATCCAAATTACAAGGTTAACCTATCTCCATTGTATCTAACCATTATCAAAAAGTTACATCAAATTTTTAGAAAGTACCTGAGAAGTTGTTGGGTATTAAATTAAATTTCAGTATAAAAATTCATCCTAAATCATATGGACAGTCAGAATAAGTAATTCAAACATTTAAGATATGATTCAGGATTATCATTGAATTATCAGTGAAGTTGGGGTTAATATCTCTCACTTTTGGAAATTTTATTCAATAAAAAATTTTATTCCAGTATACAAATATAACCTTTTGAGATATTATGTCGAAATCGGTGCTTGTCATGACCCACTCCTTCCAAATATTACCCTATTGGTCTAGAAATTAATAAAGGGAAATAATGACCCCTGTTTCCCACCTCTAGTAAGCCTCGGGTTGGATATTATCGCTAAGGAAATACAAATATCTCAATATGGGAGGCATTGCCCTTTTTTGTTGAAACAAGATTAGGAGATATGGAATATCATCCACAAAACAACTCTGAAACTTTATATATATATATATATATAAAATAAATCTAGAAACATCATCCCACATTCATGCATAAAGTAGAACTGTTACAAGTACAGAAGTATTTAAAGTAAATACAAAAAGTAAATCTATGCAGTTACACATTAACTCTCAAGATCTAAGCTAGTAGGGTCCAACACAATCCGCCTAATCCACTTGGAAAACTGAAATTAGTTTTATATATGTTGGGTGAGCATATAGGTATACTCAGTAGGAAAACCAAATTCTCTCGTACACATGTGAAGGATGAATACTAATGCTCCTGTGAGAAAATAGAAGATCCAAATCAGTACCTAAGCGGGTAAACTAACAACCCCAACCTCACCAAGGCACACTCACTAAATAACAAAAGTCAAGAAGTATAATATAAATAACAATGATGATAGGGTACCTTGTTCCAATTTCCCACTAATTAGAAGCTCTCGCATCCTAATGAAAAACATCCTCGCACTCCAACCTCTTTCGAACATACCATGTCATTACCCACCAGTAGACACCTAGGCCTCATAACCGCATCCTGCCCACAGACACCTGGGCCTCAAAATCACATCCTTCCCCCAAACACCTGGGCCTCACAACCGCATCTTGCCCCAAGACACATGGGCCTCACAACTGCATCCCACCCGCAAACACCTAGGCCTCACAACCACATCACATCTCATCCAAAAGACACATGGGAAAACACAACTGAACCTCACACTCCTAGTCCCCAAAAACCAGAACCTACTTTAAGAATCTTGGGCTATCACTACCTGGAAGAAGGATAATGTAAGATGGGTGGTCATCCATCCATCCTTCCATTAGGATGGTTGGGAAAAACACCCTTCCCCATGATGATGGGGGTGTTAGGTACATTCTGCTCAACTAGGGTGGGGTGTGTATAGAAATCACAAGGAAAATACAATTATATGCATATATGATACGAAGCACTCATTCCCAACCTATGGGTGCTCAAACATACCACCATGTCACAAAACTACAAACTTTTATACTACCTCTAAATTCACACACCACACAACACATCACAAAACCCAATTCACATTCTCAAAAAATTTATTCAACCACTTTTATTATTTATTAAAAAAATTAACCATTTTATTACTATCCGGGAAACTAAGAAACATAGAAGTAGTCATTCTCGAAGGTGAAGAGACTAATAAATAATGGTTTCTTCACATTAAAGACGCATCATTCCATGACCTCCCCATTTAACACCCATTCATGATATAACATATACCAATTCCAAGACACGAGGTGAATCCTTATTAATGTTATTAATGGAAATGAACCCATACCAACCACTACCATAATTTTTCAAATTCATCCTTATCAAACCACCATGCCAACCAAAATGACCCCTAACTCGCAACCACATCCAGCAGCATAATAAACCACAACCAATTCTGCAGCCCTGTTATAAAAGAATACCACACCCAGACTACCATATCGACAAAAACAACACCCTTTTCACATCCTTATCCACAACCACAATACCTAATAGACCAAATCAAAGCATATTTAGGTTTAACAAGGAATATGTTCTATAATTTCACTTGTTAATTCATGGGTTATCATAGAAATATTATGATTTAGGGGAATCGATTTATTATCTAGATATATGTGGTTGAAAATTTTTCATCTAAAGGTGTTTAAGGGAAACCAACAACATACATTCCCTAACTATCCTGTGGGAAAACAAAGACCCCTAATGTCTATGGTTTTTAGTGGGTAATTATCCCATACCGATCAAAATATCAAAAGTGGAAGACGAACAGTAAGAACATGCATCACTTTTCCCCAGCGCCTGGTATAATAATTCTCATCAGATTCAATTATCTTTTTTGATTGCTATTAAACCATATTCATAAGGTAAAACACCCATACACCCCCCCTAAATGATACACAATTGATAAAAAACAAAGGAAAACCTAGTTGGAAGAATATGTGATCTGCACTTCGTAATTACACTGAGATAGGGGAGCACATATGCAGTAGGAAAATACTAGGGGAACATGATCCAAAATCCACAATCTGATTTCATAACATAGATGGGAAGAATAACTTTGGGAATCATGAACCAAGGGAAAACAAGGAGGAAGGACAAGGGAGGAGGATATCTCATCCTGGGAAAGATCTAATCCAAGAATCAATTTAGGTATGTTTTTTATTTTTCATTGAAGGTGGATCTGATAAAGATTAAATATTTTGACTGAGTAAAATCCATCATACACTTAGTAATTTAAGATAAGATTTATGGGATTTGAATCAGTCGCAAATTCTTTCAAATATTGAACTAACGTTATTTTAAGTCAAAGGAGATATCAAAAGGGGGATAATTTGGAACTAGAAGAACTATTCGTGATACAACACCAAGTGAGGAACTATTGGGTACGACATTGTTGGATAAGGCACCGTTAGATGAGGCACTACTGGGCAAGGCACCGCCAGGGTGAGACACCGCTAGTGAATGACTACTAGGGTGAGCTACTATTGGGAGAGACATCATTGGACACGGCACCTCTAGACGGGGAACTACTGGATATGGTACTAATAGATGAGGAACCATAGGGAAAGCTAACTCCAGGGTGATACATCACTAGTGAGTGACCACTAGGGTGACACCTCTACTAGGTGACAAAACTTCCAAATGACATCACCAAGGTGAAATCGTTGCCAGGTGAAACCACCATGGTAAAACCATTTCTAGGTGAAACTTCCAGGGTGACACCACTAATAGGTGATGTCATTTGTGAGGCACCGTTAGAAAAATTGGAAAACCTAGAAAGTTTTCAAAGTGTTGGAAAGAGACACTGTGATATCCCAAAACACCTCAGACATCAGATTCTCACAAAAATAATAGTTCAGAGAGGTATGATCCATTACATCTGATACCTCTCAAACTATTATCACCCTTGAGAATTCAAAATAAATCCCAGAATAAAGAGTGGTATTAACAAACAACCTGTGAGATTCCACTCAGGGGTCTCGCTACACTTCAAACACCTCTAACAACCAAACATATCAACATCCAATGATAAATTATCCTGTGTTGTTTGAAAGCTGGAGTGGAAACCTCCACATCCAAGAACACCTCCTCAAACATATTCTAACCCAAATGACCACATGACACACCACACAAGCACAAAAACCACACTGTTTGAGCACACATACCATGGAATTCTGTCCTCCATGTCAAGATACTATCAACTTTAGTGGAACTGACTCGCTCGCATGGGTTTAGCTATATCAAAATTAATGTGTCTTGATTAGGAATCAAGTTATCCCCTTTCCAAACTTTAGTACATTATCAAACAATAAACCACACACAAAACTACCATGATAAAATACCTCATCTCATATAAAACAATGTTCAAAAATTACATCACAGAACAAAATAGTACAAGGTAAAACTCAAAAAAACTTTTTGTACTAAGAACAGATCTACATATCTTACTCCCAAGTACTCTCCTCTTAGCCACCATGCATCTACAACACATGAGCCAAAGGAATGGTTTGTTCATGAATCACCTTCTCTCAACGATCATGGATCACCACTGGTCACTCCACAAACATTTCATCATTATTGATATCAAATTCCCCCAAGTCAATAACATGTGAGTCATTGTGAATATATAGATGAAGTTCAGAGATGTGGAAGATGTTGTGGATCCTCTCTAACTATGGTGGAATTTCCAACTGGTATTCTACCTCACCAACTCTCTCTAACACCTAAAATGGCCTAAAAACATGGGATAATGTTTACTCCCTCTATCAGACCTCTGTTTCCCACATCGAGGCGAGACCTTCAAGAATACGTGATCTGAAACCTCAAACTCCAAGGGCCTTCTCCTATGGTCGGCATAAGACTTATGTCGGTCCTGTGCTGCCTTCAACCTCTTATGATTAAGGTGAACCTTATTGATTGTTCTCTTCACCAGATCTGGACCAAGAATATATTGTTGGGACCAAAGATATTCATTTATAATAATAGAGTATGGTTTGTTTTTATTTTCAATCTATACATAGATGGCTATGGAGTTTTCATGGAAGGTGTTCATAGGAATGTATGGCATGAAGAATGGTGAATGAATTCAGTAAAGGGAGAGAACAGTGTGGCCTGCAACATGGACTATGTGCCATGTCTGGGAACGGTTCGCGGACCATGTATGGAATAACAGGAATGGTACTTAGAATGGTTCACAAAACTGAAATCAGTTCGTGGTGAAGGTATGCGGATGAAGGCATGTAGTATGTGGAATGATGGAGGTTCTTGGGATAGATGTAGTTTTTTGAATAGGAGAGGTACACAGTAGATGCATTACCAAAATCTATGTTTTTGGTAAATCTTGGATTAACTGATTTTTTGGATCCATCTTTGCCTATATAAGGAGCGATAATACCCTTTTTTAAAATAATGAGATTAGAGTTTAAACAATCAGGAATAAATACAGTGAAGTCCAAAGTTGTTTGTGGGGGAGAAGAAGGTACACAAAAAGAATGATCTGTGGAAGGAAAAATCCATGAAAGAGAGTGTAGTTCCCAAAAGAAGCTCACATAGTACGCATCAGAGCAGGGTAGTAGACATAGTAGGACGATACACTGAGGATTTGAGCAGTATGAAGAGTAATTTTAGTACCCCAATTTTGAGTTATGTTCCCTTTTTTATGAATTTTTAAGTGTTTAAAGTGCATTAGATGAGTTGGGAAGAGGTTGGGAGAGTTTGGAATGGTTTTGAATGAGTTTAGAGGCTTTTCTTAGGGAACACGGTTTGAGCACAGTTAGTGGAAACCATGTGGATTATCCAGAAAACCTTGGAGGGGGAGATAGTAGGCTTCGCACGACTTACACATAGTTTTACAAACTGTAAAAGGCAACTGTGTAGACCCTTACCCTTAAGTCAGTAGCGTGTGCATGGTTAGTGCATTGTTTTTCAAACCATGCAGGCTAACCATGTGGCCATTTAAAAACAGGGTTTTAAAACTCGTGTTCACTCGAGCTTTCCTCATTCCTCTCCAAACATCCTCCCACTCGATCCTTACTCAATATTATCGGTTCCCAAGGGCTGGAGGGGTTGTTCCACTCAGTTTGGAATCATTTTGAAGGGGTTTCTTGGTGGATTGAAGGTGGTTTATCCTGGGTAAGTCTCTAATCTTGATTCCTTTGTGTTTTCCTCTAGATCTACATCCCTCTATTTCATGGTTTTCTAGATATACACTTGTCGTGTGTAGATATAGGGTTGTTGTTGCCTTGGATTTTGATTTTAAGGCTTTTTAATGTTAGGGAAATGTATCTAGAGAGGTTTCAGTGGTGCGTTCACTGGATTTGAGGTGCGGTTGCTTGTGGGTCGATTTATCAGGAACCCTAAAGGTAGGGGGATTTTCTATCGACTCCACTTGGTTAAAACTAGAGGTTCTTTGTTTAGAATTAATTTATTGTGATGAAAAATTAAATTTGAATTGTTGTGAGAAATTGGTTGAAAATCCCTTGGGTGATGTTTTGGGGATTTTTGGGAAAAAGGGGGTTTTATGGTGAAATGATTTTGTTGTGGATTTTAAAATGGGATGTTATGGTTTATTTGCGAAAATGATTGATGGGAAAAAGGGTTTTCAATAAATAGGTTATCTTATTGAAATGTGGTTTGGCATTGAAAATGATTTTCAATAAATAAATGATTTATTGAAATGGATTGATATGCAATGGAATTGGTTGATTGCATGTTGTTGTGACCACGGTGGGTTATATGCTTGGTTTGGCGTTATTGGAATGTTGTGTGGAAATGGAGAGAATTACCACTATAAAAAGTGGATGGATAGTGAAGGGAAGGGCCACCATCAAAGGATAAGTGTATGGTAAGTACCACTAGGTGTGAATGGGTGAACGGGTTGGATGGAAGCTCTACCGTTTGGTTGTTTTGGTTGTTTGTTGTGCATTGCTTGGAAAGTTGTAAATTTTGTGATAGTGTGTGAATGATGAAATGTCTTGTGGCATGTTTGGTTGGCTTTCCCTTGGTTTCTTGGTTTGGGTGTGATGGCTTGGTAAGGGCATGTTTGTCTTATGGAAATGGTTGTACTTCTGATTATTTTATATAAACTTTTTTATATAAATGTGCTAACAGTTTTATCATAGTGGAATGTGTAGGGAAGTAATTTGGGGAAATCCTACTGAGTTTTAGTACTCACCCCCTACTTTGTCCCATTGGTGTCTTTGCAGATGTTGTTTACCATGATATGGGAAAAGGTAAGGCATCATCCTCTTTTAGTGGTGCATCATAATATCTAGGTGGAACTTGGAGCATGGAGCTTGGTGTGGAGCCATGGAGTTTGCCTTGGCTTTTTTTGGGGTCTTTTGTTGAGTCTTCTGCATATTACTCTAATATGGTTTTGGTTGTATTGGTTTTGGGTTGTGTTGTGGAACAACTTGGTTTTACCTTGGGAATACATGCTTGAATGTTTTGGTTGACATGAATCATATAGTGATTGATAATGGATGGTTTGGTTGGTTCTTTATTAAGGGAAAATCATTCCCCAATTTGTTCTGAAAGCCCTCAACATTTATTGTCAGCCTTTGGCACCTTGGGAACATCACTTAAGGCCACGTAACCCTCACCGCCTCCTCAAGACAATGAATAGGGGCAGGGTACTACATGTGAGAGCAGTTGTTCGGTCGCTTTGGCACCTTGGTTTTTGAGTTGACATTCGATGGGGTATATTCCTTGAGTCAGGAGGGTAGAAAGGCATAGTAATGTTGGAACATGGAATGTATAGCATAAAAGGACGTAGCTAACCCTCTTATGTTGAACTTCAAGTTACCAAGGATTTGGGTACATAAGTGTTTGGGAGACACTTATAGGCATTGGATATCTCATTGTCGTGGGTGTAGCCAATGAGATGAGCATGGAATGCATGGTAGAAATGACTTCCCACTAGGATGCATATTTCATTGGGAAAAATGATTTATGGGCTGAATTGAGAAATGGTTTTGCAAATGCGTGAAATTGTAATGCAAATAAATTTGGTATTTTGAAAATGGTTTGGTTTTCAAAATGGTGAAACATGGAAAAGGTGGAAAGGTGGAAAGCATCATTGTGATAGTATTGTGTACTTTGATTTGAAATGGGGTTTCGTGATGTCTACAAAAGTGAGACTCATGGTTGTTTGTTTTATTTTTATAGAAATGGTATCGGGTAGGTGTCGTATAGACCAAATGGAAGTGGCCGATGAGAACATGGTTGCACCTGAGCCTCAGGTGAACTAGCAGCTAGTGCAAAGTATAGTGTAAGCTTTCCAAGCTGTGGAAGGTGGAAACAAAGTAGACTAACCAAGGCATGTGGATCATGTGGTTCTATTTCAAAAGAAAAATCCACCCATCTTCAGGGGTGATCCAGATCTAGAGATGGTAGAAGCATGGTTAAATAAAATGAACAAGATCTTCGAGTTCTTGGGAACAACAGTAGAGTTGAAAGTGAATTTGGCCATGTATATCTTGGAAGATCTTTCCATTCAGTGGTGGGAGTTGGTAGTCCAAGCAGGGACAGACCAGGGTGTGATGTGGGAAGGCTTTGAGGAATTGTTTAATAAAACATTCTACCCACATACATTCAGAATTCATCATATGACTGATTTCTTCAGTCTGAGGCAAGAGAATATGTAGGTGACGGAGTATATAGCTATGTTTATGAAATTAGTTATATTTTCACCTGACGTGGAGGGATGTACATCATTGAAATCTCGTATCTTTGAAGTTGGTTTGAGGAAAGATATTTTATCCAAGATAGCGGTACTATGTATAGATGATTACACAGAGATGGTGAAAAGAGACTCGGTGGCTGAGCAGGATTTTTTGAGAGCTCCGGGTGGTGGAAGCACGGTGGTACCCATGGGGAATAGTGGTAACTCTAATGCGGGGTTCAAGCGAAGGAGGGACACTTATTCTCATGGAGGGAATATGGAATATAATCTTATGGCAGGATCGATGAATCTTCCTCTGAAGCCCTAGATCAAGCCAGGATGTTTTCAGTGTGGTTATACGAGCCACATCAAGCGAGATTGTACAACAAAAACTCAATCATGTCTTAATTGTAAGAAGATGGGGCATCTACAGCGTTATTATCGGAATCCTACAAGGTCGGGTGCGCGTGATACTCCTTAGGGATCGCAGATATTGTATGTTTCGATGGGATTTCGATAGCATCACACCCCCCATCAGTATAGTAAAGTGGGTCATGGTGATTCTCGATTTACCATGACACCTCACCAGGGAAATAAAGAACAGAGCATGGAAAGAAAACATGTGTTTGGAGCTGAGCAGGTTGTGGTGGATGATCATTCGGGACCATCCACAGTGTGAGGTACTATTCTCTTAAATTCTACCTTGATGCATGTGTTGTTTGATACGGGTGCTTCACACTCTTTTATTCTTTGACATGTGGTTGATTTTCTGGGTTTATGGGTAGAAATGATGCCTTCGGTTTTGAAAATTCAAACTCATTGGGGTCGAAGAGAGTGTCGAGCCTTCTTGTGTAAGAGCATGTTGTATTATTTTGGGTGAGGTTGAGATAACCTGGAATTTCTCAATGCTTGAGATGGATGGGTATGATGTAATCCTGGGAATGGATTGGGTGGTGTCTTTTAAGTCCCACATTGATTATAATGCACGGACAATGGCTTTTATGACACATGATGGCGTTAGACATCTCTTTAGAGGAGAGAGGCCCGAAAGGAAGGGTGCAATAGGTTTATTGGCACTAGTAGTGGGTACGTTATCGTAGCAGTTGGCGGTGTTGTTGTTGGAATCGGTAATGGGTGTTGAGCAGAGTGTTCTTCCGACAGTGGTGGATCAGTTCATGGATGTTTCTCCTGAATAATTCTCTAGGTTACCTCCCATAAGAGAAGTGGAGATTATGATTGATCTCCTTCTGGGGACCAGTACTATCTGACTTCCATCTAATTGGATGGCCCCTACTGAATTGAGGGAATTGAAATTCCATTTGGAAGAGTTATAAAACAAAGTGTTTATCCAGCCTAGAATGTAACGTCCCGACCCAGAAGCCACTAAATCAGTGCTCCGAGCCGATTCACCACAAGAGCTCAAGCGCACCTCCCCGTAAGACAGAGGCTGCCGACTAGCAATGAGGGCCTAGGGTGTGATAGTGGGGAGACTATGCCCTCATACCAGAGGAAGGAAACAGTGGAAATAACTAAGTATCATACACTTTGGAAAGTAAAAAGAGTGCAGAAGAAATAAACAACTAAAATTGAATAATATGTAATAGTAAAATGCTATAAAATCTCGAACATCTATGCAATACAATACAACACTGGTCACCCATCGGGTTGACCATACATATACAAGTGCAGAAGGAACTGAAATTAAAATTACAGGGCTCTGCTACTAACTCCGAGCCAATCCACGTACCTGATCTCCAGACAATGTCGAACTGTAGCAGCCCGATCAGTAGAACCACTCGAGCAGCTCAACTCGATCATGAAACACTGGGCCTCAGCCCTATCCATCGTGAAACTCATTCCCAACCTGAAAATCAGACATAAGGTCTACACGTACACTGAGGAGCACGTGCAGGGTTGAGAAATAATCTCAGCAGGGCACCCCGACAAGAAACCTATAACTGTGCTACTAATATTGTATGCAACAACAATGTGCTCAGCCTAGCTGGAACACAACAAAAATAAGTAAACCAAATGTGCAAACACAGTTGAACTCAGGTTATGTAATCCCTATCAACTGGGCAAGTGCCACCATGGATGTCCATATCTATATACGTACACATGTATATTCCCATACCTAAACACATATACATATATATGAATTTTCATGATTAGGTGATTCAAATAACAAGAAACCACATCGGCAGTCGATCCTTGTAACCATAATCTCGATCTCTTGGACATCCTGTGCACGGGAATTGAGTTAGACGTTGTGCCACTCTAGCCGTGTATCATTAAGTTGATATCTTGGTCCGTAATCCCATCGACATGTACCTTCTTTGGCCAACGCCGGAAATATATCTCTGAACAAGTTAACCAAAAACAAGTAACCATTGTCTCAGACATATGAATCCTCACCCTCAGGTCAAAAGAAATGAAACCCTCAGTTGACTGCCCTCAGGAATAACGAATAGTTCCCTCAGGCATATAAGAATCTTTCCTTCAAGCACAGAAGCTACTTCCCTCAGGCATATGAAACGTTTCCCTCAGGATAAATGAACACTTTCCCTCAATCTAATATAACCATGCCATCATGCTAAATATAACCACACCATCATGCTAAATATAATTGTTCCCTCAAGATAATCAGAATATTTCCCTCAGGATAATCAGAATTAGGCCCTCAGGCGATTCAGAACATTTACCTCAGGATAAGCAATACCTTTCCCTCAGGCTAAACAAACACTTCCCTGAGGCTAAAAAAACACTGCCCTCAGGCTAAAGTAAAACACTGCCCTCAAGCGCACGTAACTGGTCCGAGCCCAACCTATAAGCAAACAATTATATACAATTACTATTAAGGCAATTTAAATCATTCTACATTCATGGTATACCCTCGGGTGACAATGAGTCTGTACCCTAGTGGTACATTCTCCTTCTTGGCATCAAAAAGACCCAGGATCAAATCCGAGCAGGGGAGAATTTTCAGGGGTACTGTAGAAATATTGTAGAAAGTCACTATAGCAGACTGTAGTAATGGCAGAAATGTAGCAGCGGCGACACTGTAACGGATAAGGGACTGTAGCAGGCATTGTAGCGGTGGATGTACTATAGCGGGCACTGTAGCAGTGCAGGTACTGTAGAAAAACGTTTCAGTGAGGGATAATTTGGGGGAAAAATGGGCTTTCAAGCCTTGTTTCTGGACACTTGGCCTTGGGCCTTCAGTCTATGTAATGGGTCTCCCTCTACCCAGTCTAAATAGGTCTTTTATTTAAATAATAAAGCTAGGATTCGACCCCAACCTTTAAAAAAATGGTATACACTCGGGTAACCTGGCTAAATGGATAAATAGAGGAACGCACCGCCCCCCCTCGGGGTGGTCCTGGATCCAAGAAATGATCCCAAACATCAGGTTATAATTACATTCAAATACCTATATAATTATAGGTATATAATTCTTCAAGGCCTCAGCCACACAACACCCCATTCATGGGTGCGTATCACAATGGTACACAAAATCACTGTAGCAGTTGGAAATAAACACTATACCACCTATTACTCAGGAACACATGGAATAGTAGGAATCCCAACAAACAAGAAGATGCCAAGAATCAAGCTCAATATCCACCAACTAAGAAGCACCTCTGGTAACCACTACAACATCAACAACCCAAGTCAAATATTAACATACAAGTGCGGGTGGCCCAAACGCCCAACCCAACAATACATCCAAATCCAAAAGGAACTACCAATTGGAACGGGTCCTAGGTGAAACCCGAACACCATCTATACCCAAACCCGACGTAACAACTCAGGGTTGGTCAAACAAAAGGTACCCCCTAGGTCCCTCAAGTCAAACATTGAGGAGGCATCATACTCAAGATCCTCCAGTTAATCGCGAGCGAAGGCGTCCTACACGGGATCCTTAGAAAAGGATAAGGGAGGAATCCTACATGGGATCATAAAAGGATATACAACATAAGAATTTCATAACACGGGTCCTATCAAAGGAAGAACCAGAGAGAGATCCGACTAGGGACTCCCTAGGCTAGCACACAAGTAATCCATCCCTTCGGGGATCCTTGGAGGTGCCTGGTCTCACAGAATCATAGGCCATAAAGGAACATCTCACAATGGGAACATCCTCAAAGTCATAGTTTATAGGAGATAGATCATATATCATCTCTTTCAAAGGTCTCAACTATTTTTGTCCGAACACCCAACCAATCATTCATGCAAAGTCTCACTCTCGGGTGACAACTGAACTCGATAACTGGAGGAAAAACCCCCTACATTTAGATATAAACACCCAAAACATCCTTTATATGACATTTAAAACTAAAAAGGATTCCACCATTTTTATCTACATAGAAAAACTCTCATAATCAACTACTCACACGCCCAGTTCTGACTTCCAGAGCATAAGATATCCCAAAATTACTAAACTGAAGCAGTACATGGCCAGAACACATGGCCAGAGCACATTGGGCATGCCTGTGTAATAGTAAACCGCATTTACAATACTGTACCTGGAATGTACATTTAACAAAAAGTCACACTGTGTATGTTTTCACTAAAACACATGCCCAAGTACCACTACACGGCGTACACTTTACTGTACATAGCGTGTACTTCATAAAAACCAATATTCCGTGTTATATTCCACACGGCCAGCCACACTGCCACTGACTACACGGCGTGTACTCAAAGTACACGGTGTGTACTTATGAAGAAACTCATCTTCCCTAAATGGTAATAACCCCTGGTGTTTTCCCCTAGAATTCATTCCGTGTCTTCTTGGTTTTTCGACAGGAAATCCCTCAAAATTCCCGATTCGCCCGTTTTCGCCCCCGAAACAACAGATCGATCCCCATGGCCATACAAGAAAGAAATATAAGGCTTTAAAAACTTAAATAAACTTGTTTAAAAGGGATATATGACAAAAACATAAACATCCCTACCTTCAGGTGGAAACCGTCGAAGCCTCGGTTGATTTCACGGTCCACGGATGTCGCACGCCGACTCAGCGCGTCGAGGGCTTCAAATCGGTACCCTTCTTGCCTTTTGTCTCTCCCTATTTCTTGATCTAAAAAATCTCCTGTGGGTCACATCCAAGGAGGAGCACACATGGAGAGTTCTCAAGGAGGAGGAGGAAGGAAGAGAGAGAAAGAAAAGAAAATAAGAAAAGAAAAGGAAGAAAAATGGTATCGGGCCGGCCCCGACGCCCGACATGAGTTTATGCTTTCACCAGGATAAACTCTCTATTCCAGACATAATGGAATAGATGGAATCTCAATCTGTCTCTCCATTTAAAATTTATTTCCAAATGAACCTACGCGAATAATTTTATATTAAATTTAATAATATTAAATATTAAATATTCCACCAAAATTCAAACAGCTCAGATTTCCTTCAAACTCCTTTCCTAGGGTAAAAACCCTATTCTGGGACCAACAGAGTTGTCATAAAAAGTATATGAGATTAGCTTGTAGTTAAAAATGACCATTTTACCCCTTATAAGCATCCAACAGCAAAAATTTAAATTTCTGCTCAAAACGACTATCTGGAAAAACACGGGTTCTTACAAACTCCCCACCATAAACCTTCTTATCCCCGAGAAGCCCAGTAAAGGACCAGCATCCATGCTCACAACCCGAGAATCTACAAAACCTATCTATCTGGAATATCCAATGACCTGCCTTATAGCGTTAACCACCACCTTCTACACCGAAGATATTCAACTACGACCAAACTGGTACTCCCCACCACAGGAATACCCTTATCGTTGTTTTAAAAGAAACTTCGAGCCCCAAAGGCCATTGGAAAACACCGTAGTTTAACCTAAACAAGGAAAACCACTCTCAAAGGCCAATGGTTCAATACCCACCATATGTATTTCCATACACCGCTTTGAGATCACAACTCGAAAAGGTTCCATCCTTAATAAGATTGAACATTATGAAAGAAAAAGTAGCTCGATATAGGGTCGAAGCTCTCTCAGCATAATCAAGACGAATCAAGATAGCTCATGATCGTCTCTTATAAGAGTACACTAAGATCTAACCAAAGGTTTGTATTGCTCCCTCTGAGCCACACTAGAATCCTACCATTACCCGATTAGGATTCCAACACGGGTCAACCATTTTCACATAGGTTTCCCTAGAACAGAACAGACATGGACCTATAAAAGTTCGAGTAAAAACAAAGGGTCTCTAGGTCTTCCACCTAGCCCTACAGAAAAATCCTCACAACTGGGTCACAAGGTCCAACCACCTAGCCCAAAAGATAAAAAACCACTCAAAATATGGTAAAGATCACAATAACCAAAGAATGTCAAAACCGAAACACAGCCTACAAGGGCCCTGATCCTCTCTGAGCATCCTTAGAAGGAACTACTCCCTAGAGGTCACAACCAAAACAGAAGAGAAACTGAACTAACGCTCATCGGGTATCTGTACACAACAATACCACAAGAAGTTCTAGTTCAGAAGAAAAGCCTTGGTATCTATTGATATCATTCTCAACGATCTGACTAGATAACCACATAACCGAGAAACAACACCCAATAAGGGTTGAACAGAAAGGAATCACGTGCCACATAGACCAACTGGGGTCACTACACCACTTGTGCACAAGTACTGAGCCATCATCCTCAAACCAACACCTCAATATAGATCCACATAACCTTCCATCAGAGTGAAAAGTATGTGTAAGAATACCAAAAGGTCCCAGTTGTTAGTAAAAACACACACTAGTAGGCCTATATGATGTGAATCCAACATGCCTAGTATGATGCATGAGACACCTCTTGCCTTTTCCAGCCAAGATTCAAAAGCCATACCTGGCATCTTACCAATGGAAAAGAGCCAGAAATCCATATTAAATCAAAACACCACACAACATGTGCATCGCTCAAGGCGAAAATCATATACAACTATAACATCACAAAATCTAAACAGCAATCCAAAACCCGGGCAACTAGGACTTATTACCGGAACAAGTGTTCTCAACGCACCAGCTGGATATCCCCCACAGGTTCCGACACATTCCTAATACTCATGTATACCATATCCCAAATAGTAAATACCAGGAAAGAAAACTCTTTTGATACCACTTTGTAACGTCCCGACCAGGAAGCCACTAAACCAGTGCTCCGATCCGGTTCACCATAAGGCCTCAAGCGCGCCTCCCTGTATGCCAGAGGCTGACGACTAGCGGTGAGGGCCTAGGGTGTGATAGTAGGGAGACTATTCCTTCATAACAGAGTAAGGAAACAGTGGAAATAAGTAAGTATCATACACAGTAGAAAGTAAACAGAGTGCGGAAGCAATAAACAACTGAAATAGAACAAGCTGTAATAGTAAAATTTTGTAAAAGCCCAAACAACTATGCAATAAAATACAACATTGGTCACCCACCGGTCCGACCATATAGATACAAGTACAAAATAAATGGAAAGTAAAATTATAGGGCTCTACTACTTACTCCGAGCCAATCCACTTACCCGATCTCCAGACAATGTCGAACTACAGCATCCCGATCAGAAGAACCACTCGAGCAGCTCTGCTCAATCATGAAACACTGGGCCTCAACCCTATCCACCATGCAACTCATTACCAACCTAAAAAGTAGACATAATGTCCACATGTACACTGAGGTGCATGTGTTGGGGTGATAAATAATCTCAGCAGGGCACCCCGACAAGCAACTTATAATTGTGCTGCTAAAACTATATGCAACAACAATGTTCTCATCCTAGCTGGAACACAACAAAAAGAAGTAAACCAAATGTACAACCACAAATGAACTCAGGGTATGTAATACCTGTCAACTGGGAAAGTGCCAACATGGAATTCCATATCTATATACGTACACATGTATAGTCCCATACCTATACCTATACACATATACAAAAATATGAATATTTATGATTAGGTGATTCAAATAACAAGAAACCACATCAGCAGTCGATCCTTGGGACCATAAGCCCGATCTCCTGAACATCTTGTACAAGGGCATTGAGCTGGACGTCATGCCACTCAAGTCGTGTATCATTAAATCAATCTCTGGGTCCGTAATCCCATCGACATGTCCCTGCTTCGGCCAACTCCAGAAATATATCTCTGAACAAGTTAACCAAAAACAAGTAACCATTGTCCTCAGACATATGAATCCTCACCCTCAGGAAAACAGAAACAAAACCCTCAGGTGACTGCCGTCAGCCAAAATGAATAGTGCTCTCATGCGTATAAGAATCTTTCCCTCAGGCACGGAAGCTACTTCCCTCAGGCTTATGAAGTGTTTCCCTCAGGATAAACTAACACTTGTCCTCAGGCTAATATAACCATTCCCTCATGATAAATATAACCACGCCCTCAGGCTAAATATAACCACGTCCTCAAGAAAATCAGAATATCTCCCTCAGGCTAATCAGAATCACGCCCTCAGGAGATTCAGAGCATTTCCCTTAGGCTAAGCAGTACATTGCCTTCATCCTAAACAAACATTGCCCTCAGGCTAAACAAACACTGACCTCAGGCTAAAGTAAAACACTACCCTCAGGCACAAGTAACTGGGCCGAGCCCAACATATAAGCAATCAATTATATAAAATTCCTCTCAATCCAATTTAAAGAATGCTACATTCAAGGTATACCCTCGGGTAACCTGGGCAAATGGCTAAACAGAGGAACGCACCCACCCCAGGGTGGTCCTGGTTCCAAGAAACGATCCCAAACATCTGGTTATAATTAAATTCAAATACCTATATAATTCTAGGTATATAATTCTTCGAGGCCTTAGCCATACAACACCCCATTTATGGGGGCGTATCACAACGGTACACAAAATCACCACAGTAGTTGGAAATAAACACTAGACCACCGACTACTCAGGCACACAAGGCAAAGTAGGCATCCCAAAAAACAAGAAGACACCATGCATCAGGCTCAAAAGCCACCAACCAGGAAGCACCTCTGGTAACCACTACATCATCAATAACCCAAGTCAGATATAAACAAACAAGTGCAGGTGGCCCAAACGCCCAACCCAACAATACATCCAAAGCCCAAAGGAACTAACAATTGGCACGGGTTCTAGGTGACACACGAACACCATCTCTACCCAAACCCGACGTAACAACTTAGGGTCAGTCAAACAATGGGTACCCCCTAGGTCCCTCAAGTCAAACACTGAGGAGGCATCATACTCAAGATCCTCCAGTTAAACGCGAGCGAGGCGTCCTACACGGGATCCTTGGAAAAGGATAAGGGGGGAATCCTACATGGGATCCTAAAATGATGGAAAACACAGGTATTTCATAACATGGGTCCTATCAAAGGAATAACTAGAGGGAGATCCTACTAGGGACTCCCTAGGTCAGCACACAAGTAAAGTCATCCCTCCGGTGATCCTTGGAGGTGCCCGGTTTCATAGAATCATAGGCCAGAAAGGAACGTCTCACAATGGGAAAATCCTATAAATCATAAGTTACAATAGATATCTCATAAGTCATCTCCTACTAAATGTCTCAACTATGTTTGGCTGAAGACCCAACCTATCATCCACGCCAAGTCTCACTCTCGGGTGACAACTGAACTCGATAACTGGAGGAAGAACCCCTTCATTTAGATAGAAACCACCAAAACCGCCTTTATATGACCTTTAAATGTTATAAGGATTACACAGTTGCGATCTACATGGAAAAACTCTCAGAATCGACTACTCACACGCCCAATTCTAACTTCTAGAGCATAAGATATCCCAAACTTACTAAACTGAAGCAGTACATGGCAAAAGCACATGACCAGAGCACATTGGGCCTGCCTGTGTAATACTACACGGTGTGTAATTTACTGTAAACAACTTGTAATGTTCACAAAAAGTCACACCATGTGTGTTTTCCCTAAAACAAATGCACAAGTACCCCTACACGGTATGTACTTTACTGTACACAATGTGTTCTTCATAAAAACCAATATTCTATGTTCTATTCCACATAGCCCGCCACACGTCCACCGACTACACAGCATGTACTTAAGAAAAAATTCATCTTCCCTAAATGGGAATAACACACGGCGTGTTCCCCTATAACACATGCCGTGTCTTCTAGGTTTTCCGACAGGAAATCCCTCAAAACGCCAGATTCGCCCGTTTTCGCCCCCTAAACAACAGATCGATCCCCATGGGCATACAAGCAAGAAATATAAGGCTTTAAAAACTTTAAAAAAAAACTTTTTTAAAGGGGATATATGGTGAAAACATAAACGGACCTACCTTCAGGTGGAAACCGCCAAAGCCTCGGTTGATTTCACGGTCCACGGATGTCGCACGCCGACTCAGCGCGTCGAGGGCTTCGAATCGGTACCCTTCTTGCCTTCTATCCCTCCCTATTTCTTGATCTCCAAAATCTCCCATGGTACATGGCCAAGGAGGAGAACTCATGGAGCGTGCTCAAGGAGGAGGAGGAAGGAAGAGAGGGAAAATAAAAGGAAAGAAGAAAAGAAAAGGAAGAAAAATGGGCCTGGGCCGGCCCCGGCGCCCGACATGAGTTTATGCCTTCTCTAGGATAAACTCCCCATTCTAGACATAACAACACAGACGGAATCTCAATCCGACACTCCGTTTAAAATTTATTTCCAAATGAACCTATGTGAATAATTTAATATTTAATTTAATAATATTAAATATTAAATATTCCGCAAAAATTCAAACATCTCAGATTTCCTCCAAATTCCTGTTCTAGGGTAAACACCCTATTTCGGGACCAACGGAGTTGTCAGAAATATTATCCGAGTTCATCTAGTATGGAAAAAGTCCATTTTACCCCTCATGATCATCTAAAAGCAAAAATTTAAATTTCTGCTCAAAACGACAGTCCATAAAAACATGGGTTCTTACGAACTCACCACCAAAAACCTTCTCGTCCCCAAGAAGCCCAGTGAAGGACCAGCATCCATGCTCATAACCCAAGAATTTGCACAACCAAGCTATCTAGACTATCCAACGACCTCTCTTATAGTGTTAACCACCACCTTCTACCCAGAAGATATTCACCTACGACCAAACTGATATTCCCCGCCATATGAATACCCTTATCGTTGTCTAAAAAGAAACTCTGAGCCCCAAAGGCCATTGGAAAACACCTTTGTTTAACCTAAACAAGGAAAACCACCCTCAAAGTCCAATAGTGCACTCCCCACCATATGGCTTTCCTAACACTGCTTCGAGACCGCAAAACGAAAAGGTTCCATCCTCAATAGGATTGAACATTAAAAAATAAAAATGAGCTCAATGTAGGGTCGAAGCTCTCTCAGCATACTCAAGACGAATCAAGATAGTTCATGATCATCTCTTATACGAGTACAATAAGATTTAACTGAAGGCGTGTCTAGATCCCTTCGAGCCACACTAGCATCCTGCCATAATCCGACTAGGATTCCAACATGGGACAACCATTTTTACACAGGTTTCCCTAGAACAGAACAAACATCGACCTACAAAGGTTCGAGTCAAAACCAAGGGTCTCTAGCTATTCCAACTGGCCCTACAGAAAAAACATCACAACTTGGTCACAAGGTCCAACCACCTAGCCCAAAAGATACAAAACTACTCAGAAGACGGTAAAGATCAGAACAACCAAAGAAATTCAAAACCAAAACACAGCCTACAAGGGCCCTGATCCTCTCCGAGCATCCTGAGAAGGAACTACTCCATAGAGGTCACAACCAAAACAGAAGAGAAACTGAAATAACGCTCATTGGGTATCTGTAAACAACAATAACACAAGAAGGTCCAGTTTAGAAGAAAAGTCGTGGTGTCTATCGGCATCATTCTCAACGATCCGACTAGATAACCACAGAACCGAGAAACAACACCCAATAAGGGTTGAACAGAAAGGCATCACGTGGCACATAGACCAACTGGGGTCACTGCACCACTTGTGCATAAGGACTGAACCATCATCCTCAAACCAATGCCTCAACATAGATCCACATAACCTACCATCAGAGTGAAAAGTATGTGTAAGAAGACCAAAAGGTCCTAGTCGTTAGTAAAAACACACACTAGTAGGCCGATATGATGTGAATCCTACATGCCTAGTATGATGCATGAGACACCTCTTGCCTTTTCCATCCAAGAGTCAAAAGCCATCCCTTGCATCTTACCAATAACCAAGAGCCAGAAATCCATATTAAATCAAAACACCACACAACATGTGCGTCACTCAAGGAGAAAATCATATACAACTATAACATCGCAAAATCAGAAAAGAAATCCAAAACTCGGGCAACCAGGACTTATTACCGGAACAAGTATTCTCGACGCACCAGCCCGATATCCACCACAGGTTCTAACACATTCCTAATACTCATGTCTGCCATATCCCAAATAGTAAAGACCGGGAAAGAGAACAATTTTGATACCACTTTGTAACGTCCCGACAAGGAAGCCACTACACCAGTGCTTTGAGTCGGTTCACCACAAGGCCTCAAGCGCGCCTCCCTGTATGCCAGAGGCTGACGACTAGTAGAGAGGGCCTAGGGTGTGATAGTGGGGAGACTATGCCTTCATACTAGAGTAAGGAAATAGTGGAAATCAGTATGTATCATAAATAGTAGAAAGTAAACAGAGTGCAGAAGCAATAAACAACTGAAATAGAACAAGCTGTAATAGTAAAACATTGTAAAAGCCCAAAAAACTATGAAATACTATACAACACTAGTCACCCACCGGGCCGACCATAAATATACAAGTACAAAAGAAATTGAAAGTAAAAGTATAGGGCTCTACTACTAACTCTGAGCCAATCCACGTACCCGATCTCCAGACAATGTCGAGCTACAACAGCCCGATCAGAAGAACTACTCGAGCAGCTCTGCTCGATCATGAAACACTAGGCCTCATCCCTATCCACCATGAAACTAATTCCCAACCTAAAAAAGAAGACTTAATTTCTACACGTACACTGAGGTGCATGTTCTGGGGTGAGAAATAATCTCAGCAGGGCACCCCAACAAGCAACCTATAATTGTGTTGCCAAAACTGTATGCAACAACAATGTGCTCAGCCTAGCTGGAACACAACAAAAAGAAGTAAACCAAATGTAGAACCGTAGTTGAACTCAGGGTATGTAATCCCTGTCAACTGGGCAAGTGCCAGCATGGAATTCCATATCTATATACTTACACATGTATAGTACCATACCTATACACATATACAAAAATATGAATATTCATGATTAGGTGATTCAAATAACAAGAAACCACATCAACAGTCAATCCTTTGTACCATAATCCCAATCTCCTGGACATCTTGTGCAAGGGAATTGATCTGGAAGTCATGCCACTCAAGTCGTGTATCATTAAATCGATCTCTGGGTCCGTAATCCCATCGACATGACCCTGCTTCGGCCAATGCTGGAAATATATCTCTGAACAAGTTAACCAAAAACAAGTAACCATTGTCCTCAGACATATGAATCCTTACCCTTAGGCAAACTGAAACGAAACCCTCAGGTGACTGCCGTCAGCCATAATGAATAGTGCCCGCATGCGTATAAGAATATTTCCCTTAGGCACAGAATCTACTACCCTCAGGCATATGAAATTGTTCCCCCAGGATAAACGAACACTTGCCCTCAGCCTAAAATATCCATTCCCCCATGGTAAATATAACCACGCCCTCAGGCTAAATATAACCACGTCCTCAAGAAAATCAGAATCTCTCCCTCAGGCAAATCAGAATCACGCCCTCAGGCGATTCAGAACATTTCCCTCAGACTAAGTAGTACATTTCCCTCAGGCTAAACAAACACTGCCCTCAGGATAAAGTAAAACACTGCCCTCAGGTGCAAGTAACTGGGATGATACCAACATATAAGCAAGTAATTATATAAAATTCTTCTCAAGGCAATTTAAAGCATGCTACATTCATGGTATACCCTTGGGTAACCTGGCCAAACAGCTAAATAGAGGAATGCACCCCCCGGGGTGGTCCTGGATGCAAGCAACAATCCCAAACATCATGTTATAATTACATTCAAATACCTATACAATTCTAGATATATAATTCTTCAAGGCCTCATCCATAAAACACCCCATTCATGGGTGTGTATCACAATGGTACACAAAATCATCACAGCAGTTGGAAATAAACACTAGACCACCTACTACTCAGGCACACAAGGAAAAAGTAGGCATCCCAACAAACAAGAAGACGCCATGCGTCAGGCTCACTAGAAACCAACCAGGAGGCACCTCTGGTAACCACTACATCATCAACAACCCAAGTCAGATATAAACAAGAAAGGGTGGGTGGCCCAAATGCCCAAACCAACAATACATACAAAGCCCAAAGGAACTATCAATTGGCATGATTTCTAGGTGACACCCGAACACCATCTATACCCAAACCCAACGTAACTACTTAGGGCTATTCAAACAACAGGTACCCCCCCCCCCTCGGTCCCATAAGTCAATCACTAAGGAGGCATCATACTCAAGATCCTCTAGTCAAACGCGAGTGAAGGCATCCTACACGGGATTCTTAGTAAAGGATAAGGGAGGAATCCTCCATGGGATCCTCAAATGATGGACAACATAATAATTTCATCACACGGGTCCTATCAAAGGAATAACTAGAGAGAGATCCTACTAGGGACTTCCTAGGTCAGAACACAAGTAAAGGAATCCCTCCAGGGATCCTTGGAGGTGCCCAGTCTCACAAAATTATAGGCCCGAAAGGAAGATCTCACAAGGGAAAAATCCTCTAAATCATAGGTTATAGGAGATATCTCATCGGTCATCTCCTATTAAAGGTCTCAACTATGTTGGTCTGAACACCTGACCTATCATCCACGCCAAGTCTCACTCTCGGGTGACAACTGAACTCGATAACTAGAGGAAGAACCCCTCCATTTAGATATAAACCCCAAAAACCTCCTTTATATGACCTTTAAATGTAAAACGGATTCTACGATTATGATCTACGTGAAAAATAGCTTAGAATCGATTACTCACACTCCCGATTTTGACTTCCAGAACATTAGATATCCCAAAATTACTAAACTGAAGCAGTACAAGGCCAGAGCACATGGCCAGAGCACATTTGGCCTGCCTGTGTAATAGTACACGGTGTGTACATTACTGTACACGGTATGTACTGTTCACAAAAAGTCACACCGTGTGCGTTCTCACTAAAACACATGCCCAAGTATTACTACACGGCGTGTACTTTACTGTACACAGCGTGTACTTCATAAAAACCACTATTCCATGTTCTATTCCACACGGCCAGCCACACGGCCACCGCCTACATGGCATGTACTCAGAGTAAACGGCATGTAATTAATAAAAAAAATCATCTTCCATAAACAATAATAACACATTGAATGTTCCCCTAGAACACACATCGTGTATTCTGGGTTTTCCGACAGGAAATCCTTCAAAATGCCCGATTCACCCGTTTTCTCCCTCGAAACAACAGATCGTGCCCCATGGGCATAAAAGAAAGAAATATAAGGCTTTAAAAACTTAAAAAAACTTGTTTAAAAGGTATCTATGGTGAAAATATAAACATACCTACCTTTTTGTGGAAACCGCTGAAGCCCAGATTGATTTCACGATCCACGGATGTCGCACACCGACTCAGCGCATTGTGGGCTTCAAATCGGTACCCTTCTTGCCTTCTGTCTCTACCTATATCTTGATCTCAAAAATCTCCCATGGGACACGGAAAAGGATGAGAAAACATGGAGTGTGTGAAAGGAGAAGGAGGAAGGAAGAGAGAGAAAAGAAAAGAAAAGAATAAAAGATAACGAAGAAAATTGGGCCCAGGCCAGCCCCGGCGCCCGACATGAGTTTATGCCTTCTATAGGCTAAACTCCCCATTCCAGAATTAATGGAACAGACAGAATCTCAATACGATGATCCATTTAAAAGTTATTTCCAAATGAACCTACGCGAATAATTTAATATTTAATTTAGTAATATTAAATATTAAATATTCCGCCAACATTTTAACATCTCAGATTTCCTCCGAACTCCTGTCCTAGGGGAAAAACCTTATTCCAGGACCAACGGAGTTGTCAGAAAAATTATCTGATATCATCTAGTATATGAAAATGATAATTTTACCCCTCACGAGCATGCAACAGCAAAAATTTAAATTTCTGCTCAAAACGACAGTCCAGAAATACACGAGTTCTTACATAGCACGTCTCCATGGGCAGCGCTGGTGTTGTTTGTGAAAAAGGCGGACAGAAATTTAAGGCTCTGTGTTGATTATCATAGACATAAACAAGTTATGATAAAGAACAGGTATCCACTTCCATGAATTGATGACTTTTTCAACCAGTTTAGGGGAGCCCAGTGGTTCTCCAAGATCAACCTGAGGTCGGGATATCATCAATTGCGGGTGAGGAAGGACGATATTCCTAAAAAAGTTTTCAGAAGTAGATATGGCCATTATGAATATATGGTTATGACCTTTGGTCTAACAAATGCGCCAACGGTGTTTATGGAATTGATGAATCAGATATTTTAGAGATATCTGGATTCATCTGTGGTGGTGTTTGTAGATGATATTCTGGTGTATTAAAAGACAAGGGTGGAGCATGAGCTGTACTTGGAGACAGTGTGAGGGATCTTGAGGGATCATCAGTTGTATGCAAAATTTTCAAAGTGTGACTTTTGGATATAGGAAGTTTGTTTTCTTGGCCACGTGATTTCTGAAAGGGGTGTTTCAGTGGATCTAGAAAAGATAGAGGTTGTTATCTCGTGGCAACTGCCAAAGAATGTGTTTGAGATACAAAGATTTCTTGGTCTAGTTGGGTGTTATCGGCATTTTGTTCGGGATTTTTTACGTTTAGATTTTCCGATGACATCTTTGACAAGAAAGAATGTTCCATTCCAGTGGAATGAATAGTGTCACCAGTGTTTTGAAGAGCTAAAGTGTCGCCTTACATCAGCACCAATCTTGGTTTTTCCAAAACCATGAAAAGGGTATGTGGTGTATTGTGAGGCATCATGATCAGGGTTGGGGAATGTTCTCATGAAAGGGCATCATGTTGTTTTGTATGGCTCACGGCAGTTGAGGGTGCATGAGAAGTACCACCCAACTCATGATTTGTAATTGGCAGCAGTGGTTCATGCTTTGAAAGTGTGGTGTCATTATCTCTTCAGTGAGAAATTCATGGTATATACAGATCATAAGAGAATGAAACACATTTTATCACAAAGGGATTTGAACATGAGGCAAAGGAGATGGATGGAATATCTCCATATATTTGATTTTGACGTAATGTACACACCAAGTAAGGGAAATTTGCGGGCAAATGCATTAAGTAGAAAATCATATGCTAAGATGGTGAAACATGCATCAGACTAGTGGTAGTTGATGTCGATTATAGTCGATATGCGGTTGGAATGTGAAGAACAGGGTGATAGTGGGGTCTCCTTTCCGGTTTTGTTGATTCCTAACTTGGTTGATTTGGATAAAGAGGCACAGATATCTGATTCTAAGTGTGTGACCATGGGGTCGAGATTCAATGGTGGGGATACCATTGAGGGTTGGCAACTGAATGGAGATTCAGTTTTGTGTTTTCGGAATCCGATGGTTGTATGAGTCGATTTTCAGGAGGATCTTCTCAGGGTGTATAATCATTCCGAGTGGGTTGTTCATTCTAGAATTCATAAAATGTATAAAGAATTGAAAGCACAGTTCTGGTGGGTTGGTATGAAAAAAAATGTGGATGAGTTTGTTTCGAGATGCTTGAATTTTCAACTGGTCAAGGAAAAGCATCAGACGCCAGTGAGAATTTTTCACTCTTTACCAATCCCTCATTGGAAGTGGGATCAAATAGCGATGGATTTTTTCACAAGTCTCCCAATAATGGTCAGAAACCACAATTCCATTTGGGTGATAGTGGATCAGCTAACAAAGTCGGCCCATTTCATCCCGATTCGTAAAGCTCATATGGTGGAGGATCTGCCAAAATCTATATCTGGGAGGTGTTAAAGAGGCATGGTGTTCTAGTTTCTATTGTATCAGATAGAGATATGAGGTTTACATATCATTTCTAGAAATCCTTACAGTAATCCCTTGGAACTAAGTTGACTATGAGCACGGCGTATCACCCTCAGATGGATGATCAATCCGAGAGGACGATACAACCTTTGGAGGATGTGTTGCAAGCTTGTGTTATGTATTTTGGTATCTCATTGGAGGATCACTTGTCATTGGTTGAGTTATATTACAATAACAGTTATCATGCATCCATATATATGGCTCTATTTGAAGCGTTGTATGGGCAGTCGTGTCATTATCATCTATGTTGGGTGGAAATGGGTGAGTCCTCAATGGTTGGACTGAGCCTTGTCTCGGGGACTACGGAGAAGATCAAGATAATCGGAAAGATAATGGAGACAGCACAGATTCATCATAAATTGTATGCGGATCATTTTCGACGGCTGTTTTCGTTCGAGGTGAGTGATCATGTTTTTTTAGGATCTCTCCTAGGTTGGGACATCTTTTGTTTGGAAATTAGGGAAAGTTATCTCTGAGGTATATTGGACCTTTTGAGATTCATGAGTGGTTTGGTGAGGTGTCTTGTCGTTTGGCTTTTCCAAATTGTTTTAGTGCGGTGCAAAATTTGTTTCATGTGTCGCAGTTGAAAAAATATCAGCCGGATTGTGAATATGTGATTCTATGGGATCATGTTGAACTAGAACTGGACGCTTCGTTGGTGCACGTGCCAATGCGGGTTGTGGATTGGAAAGTGAAATTATTTCATGGTAAAATCATCAGTTTTGTTCGTGTTTTGAGGGATCATGATCAGATTCAAGAGGATACTTGGGAGCGGGAGAAAGATATGGTCGAGTAGTGGCCCGAGCTCTTTCGGCAAAGGGTGGGTTCACTACTTTCTGATGATGGGAAATCCAATGGTGGGGAGAATGTAGTACCCCTAGTTTGAGGTATTTGGCCTTTTTATGATATTTTTATGTTTTTAAAGTGCATGGGATGAGTTGGGAAGAGGATGGGAGAGTTTAGAATGGTTTTGAATGAGTTTGGAGGCTTTTCTTACGAAGCACAATTTGAGCACGGTTAGTGGAAACCGTGCAGATTTTCCCGAAAACTATATAGGGGGAGACAATAGGCTTCGCAAAGCCTGCGTATGGTTTTCCAAACCGTGTGAGGCAACCATGTGGACCCTTGCTCTCTAGGCAGTAGCATGCTCACGGTTAGCGCACGGTTTGTGAAACCGTGTGGGTTAACCGTGCGGCCACTTAAAAATAGGGTTTTAAAACCCATGCTCACTCGGGCTTGCCTCATTCCTCTCTAAAAATTCACCCACTCGAGCCTCACTCAGGATTTTCGGTTCTCAAGGGTTGGATGGGCTCTCCCACTCGGTTTGGAAGCGTTTTGCAGGGTGTTCTTGGAATATTGAAGGCGGTTTCTCCCGGGTAAGTCTATCCTCTTGATTTCCTTGTGTTTTCCTCGAGATCTACATCCCTCTCTTTCATAGTTTTCTATATCTAAACTTTTTGTGTGTAGATATATGGTTTTGGTTTCCTTGGATGTTGATTTTAAGGTTTTTGAATGTTAAGAAGAGGGATCTAGAGAGGTTTCAGTGGTGTGTTTGCTGAATTTGAGTTGTGGTTGCCTGAGGGTCGATTTCTCGGGAACCCTAAAGGTAGGTGGCTTCTCTCTCGACTCCACATGGTTAGAACTAGCGGTTCTTTGTTTAGAATTAATTTTTTGTACTGAAAAATTAATTGTGATTTGTTGTGCGAAATTGGTTGAAAATCCCTTGGGTGATGTTTTGGGGATTTTTGGGGAAAAGGGGGTTTTATGGTGAAATTCTTTTTTGTGGATTTTAAAATGGGATGCTATGTTTGATTTGTGAAAATGATTGATGGAAAAAGGTTTTTCAATAAAGAGTTTGTTTTATTGAAATGTGATTTGGCATGGAAAATTATTTTCCATAAATGGGTGATTTATTGAAATGGATTGATATGCAATGGAATTGGTAGATTGCATGTTGTTGTGACCATGGTGGGTTATATGCTTGATTTGGCTTGATTGGAATGTAGTGTGGAAGTAGAGAGAAGTACCACTATAAAAAGGGGATGGATAGTGGACCAAAGGGCCACCATCAAAGGATAAATGGATGGGAAGTGCCACTTGGTGTGAATGGGTGAACGGGTTGGACGGAAGCTCCACCATTTGGTTGTTTTGGTTGTTTTTTGTTCATTGCTTTGCAAGTTGGAAATTGTTGTGCTAGTGTGTGAATGATGAAATGGATTTTTGCATGTTTGGTTGGCTTTCCCTTGGTTGCTTGGTTTGGGTGTGATGGCTTGGTAAGGTCATGTTTGGATTATGGAAATGGTTGTACTTATGATTATTTTATATAAATTGTTTTATATAAATGTGATAATGGTTTTATCCTAGTGGAATTTGTAGGGAAGTCATTTGGGGAAATCCAAATGAGTATTAGTACTCACCACCTGCTTTGGCACGTTGGTGTCTTTTCAGATGTTGTGTACCGTGATGTGGGAAAAGGTAAGGTATCATCCTCCTTTAGTGGTGCATCATGATGTCTGGGTGGAGCTTGGAGCATGGAGCTTGGTGTGGAGCCATGGAGCATGCCTTGGATTTTTTTGGTCTTTTATTGAGTCTTCTGCATAGAACTCTGATATGGTTTTGGTTGTATTGGTTTTGTGTTGTATTGTGGAACAACTTGGTTGTCCCGTGGGAATTCATGCTTGAATTTTTTGGTTGACATGCATCATATAGTGATTGAGAGTGGATGGTTTGGTTGGTTTTGTCTTAAGGGAAAATTGTTCCCCAATTTGTTCTTGAATACCTCGGAATTTATTTCCAGTCTTTGGAACCTTGGAAACGTCTCTTAAGGCCAATTAACCCTCACCGCCTCCTCAAGACAATGAGGTAGGGGTGGGGTGTTACAGTAAGGTAGTACACATATTAGGGCAGTTCATGGAGGATCTTGACAGTATGTGGAAACAACAGTGGTTTGTGGAGGAGGTGATTTGTGAACTCTATCCACTACTCAGTATACGGAGGCGGTAAAGTGGTTCGTGGAATACACAAGGAAGCCTAAAAATTGACCAAATCACTTTTTGAAATTAATTATCATAACCTATAATTGTGTGGAAAAGTAAAATACATTTTTTGGTGATAAAGGTACATCAACAGAACATCCATTTACATTTGAGGATGCATAATTTAATTATAAACCATTGAACTGACCTTGAGGTCAATAAATTGAGGGAATATTCTTCCAATGCAGTGAGAAAAGGGGAGTCATCAGAAGTGATCTGAGGGACGTAGTATGCTACCCCCAAAATGCTATAAAGGTAGTGTGCCTGCCACAGAGTGATTGTGATAAACTCTTGTAATCCAAAAATCTTTAAGATTAGTGATTATTTTTTTTGACGGGCACACTGTCGGCGTATGCTACCTGGACGTATCCCTTAGTGGTGAACCAAGTAAAATTATGGATTCATTTCTTTTCATGTGATTGTTTGTTTCCTGCACTTCTTATTTAGATTGGTTTAAAAGTTTTCCTATCAATGTGGGAACAAAATCCATCAGTTTTAATGAAAAATTTGACACCCTGATTCACCCCTCCCCATTAAGGGTGTTCCAGGGTCCTTCATAACTACCTCCCCAACCTCCATCCCACACAATGGAGAATGACACTACCTTCCATACAATGACTCAAATGGGAGCATGCCAATAGCATAATGATAACTTTTATTATAAGAGAACTCCACCAAGGAAATGTGTTTTACCACAGATCCACAAAATTTTAAAACCCATGCTCCCAATATATCTTGCAACATCGGGATAGTCTGTTCCGTCTGCCCATATATTGGTTGGTGGAAGGAAATGCTATGGTGTAAATGGGTCCCAAAAACATACTAGAATCCTCTAAAGACTCATGAGGTAAAATTTGTATCTCAAATTGATACAATGGTTGTCAAAACACCATGCAACCACACCACCTCATCCACATACATCTTTGCCAAGGCATACACTATGATCGATTCCGTGGTTGCTAAGAAGTGAGCTGATTTCATCAGCCAGTCCACTACTACCCAAATAGCATTGTAACCTTCTTAATCTATGGGTAATGATTTGATGAAATCCATCTAGATGTCACCCCACTTCCACTCAGGGACATCCAAGAAATGCCACAAACCCCCGGGAACATGGTTCTCAACCTTTACCAAATGGGATACCATGAATCTTTCCACCAACTCTATATTGGCTGCTTCATCCCAGGACACAAAAATTGTATCCTCAATCCACAGTACATATTATTAATTCACAGTTGAATCGATAATGGTGATTTATGAAACTCATGAATAACTCCCTCACATACAGCTACAAAAACAAAAAACTTCCCACTGAACAACATCATACTATGACTATCCTCTAACCATTCCTCTAGAGAAATACCATAGACAAAACGATCACACAAAACCTCTTCCTCATAGTCTTCCCACTAAGACACCTCCACCTTCTTCATCAAAGAATACTTCACTATAATATGGAACAAACTACCTCTTTCACCATCCATTACCACATCTAAGTGCAACGCTTTCAACTCCTCCATTTCTTTCCAAGAATCCCTATATTCTTGAACAACATCCTTCTACGACGTTCTGCTTAAGGCATCGGCTATGAAATTTCCCTTCCATGAGGTGTAAGATATATCAAAATTGTAATCCTAAAGAAACTCTATCCACATTTTCTATCACAAATTTATATCTCACTGGTAAAAGATATACCTCAAACTCTTTTGATCTATGTAGACCACAAAGTTCTTCCCAATGAGGTAATAACACCACATCTTCAGTTCAAAAATGACCATTGCAAGCTCCAGATCAGGGGTGTAATAGTTGCACTCATGTAGGATTAACTACCTAGACCCATAAGATATCACTACTCACTGCTGCATCAAGATTCATCCTAATCCTAGATTGGAATCATCTCAAATCACTTCAAACGTCACTCCTTCCTTAGGAAATTGGAGAACCAAAGAACTGACCAACTTCCCATTCATGTAACTAAATTCTTCCTAGAACTGCTCGATCCACACAAAATCTCGGTCCTACCTAGTCAAAGCTATTAAAGGATTCATAACTCGAGAGAAAGCGGGAAAAAAGATCTGATAATAACCTATATGTCCAAGGAAACTCTGAAGTTCTTCCACATTATTGAGTGATTTCCAGGAAACAACTACTTCAGATTTTAGTGGGTCTACTACCACATCCTGATGAGACACCACATGCCCAAGTAAATGCACCTCCCATGTCCAGAACTTGCACTTGGAAAACTTTCCAATGAGATGGTTGCATCGAAAGACAAGCATCATAGTCCTGAGATGGTCAATATGTTCTTCCTCAAACTTTTTGTAGATCAGGACATCATCACTGAATGTGATGATGAACCAATCTAGAAACTAAAGAAATACATAGTACATAAGACCCATGAACATAGTTGGTGTGTTTGTAATAGTGAACGACATGAACACAAACTCGAAGTTCCTATATCTGCATCTGAAAGTAGTCTTCAGGATATCACCCTCCTTCTCCCTCAACTGGTGATATCCAAACTGTAGATTGATCTTAGAAAACCAACTTGCCCCTATCAACTGGTCGAAATGATCATCTATCCTTTTAAGGGGTAATGTCTCTTGACTGTCACCTGATTCAACCTCTATTTGTCTATAAACAACCTCATACCACCATCCTGTTTTTTGAAAAATACTGGGGAACCCCACGATGATACACTGGGCCATATAAAACCCTTCTGAATCAGATCATCAATACGAATCCTCAACTCTTGCAAATTTGAAGGTTCCATTCAATATAAATCCATAGAAATTAGAGAAACATCAGTTTTCAAGTCTATCTTGAACTCAACATCATGTTGAGGGGGTAGCATCACAACCTCTTTGGGGAAAACATCCAAGAACTCTATAATAACTCTGTGAACCTCTACCATCTCAACATCCACCAATTCTACTAAAAACTCATCCAAAAAAGAAATAAAGGGCTCCAAATACCGACTTCCCACTTGAATACCCTACTCACCAATGAAAACCACACACTGGCCATCCACATCTGAAAACATGTCCCTTCTCCAAAAGCAGTCGATAACATCATGTATGGAATAAAAAGAATCGATGCCAAGGATGAAATTGTATGGCTACATCTTTAATAAGAAGAGATACCCATGAGACTGATGTGGTCTCATCATCAGTCTACACCCATGACACGCATCTTACAAGATGGTCTGGGATCTTACTGGTGTACCCAACTCAAGGGGCACTAGAAGCCTCTCTATGTCTAGCCATAGGACATGGGCTAGAGAGGGTGAAAAAAATGAGTGTGAAGCTCCTAAATTAGTCAAATAATGAGCAAGGGTACTAAATAAAATGATCTTATCTATAATGATCTCTGGACTTCTAGAACGGTTGCCTATTATAAATGAAATAGACCATGACCATATCCTATGCCTCTCTGATGATGACCACCTCCACTACCAAACTCGGGTCGTAGTCCCTGAGAATGAGGAAAATCATGAGGTCTACCACTATCTAGTCTATCTCCCCTTAGTGGAGAAAAGGCCTATTGTCCCTACTTCTAAAACTGTATTTCTGAAAAATGCTGATGAGGCTGACGCTGAGCCTATCCACCTCAACCAAATTGGTCTCGGGAATCCATTGGGCACTGAATCTGATTATAGAGTCGAACCAAACAAAAGAAACACATCATCCCTAGAACCATGGGAAAGGAATGAGGGCCACCAGCTCTAGAAGAATAGAAAAGTTTTTGTAGAGGTCATCTCCTTACTGGTCAAAACCTCAATGGACCTAGTGCCTAAGACCTTACACTAACAAGCCTACCTTTCAAAAAACTATGTTTTCTCACCTCTCATGGTAGACATTCCTGTGAGTGCATTTTCTTGATCACCTCTACCTTCTTTTGAACCTCCAGATACTTTGGCAATGTAAATGGAGTAACACCATATTGGATCGAAGGATGGATTGCCTCCTCAAGATGTCACACATGATACTCCTCATCTAGAAAGAGATCTGGTGAAAAACAAAGGAGGTCCTTGAACTTGATTCCAATCCCCCATACCAACATACTCCCCTACTAAAGGTAGAGTATCTCCTGCCTCTTATCATCCTTCATAGTCGATGAAAGGAACCCCACCCAAAATACCTTCCCAATGTCAACCCCAAAATTTTTAGTTCCTTCATTTCCCCCCAAAAAATCATCTAACACTGACGTGAAGCACCAGACATCTAGATGACCGCCAAGGGAACCTGATACTCTATCGGGCCAAAATCAAACTGAAGTTAATCTCAAGCTGCTCGAGCTAGCTTTCCATCTCCATGTTTAAAACACTACCCTCATCCTTCCCCAAAACCTACCACTAGAAAGAACACAATTTCTTCTGCAACTGTTCATCCTCCACAACTTGACCAACCCTATGAAGATCAACTAGATCCACTTGCTGAACCTCCACTGCCTCAGCCAAATGTGGACGATGTTTAGGATTCATAGCTGAAATATAAACAATGAATTTTGAATCCTGATTAGTATGGAATTTTACTAAATTTTCCTCTTTAACTCATTTAGTTATTCATTTCAACTTTCCAAAAACAACCCAGTTCAAATAAGAAAACAAGTCATTATGATGCATGTACCTCTCCTAGGTCTCTACCCTACAAATGGTGTAGCCTTACTTGATTGATCGGTAGGCTCAGATTCCTTACATCAATTCATTGGGGCCCCTAAAATCTCATGTCCTAGCCAGTCTTCACTGGCCTATGTCACACACCATGGTAACCTGACACTGTTTCCCTACCAACCCATGCAACCCTCACTTTGCCTTACCCCAAGCTCCATCCTATGTATCAACCATCACATTTGATACCATTCTTTCATGGACTCCTCCCTCTAAATATTCCCATCTTGGGATTGTAATGAAGAAATGGAGATAATGAACCCTGACTCCTGCCTCTAGTAGGACCTGGGTTGGCAACTAGCACCAAGGGTATAGAAATATCTCAATATGGGAGGCATTACCATTTTTGTTGAAGCATGATCAGGTGGTATGATGGATCATACACAAAACAACTCCAAAACACACACACACACACATAGATATATATATATAATAAATCCAAAAACATAACCCCACATGTATTCATAGAGTATAATTGTTACAAGTACAAAATTGTATAAATGAAATACAAAAAGTAAAGCTAAGTGGTGACATAGAAACTGTCAAGATCTGAGATAGTAGGGTCTATCATGGTCTGCATAATCCTTCGGGAAACCTAAAATTAGTTTTATATTCGTAGGGTGAGCATACGGGTATACTCAGTAGGAAAATCGAAGTCTCTCATGCCATGTAAAGGAATATTACTAATGCTCCTCTGAGAAAAAAGTAGACCAAAAAACACACCTATGAAGGTAAACTAACCACCCCAACCTCACCAAGAAACTCTCACCAAATAATTCAAGTCAGGTAGTATAATATAAAGAACAATGATGATAGGGTACCTCATACCACTTTCCCACTAATTAGACCCTCACACCCTAATGGAAAACACCCTCACACTCCCACCACTTCTAAACATACCACATCCTAAAACTGTCTACAAATACCTAGGCGTCACAAACACATCCTTCCCACAATCATATATGCCTCAAAACCACTTCTCTCCCATAGACACCTAGGTATCACAACTGCATCCCACCCATAGACACTTGGGACTCACATCCACACCCCACCCTCAGACACCTGGGCCTCACAACCACATCACATCTCATCTAAAAGACACATAGGAAAGCACAACTCATCCGCACACACATGGGACCCACAAACCACAACCTTCCCAAAGAATCTTGGGATATCACCACCTGGAAGGAGGAGTTAAGAGAGGCTGGTTAGGAATTCATCCCCCTATTTTTATGTTTGGTAGAAACCTCCTCCCCTGTGATGATGGGGGTGTTCGGCACATAGTGATCAACTATAGTGGGGTGCATATAGAAATCACAAAGAAAATACAAGTATATACATATATGATACCAAGCACTCATGAACAACCTATGGTTTCTCAAATAGACCACCAAGTCACAACACTGCCAACTTTGCTGCTACCTATAAATGCACACACCACACAAGACATCACAAAACCAAATTCATATTCTCAACCGATTTATTCAACCACTTTCATTCTTTATTAAACAAATTTTTAACCATTCCATTGCTATATGGGAAACTAAGAAATATATAAGTAGTCATTTGAAAAGCTGAAGAGCCTGGTAAATAAAGAAATCTTCACATTAAAGACACATCATTCCATGGCCTCCCCATTTAACACCCATTCATGATATAACATATATCGATCCTAAGACGCAGGGTGAATCCTTTGGAATGTTATTAATGGAGAATTACCCATAACAACCACTACTATAATTATTCAAAGTCATCCTACCCAAACCACCATTCCAAACAAAACAACCCCTAACTAGCTACTATATACACCAACACATTAAACTACAACCAGTTATGTATCCCTGATTCACAAGCATACCACACCCAGACTACCATATCAACAAAACCAACCCATTTTGAACATCCTTATCCACAACCACATTACACCTCTAACCAAAAAAATACATATTTAGTTTTAAAAATAAATTGTTTCTTTAATTTCACTTGATAATTTAGGGGTTATAATAGAAATAGTATGATCTAAGGGTGTCCATTTAATAGCCGAATATATATAGTTAAAAATTTTCTATATAAATGAGTTTATGGAAAAAAACAACATAAATTCCATAACTATCATGTGAAAAAAATACCCTCAACGACCATGATTTTCAATGCGTATTTATCCCATACAGATAAAAATATTAAAATGGAATGATAAACAACAAAAACATTCATCACTTTTCCCCATTTCATGGTATATTAATCCTAAGAAGATTCAATTATATTTTTTTATTGGTATTCAACCATCTTAATAATGAAAAAAACTATATACCCACCCCACATGATACACAATTGAGAGAGATGAAGGAAAAACTACTTGGAAGAAGAGGCAATATGCACTTCCCAATTGCACTGAGACATGGGTGCACATATGTCGCAGGAAAACACAAGGGGAACACAATCCAAAATCCACAACCCGATCGCATGACTCCTATGGAAAGAAGAACTCTTGGAATCCCACACCAGGGTAAAATAAGTAGGAAGAACAAGGGTGATGTATATATCGTCCTAGGAAATATCTAAAAAGGGAATCGGTTTAGGATGTTTTTGATTTAACATTAAATGTTGATCTGGTCAAGATAACACGTTTTGGCTAAGTAAAATCTTTATGAAACATTGGAATTTAAGATATGATTTATGGGATTTTAATCAACCTCAACACCTTTCAAATCTATCCTTAAATTCATTTTATGTCCAAGGAGACATCAAAACGTGGGAAAACAAGAACTGGAAACACTATTCATGAGACACCACTAGGTGAGGCACTGTTTGGTGATATACTGTTGGACGAGGTACAGCTGGATGAGGCACTATTTGACAACACATCACCATGGTGAGACACCGCTAGCAAGAGACCGATAGGGTGAGCTACTACTGGGAGAGACGTCATTGGATGAGGCGCTATTAGACGAGGCACCAATGGATGAGGCATTGCAGGATGAGGGACCACTTGGAGAGCGAACGCTAGAGTGAGACACCACCAGTGAGAAACCATAATGGTAATTCCTCCTGGGTGACACTACCGCCAGGTGACACCACCAGGTGACACCACTAGGGTGGCACCTCCACTAGGTGACGCCGTCAGCGAGCCACCATAGAAAAACATGGAAAACTGAGAAATGTTTCCCAAAGTGTTGGAAAGAAACAACTTGATCTCCCAGAATAGCTCAAACACTAGACTCTCACAAAGGAATGGAATGGAGAGGTCTGGGCCATTAAGTGATGAACTTTATCATGTTGGAAAAAAATTGATGAAAGGGGGTTTTTGGGAGAAGAATTGGTAGAACAGATGGTAGAGAAGGTAAATATTATTTTTCACCATAGGAGGATATATCAGATTATGTAGAAGATAAATAAATATAATAGGAGGAAAGACCTCTCAATTTAGGTAAAAGATCATGTTTTTATTAAATTATATCATTGGAAAAGCGTTGTGAGTGTTGTTAAAAAGGTAAATTCAAGTCCAATTATCATTAGACCATATGAAATTTTAGAGAAAGTGGGGTCAGTTTCTTATCGGGTAGCCTTACCACCAAGTTCATCTCTGGTACATGATATGTTTCATGTTTATTTGTTAAGCATATATGTACCTGATGCAGCTCATATTTTGAGCCCGGAGTTGGTATAGTTGGAGGAGAGTTTTTAAAATGAAGAAAATATAGTTCATTTTTTGGTTAAAAGGGATAAGGTACTGAAAAATAATTTTATTCACTAGATAATGGTTTTATGTAATAATCACATGATTGAGGAAGCAAATTGGGAATCGGAAAATTCTATGAGGGAAAATGAACTAACTTTTTAAAGTAATGAATAAAATTCGGATAATAAAATTTATTAAAGCTGGAAGAATATAAAAATCTAGGTAATCCTATAAATAAATAAATCCTATTATTTATAATTATTAAATTAAAATATTCAAATTCATCATATATTTATAAATAACTTTATATAATTTTTCTATCAAAAAATGAATAGTTTTATTTAACTAAATTGCTTTTCCATGTATTATATGGTATAATTTAAAATATAAATTTCAATATTTTAGATTATTAAGTGGATAAAATGGAATTAATTTTTTGATTCATCATATCAAATATATATTAGGTTGATTTTTTTATTTTTCTAAAAGAAAAAGTTTTTGTTAAATGGTGAAAAATAGTGATTTTGTTTACAAAATTTTCATTTATTTTAAAATATTTAAAAAATAATATTAAATATTTGATTAGTTTTAATGTTAAATTATTACTTTTTGAACAAAGATATTCTATTTAATTCCTTATTAATCATCATTATGATTTATTTTCATTTAAAATAATTTTTATACTTAAAATAAAAAAAACTATTTCTGTTGCAGTTTGTGTATTTATATTAAAGTTAATTTATTCCAATTATAAAAATTGATTCATGAGAAATTAATTTCATATTTTCAATCATGAGGTTAACTTTTTTTTAATAATTTCAATTTTATTTTTTTCATTATGAATTATTACCATAGTAATGATTTGTTACCATGGTAAAGGGTAAAACAAGTTAATTATGGTAAAAACTATGTGATAAGGGAACAAAATATCATCTTAATTATTATTATTATATAATTTTATATTTACCCTTATCAAATTAAATTAAAATTTTAATAGTTTTAGATTTAGTTTCCAATTATTAAAACTTTATATTATTTTAAAACATGGAAACATTACAAGTGTACGACTCCATGCACTTATAAAAGGGAATATACACTCCTCAGTTATTCACACACTTAAATAATTTTAACTGAAAAATTACTTACCAAAATACCTTCCCAAAATCCCTTAATATTTTATATATGTATTTTCCACATAAAAATACCAACATAATATGGATTAAGGTTTAATTCAATTGATATTTTCGAAATAAGAGGTACAATTATTGACAGATTGTTTCATGTTAATCTATATTTCTACCTCCTTAAAGTATTATTTAACCATGATAAAATAATAACATAAACATATAAATTATACTTAAATTTCATTATTATTATGTAAAAAATAATTTTCATCTCCTTTTCCATCATATGTTAAATTATAACATCTATCATTCATATGTATGTGCTACCACCTCTGTGAAGCGATGTGTTTCATTTTTAAAAAATGGTTTATATGCCTAGTTAAAATGATGGAGAAAATTAATATATATGATATTTAGGAAATAATTATGTTTTTTAAATATAATATATTACTTACCTTTTTACCCTTTCTATCCCTTAAAAATTGATAACATCGCTTGTGCATACGTGTGGAAACCACATCCATGAAATGTTGTGATTCATTTTTCATTTACAATATATACAGATTATCATAAGGATGAAAATAATGAATAAATATTAAATTTATAAAATATTTATAATTATTTTAAATAAAAATATTAAATACTTTATTTCTTTTCCCCGAAATTAAAAAAATGAAAACTTCGTTCATGCGTACGTACGAACCACCTTCTCCATGAAATGATGTGAGTAATTTTTCATTACCTCATTACATGAATGGTTTTAAAATTTTATTTAATGTATAAATATGATAATTATGGATTGTCTATGATTCTGGATTTAATGTAACAAAAACCCATTTGAATACATTCAATGCATCAATTTTTATTTTGATTTTTAGGTTATAAACCGAACGACCCCAAAACGTCCAATGTGAACTTGAACATTTTAGTAACTAAATAGAACATGATAACAAATGAAATAAAAGAAATAATAACAATTAAATAAACATGAAAAATTTTACTAGGAAATTATAAAACTAAAATAATTTTAATATTTAGTATTTAGGGAATATATGATGTAATAAGAGAATTAATATAAGGGGGTTTCTTTTAAAATTGTTCTTTAAATGTTTTAAACTATTTCACCTTCTTAACCATGTTGTTCAAAATTTTATAAGAATATTATTATTTATACAATAAATATTTTTATAAATCATTTTCAAATAATTTTAACTATATTTTAGATTCTTCAAAAATGAATCTTTTAAACATTTATCGCACGGTGTGTTTAGACTTTTTTACCATAGTGAAAAGGAATTTTTTTAACATGTTTCGATTGAATGAATTTTCCCACTACCACAAACTTAATTCATTATGAAGATTTATCTCTATGTTAAAATTGGTTTTATAATATTATAATTTTCTAACTATTTTATGAGTTTTCATTTTTAATATTTTTTAAGGAAAAAGTGTATTTCTTCTTATGATTATGCAAAAATGGAAAGTTGTTTACTAATGGGTTCAAATGATTTTTTAAGGGGTTGATGATGAAAATGTGAAATATTGTAAATTTTTTGTTAATGATAAGGTAATTGATCATTATATATGTGGAAAATTTATCCATATATATCTCATCATGATGGGTGAGACCTATATAGCTCACCAATGTATTGGAAAGTGATTGTGTTTTCAAAGGTGAAATATAATGTAGATAACCAGGTTGGTTACTCATATGGAATTAATTGGGATTAAATTAAAATAACATGGGTTAAACAACAATGAATATGGGTTAGGAATATGATTCCATAATATACCTATATTATTCTTTCAAAAATTGTTTTTATGTAAATCTATGGATTTCATGAGGTAATAAAAGTTGAATGGTGAAACATTGTTTTTAAAGGAATACCTTCATGAGTTCACTTATACCTCATGATTATTTTATATATTCCTTTTGATTTATAATGGGTTTTAAATTTTTTCTGCTAGAAAATAAAGATTTTATAACGTGGATATTTTTTACTTATTTTATCAAAATTTTAATGCGAAAAAGGTAAGAAACCTCATGGGTTTTCATGTTTTTCACTAGATTAATGAGATTCCATTATTTTTATATCCCTTATAGAGATTTTTTTTCTCATAAAGAAATTTAAAAAAATTCATGTGATATAAGGATAATTATGAATTTTATTAAGGTAAATATTTCTGCTATGACAGATCAACTTAAATGAAGAAAAAGTGTCTTGAATAAAATAATGGTGTAAATTTTAATCTTTGTTTCTATAGAAAAAATATATACTGTGTGAAAGTTCCCACTTTTTTATGTAATGATTTACCAAATTCTCTAAAACTCTAAATCAATAATTTATTTTATATATAATAAAGTGTAACACTTATAGTAAATAATATAATTATGGGTTTATTCTCTTATAAGTCCTTATAATCTACATAAATAAAGGTAGGTGTAATGTAAACCTCCTAACAATGTTTGGATGTTCTATACTGATATTCCTTTTTCTAATGAAATTATCGTAGGTGATGGGGTGGTTTTTTATTAGGATTTATTATTATTTTTTATTTTCATGATTAAATTTAGAATCATTTCATCTCTTTCAGTGGAAGAAAAGTCTCTTATATATATATTTTCATTATGGGTAGAAAAATGTTTTCCACATTTGAGGTTAAACTAGATTCATTACATATGGTCAATTTCTTTTATAACCCTTTTATGTCTCATTGGTGTGTAGTATATGTTATCTGATATTTTTTCATATCAACTTAAATCAATTAGTGTTTTTTCACACCTAGTTGGAAGTTGATGTAGTGATGGATTCATGGGAAACCATTCGTCAGGATATAATAAGTGTTTTTAGGTTGGATATTTTGGGTTTAATTTTGGTGAGTTTTAAATGTTTCATTAATTATTATGATTCAATTATTAATTATATTGGAATCCATTATTATATCCACTGTTACATTTTTTTTTTGTAAATTTTTTTAGTAAAATATATTTTTTAGAAATATAAGTCAAACATAATATTAGAAAAAATTCATGAGTGAAATCCTATAAACCAAATAATTTTTTTAGATCCCTACTATGATTTGGTGATAATTTTTCAATTTTTTTATCATTTTTATTATTTTTTATATGTAAATAATAGCATACAAAAAAAAATAACTAGGAAATATGAAATACATTGTTACTACCCCAAAGGTAATTAATCCATTATAAATGGATAATGTATTCCACAAAACTATTACCTTCGGGGTGTACTAAAATTACACTTACCACTTAAACAGGATCTCCCTTAAAAATTTAACATGTTATTTAATACTTATAGTTAATTTTAATAATAATTTTTTCCTTCACTTTTGATGAAAACATTAAATAAAAATTTCAATGCTTGTTTTTCAATTTTATGTTTAAAAATATTTAAGCATCCATTTACTATTAAATTTTCTACATAGAAATTAATCCAAATAATTAGAGTATAAATATCATGTAAATTATAAGATATAATCGATTAATTATTTTGATTAAAAAATTTACAATTTAAATTCATTATTTATTCCAATTTTTTTATGAAGGTGATTAATAATATAATTGATTATTGTGGAATTTTTTTGATCTAAGAGTGGGGATGGGTCACATGTAACCATAAGATTCACTTTTTCTATAGAGACTCTCAAAGACCAAGGATACATGTTTTTCATTAGAATTAATATAGAAATAGAGAAAAAAATTGTGCTAAATTGGAAACTTTTCATTGTGTAATTTTGGTAATAGGTGTGTATTTTCACTTAATGATCATTCCATAAATAAAATACCAAGTTCAATTTAATTATTTTTTTACATTTCATCATAAAACATTTATTCAAATGTTAATATTCTCAAATCATTTAAAATAATTAAAATTATAAGATTTAAATAAACATAATTTATGTTGGGAACATGTGTGTGTGTGTGTGTATATATATATTAAAATCATGGATGGGCCATTAAATAATTCACTATTATATGTCATGTCATGATTATAAAAAAATCTTTGTGAGGTGATTTATAGTTATAGTATAAGGTTTTAATTAGTTTAACTTCCTAGACATATTTTGATTGACCAAATATTGAAATATATTTCATCTACTTTGTATCTTGGAAGATGTGATAAAAACATATATAACATGAAATATACATAATCTCATATCTTCAAAAATACCAATTGGATCATGGTATGCAATTAATAGTTGGATTATGAGGTCTTTATCAATATTAATTTCATAAAAATAAAAAATATCAAAATAAAATTAACAAATAGTTTTTGTGTGTTTGTTATCAATAATATGGGTATAATCATAACATATACACACTATATTGAGTTGTTACTTGGTTTGTGAGAGTGATGAGAATTAGTTGATAAATTATATTTTAAATTAAAAGAGGGTAATTATCAATTAAAAAAAATTAAGTTGTTATATCAAATTATTAATCATAAATTAAACTATGTGTTTAATATTAGAGAAAGGTGAATTGATGAAAAAATTTCTATATAACGATAATATTAAAAAATCAATTTTGATATTTGTTTACTTATCAATTTGAGAAATAATTGTATTCAATTTTTATAATAATTTCATTGAAATATTTTTTGATATTTTTTAGGATAAGAAATTGTTAAAGTGTGAAGTAATTCATATGTACAATTTATTATAAAATTTCAATTGTTTTTAAATGTCACTTTTTATTATAAATATAAAATTTTAGTTAAAGAAAATGGAATGTTAAAAAACTTTTGAGAAATTAGACATATTATGATTTCATTTTTTACTCAATTACATATGAAATCATTATAATATTTTAATGATAAAATTATATTTATAACTTATGTGGGTAAAAATATTAAACCTAGGATCCCAAGACATCTAAGAGAATTTATTTCAATAAGACAATGTAAATATTCCATAATTTGAAGTCTCATATGGGGTAAAAAATAATCCTAGAATTCTAGGAGAATTGTAGATGAAATATATGTAATATATGAGTGATATATGGGGATACATAAACAATATTGACATGATTATATATTGTAGTGAAATAAATCCAATATAAATAAAATTATTAAAAAAAATAGACTTTATTAGCTTTTAATATCACTAAATGATATATGAAATATGATACATATAAGTTATTGAGAAGAATACAAATTAGAAACTAATCCTGGATAAATGAAATCATAAATTTATATAAAAAGGACCAAATATTGTTATAATAAATTTTTTTGTAAAGAGTATAAGATTTTACAGTACTTTGTTGAATGATAATGAATCGTTTTCCTTTTTATTTTAAAATTTATCAGCTAATTGGAATTATGAAAATAATGTAAAATTATAACACAAAATTATTAATATAGAAATAATTATGACTAAAAATTTTGTAATATAATGTTTCTAGTAGAGATAGATAAATAAAGTGATTTAATTTCACATGAGAAAAATTCATGGTAAATGGATAAGTTTTGTTTGGTTGATTGAATGTTGGAAGTAGAGGTCAAAAAATAATTCATAGGTTGAGACCATAATTTGTTCATTAAATTAAGAGTTTACATTTCATAATATAAGGAAATAAATTTCATTGGAGGAATTTATATAGAATTTTTGAGACACTATTTGGAGATTATAATAATTGTTTTGAGATTTTTATTAATTTCAATGGAAATTCTTCGATTTTTTCCACAATATTTCCAATTATGTTTAAAACATTGATAAATTTAAATGCATTGTTTAAGTCTTAATATACTAATGCAATTTTATGTTTGTAACACCAGAATTTGTGCCTAATATACTCAGTGTCTGTGTTATGGAATAAAATTTTATAAATTAAGGGTGAATTTTATCCAATGTTGGATGAGTTTTTTAATTGTTTTTATTTGAAATTTATGGTAATTTTAGATGAAAATAATTTTCCTCCAATCCAGATTTTTATTACAAACCAAACTCCACTTTTAAGGTAAAAGTGAGAAACACCAGGAGAAAAAAAAGTTATTGAAGGAAAAATTAAGCATATTGGCATGTTTATCTTTAAGGAGATTCCAGGAGAGAGATGTTATCGGTGTTTCTGGATCATCCTAAATAAGGTTTTCAAAGCGGCGTGCCAATCTATTCCATGCTTTCATGAAATCCTCTTGGTTGATTTTACCACTATCGAAGCCTCTAACTAAGATTAAATTCTGATTGGCAATACAATCCCTTTGATCTCTATTGGAGGCCACCCGAATAGACCTTAACATTATCTTGTCACCATCTTATTTCGAAGCATTCAGCACAAGGTATTCCTCCTCCATAACTTCTCTGGAATGCAGAATCAGCTCCACTGGTTGAGCAGCTACGCTGACTTGATCTTATAGGACAATCCTATCAGAATCATCCCTAGAGACTGTAGCCTCTACACTTATTGTATTACCCTTAGAGATGGGATTACCATCCATCACATGGCCCTTCAACATCCTGCCAGATCGAGTCTTTATTGGAGAAGGAATATAAGAGTGGTCCTTTCGGCCTTTCTTGCCTCCTCGCCATCCATTCCTCCTCCTCGAACTGTAGGCATCACTTCATTGAAATTCTTGAGCACTAACCCCTGAAAGCTGACTAGATAACTCATCCCCAAACTCCTCCCATGGGATACCCATCTCCTTAATGAAAGATTCATCCTGGTCTGCCTCCTGAGCAGGCCCTTTGTTCTCCAGACTCTCAAAATGGTTACTCAATTTCGTATATGACACCACTCTTCTCAGTCTTGAAATGATCAAAGGAGTGGGATCAACCTAGGGGCCCTCAATTCCAGTGTCATCAATCCTTGTATGTACAACCTCCACATAATAGGATATCTTACGACATTCACCTTCCTTTGCTGGCCTTCGGATCACCACTACCCTATTAAAAACAACAACAGCATCCTTAACAGCACAAGGTTTAGCAAGACCCACCGAACCATGCACAATAGGTGAGAGAACACCCAAATCATTCCTAAAATGATTGAAGATAGTATGAACCAAGGGGTTACTCCCTGGAGGATCACGTTGAAGTCCTTTTACCAAGGATGAGACCAAGCCTGCATTCACACCAGTCGAAACTTCAGGAACATGAGTAGCAACATCCTGATTCCCACCAGCAGTGTTAGGGGAGGAACATGCACCCCCCTCCATCGTGACTAAATTTTCCTGTGTGCCAGGAACAAATAGCCGTTCCTCTAGACGAAGGGGAATAGAACTGTTTGACTTATCCGAGCTATGAGACGAATGACAACTGGAATGAAGATGACCAAGACGAATTCATAAACTGCAGAAATAAAACCAATTTTCAAATACCACTGATTGTTGATAACAGAGTTCTTCACCAACCTCAATCTAAACAATTTCCACCGAAGGTTTTGAAATATCCACTTCCACACATATTTGGGGAGAAATTGGGTGATAAAGGGAGCGAGAATGCTCATTGAAGGCTAGGAACCTCCCAATGAGGTTACCCAGCATCATAAGAATGGAAAGATTATGAAAATGAAGAGGTAGATAGGGGAATCTTACCCAAATTTCTACGAGATAGGATTCTCATTTCCAGAGGAACTTGTAACTCCATAGGAACAAAAAGAAGTGGGAGCCATCACAAGATCACGTGCCTTTGGACCACACGGAATCCAGGTCATCAGTGCATTCGAAGCGAAGAAGAAAGTGATGAGGATCGAGAATCCCAACCACGATTTGGTTCTTCAGGAGCCAGGTGCTATTGACGAACCTGTCGAAGTGGTCGAGGGAAGGCTGATGACGACCAAAGCGGGCGACAAGGGATAATCCATTGAGCGACGAAGCCTCCGAGGACTCCTGAAGAGAGATCAGAAGCGAATGAGCACCAAATTGGAAGTCCAGGACTTTTGGGCTAAGGAGGATTTCGGGAAAATCTGGGAGCGAGGAAGGATTAGTGAAAGGTGAGAACACTGGATGAGGGAGGGGGTAAAGTGGGGATTCCATCGCCGCCACCCGAAGGGTGAGCGCATGGATAGGGCTCTATGCGGGGACCCAGAGCTTCTCTCCCCGCCACCAAATGATTCATTTTAATTCATAACTTCTAAAACCTCATAACATAAACAACCCATAATTATTAATTTAATAGAAATTATTTCATATTCTTATACCCCATGATCTTTTTTGTATTAGAGTTTTATATAATTAAGAAAACAATTACATAAAAAAGTGTATATTTCTACACAATATGCATTTTTTCACAAAACAGATTCATATATTTACACCCATATTTCAATCAAGACACTTTTAATTTATTTATGATGAGTCTCCATAATATAAATATTGAAATTTATATAGTTCTTACACATATTTATATTCTGTGAAAAACATTTGAAAATATGGGATAAGAACAAAAAACCTAATAAGGGATATAAAAATCAAGGAAACCCATTAGTCCAGTGAAAAACATGGAAACCAAAAAAACTTGTCACCTTTTTTCCCATAAAATTTGACAATATAAATAAATCATAACCACATGTGAGAAATAATATTTTCTCAAATAAAAACCTTTAAAATCTATAGAAATCATGTAAGAACTACGCAGGTATCTTGAGAAAACATAATAATCTTTAAAAAATATATTCCTTAAAGATAGTCCATTCAATTTTAAAAACTCTTATACCTTATTACTGAAATCAAATTATATCTATTAAAACTTGTCATAAGAATAAAAAAATCATGACGACATCTTTTAAAAACAAGATAACCTATGAAATGATTTTCCTTGAAACCAAACATTACACTTTTAAAATCTCATATAAATTATTCATGGAACAAAAAATTACATTAAAAATCAATAGAATAAAAGAAAATCTTTGTAGGCACATTGGTACATTATATTCCTCGCCCATGTTCACTCGTTTCACACATATTGAATGAATTATAATCAATTAATTTAAATCATCATTTATCTAGGGAAATAAATAATTACCCAATGCATTGGAGGGATATATTATTGGAACATCAATCATCATATATAATTTATAAGAACTGTTACATGAGGAAAGAATATAGTAGCTTTTATTTTTCATTCACAAGACTCATTTGAACCCATAATCAAAAATACTTTCTATCATCTCATAAAAATAAGGGCAAATATCTTTTCTTTTAATAAAAATTAAAAAACAAAAACTCCCATAATAATGATAAAATAATATTCTTTTAAAACACATGTATAAAAGAATATTAATATTTAAAATTAATAACTTCAATTATGGCCATGGAATTCATATGGTAAATATTAAAAAACATTCATATTCAGTTTAATAAAAAGAGTCGAAGTCCCATGAGAAAATATTAAAATGATAAATTTTTAAATATTTGTAAAGAAATTTAAAAGATTTTTAAAATTAAAAATAACAATTTTTTATTTATAAATAATAAAATTATTAAAATATTTTTAAGAATGTGAAAATGGAGGGGAAAGAGTTGTATAGGAAACTCTAAAATAATGTTTTAATGAAAAATCTATTTCCTTGAGTGTTGTATTACTTTGTACATTCTATAACTCATGGATAATAAAATATTATTAATTATTTAAATTATTATGAACCTTTTAAATGTTCATTAATTTATTATTATTTCATTTATTATCATACTTTATTTAGTTACAAAATTATTTATGATTATATCATGTGTTTTGAGGTCTTTTGTTCCAAAATAGTTTTGGTGTATTTGTCGTTCTCAAATGGGTCAAAGTTCCAAAATATGTAGAATCATATAAATGTTATAATTATAATTTTTTTACATTAAATATACTTTTAAAACTGTACATATAATTTGGAGTTAAAAAATGAGACATCATTTGTAGAAGTAGTAGTCTGCACGTACGCATGACCGATATTTCAATCTTTATAATGGATGAAAATGAATTAATGTAGATAAAAATTTTATATTTAAATATTAATAATTATATAATTTATATCATATTTACTCATTAAATCTATCATTATTAGAAAACATGTGATTTATTTATAAATAACGAATTACATTGCTTCATGGAGGTGGAAGTCCGAACGTTTGCATGATAGATATTTTGATTTTCCATAAGATGGAGATGAGGTATAAAAAAGTATTTACCTATAAATAATAACATTTAATAATAGTTAATATTATTATTATTTAATTATATTAGGTTATTTTTGATATATTTTATGGTTGTATAAGAAAAAACAACCTTGAAATAATTTTGTTAAGTTTTTACCTCATCCTTAGATATCCACCTTTGGATTACACCTCAATAATTTAATGACTGATATTTTAGTTAGAACATGACAACAAATACATAGTTAGGAAATTTTGAGATTTTTTGGGTAGATATTTGTTGATAAATATATCTCAAATTGTGAGTATAAGTTATAAGATAAGTTTCTCTTTTATAACCGAGAAGAGTGACACCCTTGTAGATATTAAGATCTTTAAAATAAAATAAATGTCATTTTCAAGGAAATTGGATAAAATTTAGAACAATTTATAAAATATGACAATTAATGATTTTAAAAAACTCATAATGATACACGTGTCAGGTAGTTTTTTATATCCATGACACAATGCTAAACCTGTTAGTAGTCGAAGGTCGTGCATCATGGACCAGGTAGTTTTTTATATCCATTGCCTATTCTAGAAAGGAAATGGGATGATGTGATGATATATTGCATTGTGGGAAATCCTAGTATTCCTCAAAATAATGATGTGATCGTGTTAGTGGCAGATTTGTTGACCAAGGTGGTGCGTTTCTTACCAATTCAAGAGACCATTGCCACAGATCAGGTAGGTGAATTGTTTTTTCATAAGATAGTGTGATTTTATAGTGTTCCATGAATGATAGTTTTAGATCTTGATCCACATTTTAATTTGTGCTAATTGTAGGGGTTATAGAATGAACTTGGTACCCATGTGTTTTTTAGTTTGAATTTCCACCCATAGATGGATTTGATGTTATAGAATACTATTCAAGTGCTGAAGAACATGTTGAAGGATTATTTCATAGATTTCAGTGGATCTTGGAAGAATTAATTTCAACTTGTTGAATATTCCTATGATAATAGTTACCAGGTGGCGATTCAGATGGTACCATATGAGGAGCTCTACAGGAGGCCTTATTGATTCCCATTATGCTGGATAGTGGTTGGGGAATTATATTTGTTGGGAAAAATACTTTTGTAAGATACACTAAAATATGTTTGGTTCATTTGGAAGCATATGGACATGGCTCAAAGTAGGCTGAAGTCGTATCCAGATTGACATTATAGACCTCTTGAGTTAATTCTCGGTGATCATGTATCTATTCAAGTGTCACTGAGGTTGGTTTACCATCATATTCAGAAGAAGGGAAAGATGGTTCCTAGGTACGTGGGACCGTTTGAGATATTAGAGAGGATCATACTGGTAGAATACTGATTGGCTATTCCACAATGGTATAGTGGTATGGATAATGTTTTTCATGTATCATAGCTTTGGTAGTATCAACCTAAACCTTCTCATGTAATTGATGTTGATGATGTTGATCTTGAGGTAGATGTTTCCTTCGAGGATCATTCAAATTTTTTGTGGATCATAGTGAGAATTTATGGCAGGGAAATACTGCTCCCTTGTTTTGAGTTTTGTGGAAGCATGATAATGGTTAAGACAAAAATTGGGGGAGAGAGATGGATATATGGGATCATTGGTTGACATCTTTTCTTTTAAATGTTATTAATTCTTGGGAATGATATTAGAGGATGATTTGTTTTAATATGAGGAGGTTGTAAGACCCCAGACTTTCTTGAGGTATGTTATTTTTAATTTTTTGGTTAAGTCGCTTTATTTTGGTTAAAGGACTGTTTTCAGAATGTGTATAGAGTATCAAGGGTGTTTCGATGGTTTGAGAAATGAAATAATGTAAAATGGCCATCTAGTGCATGTTACATGGTTGGCACATGGTTATTAGTAATTGTGAACCCAAACCATGAATGCATGGATGAGGGGTTCATGTTTTGAAAAAATTGCGCAATGGGTGAGGAAAATCTATGCAGTGTTGGGAAGATTCATCATGTATATCCTAAGAACAGTTTTTTAAACCGTGCAGGATCCCTAGGTAACCATGCAGCCTGGCCCCCACTTTGACAGAGGGTGGCACATTGCTGGTTCATAGTTTAACCAACCATACACCCAAACTATGAAACACTTTGTCCACATATTCATTAATTTTTCTAACTTTATATTTCCCTCATTTCATCCTCCTATATCCCTATTGATGACCAAAACGGCCCACACTTCTCGAGGATCGATCTCCTTCATTTTTTGTCCATTTGGATCATTATTAGTTGAGAATCGAAGATCTAGGTATGTATAAAAATACTCTTCCATATCTTTCTGGATTATGTTTTGTTCAGTTTCCCTTATTCTTTTGAATCCCTAAAATCCCCTTTTTCTATATTACCTTAGGTTAGGGCATCGAAGGGTGTTCAAATTCATATCAAAGTCCAAATTTAAGCAAGATTTCTCCTCCAAAACTAAGGTATGTAGTCTAAAAGTTATATCTCACAGTATTTTTGGTTATTTATGTGTGTGTTCTTATATTTACCTTTTAGTTTTCCATGGTAAAAATGATTATTTGGTTGGGTAAATGTGCAATTGAACCCGTCATGACCCTCATTGGATATGTTGAGGCATATTTGACTAGGTTAAAGGTCACCCATGGGGTGTGCTTCTTCTTGAACATGGAAATTTAAATGATAAGTCTATAATTGAATTATTATGACATAGAATACATAATAAGTGTGTTGAAATGCTATATTGGGTTATGATTTGGAGATTAATGGTGATTTTATTGGTGGTTAACTTGGCATATATGGTTTCATGGAATATTTTGAATTGGCTAAATGAATTAAAGTGAATGGGTTAAATGAATAATGGTTGTAAATGAGAATGTGTAAATGGGTAACATAAAAATATTATTTATTAATTTAAGGAACCATGAATTACGAATGTTATGTGTATTTATTGATTATGGTTATTAAAATGGTTCATTTGATTAATTGTTAATAAATCACGTGCACATGGCTTGGTAGTATGTATTAACTAATGTTATACACCCATGGGTAGGGTTGGACTGAAGCTATAAACCCACCCTTATAATTCATGGCATAGGGATTTGGACTAAGGCTATATGCTTCTAATGATTACATTATTTGTGACTATTTAGACTAAGGATTCAAGGTAGTTTGATTAAATTAACTGTGAAGGGGTTTACCTAGTGAGATAGGGAACTTTTTTTATTTCCTTCTTCTTAGTGTTTGACCAGCATAGGTTTTTGTGTAATAAATGTTTTTCCCAATCCATGGATTAAATGATTTAAATGGTAAAAGTGGGTATTGTGAACCGGCGGCTCGGTTGATCTTTTTTTACCTTAGTACTCTTTTAGTACACGTATACACTATCTATTTAGAGTGGATATTTTATAGACATCATTGGTGGTGGATTCTTGGGTTTTACTCACACCCTACCCGGGCCACCAATGAGTGCCTGAGAATATTTCATGGATCTAGGTTTCGACAAGGTAAATAGACCTATGTTATATGGTTAATTGGGAATGAGACATCTATGGTAGAGGGGACCATAATTAGTGTTGGAACCCTTTTATTATTCTTCCATTTATATTTATTTTGGGTTTCTACATACACTTGGCACTGTATGACATGACATGAAATATTTACTATTTTTGTGGGATTATAACCAGTTCATGGAAATGATTGTTAATTTGTATTATTTGTTTTTGTGTTTCCTTCACTCATATTTTTTATCTTCTATGGATCACTCTGATAAATAGGGTATAGTCTCTCCACATTATTTGTTAGACCCTCACTTCTAGTCGACATCCTCTGTCATACTAGGAGGTGTGCCTGAGGTCTTGTGGAGACACATCTTGGGGCACCAGTTTAGTGGCATCTAGGCTTGCGACATTACCTTAAACCTATAATAAACCCCATTCCATAGAAAATAATATTATTATTATTTTATTTCATAGATTGCACAAACCCAAGAAATGATATATATTAATTTTACAATATGGTAAATAAATATTTTTCATCGAACCTGAAACTTGTTTCATTCATCCTCCCCATCATTTATTGAACTCTTGAATAAATATTTAAACAAACACTATTAATTTGGTAAATATATAAATAAATATTCTATACATAGTAAGGTGAGTAAATATTTATTTAATATTCACATAACTAAATAAATTATTTTTTAATAAATAGTTATTTATTATCTTTTAAATTACTAGAGGTAAATAAATAATATATGTTCACGTAATTAACCAATTAACACTTGAATAAATATTTATTTAATATTTTCAATTGATTAATAAATCCAAAATAAATATTAATTCTCTTTCTAAAGATTTATATTCATTTATACTACTAAATATAGATATCATTTAACTAAGATCAACATAAACACATTGTTTTTAACCACCATGGTCTCTTCCTCTATGACATTATGTGGACTTTCCTAAAGCCTATGATTACTATCTGGAAACATGTCAAGGAACCCTATATGAAAAATATATTTCACAATGATGATAACGAAATATGAAAACTCACAATGTAATATAATACATTTTTCAAGATATCTCATCAAGAAGGTTTCACACATACGCCATCAACTTGTATGTATGATACATTTTTATTCGACTATCTGAAATGAACCCATAAATAATTTATTTCCACGAAATTTACTGTAATGGTTCTATTTAAATCAAAAGGATGAGATATCAACTTCCATGAATATGTAAGAGATAAATCCTACCGCAAATGTTTCATGAATACTATGTAATTCATGACGCCCCCAATGTACCCTTCTTTCCATGAACATATAGCATCATGGTTTTGGTGAGTGCATCAAAGTACATGAGTCATGCTAAAAACTAAAAAAATCATAAGTTTTAAGGATCATTACACACACTCCCAGATAGGAATGTCTAATAACACATTAACATGTGGATTTCCTACAGGTAGGGTTATTCTCATAATCTCTTATCATAGAGATTATCAAGTGTGAAATTCATGGGATGAGGTATCATCTGTTTATGGGTTCTCTCAAAAGTTATTAAACATGATATGATTCCCATAATAATATAATTTTTTACTGTAGATTTTTTATTAAGAATTTCATCATAATGTTTCAATGTTCTCATCATAGCGGAGACCTTCAATAACCTTTTAAATATGATATATACTTTTGGGAATTATTAATTTCATCCACGTAAAATGATGAAATATATCTATTAAGATATTTTATTAACTTCCATTTCTTTGAATATATATTCAATATAAATTACAAAAAAAAATTTCTATGAAACCAACTCTAAAAAACATACACTTTTATAAAATTTGACTACTAATGACTTTTAATTCATTGTATATCTCATGATTATCGAGTTTCAATATATTTAACTCTTTATTTAAGTGATATTCCATGTTGTCTTGTATGGAAACTCTACTCACAAGGACATCCCCTACCTAATAAAAATCCATTAAGAGATAATATTTCCAAAGTATGTGCTTCATCTGTTTATGTGAACTTAGATCCTTTACAACATCAAATTCTATAATATTATAAAAATAGAGTACGAGAAGTTATTTATAATTAGGTAAGACTTCAAGATATTAGACAAATTTTCATATCCAACCCACTTCTATAGCTACATTAGAATGAAAAATGTGTACTTACTCTTTTGTAGAATCAATGAACTTGTGTTGCTTTAAGATATTCAAGCTAATATCTCCCCCATTGGGGGTGAATATGTTTCATGTCCATGGTTTTAGTTCATATTGATAAATTTGGAAACAATAATATTCATATTCTCGAATTATAAGTTCTTTATCTCCTCTATAGAACAATAATATATCCTTATTACACCTTAGATACTTAAGGATAGTCTTGGTTATCATCCACTGGTGTTCACTTAGGTTAGATTGATATTTTTTATGACACATAATGTATAGATGAAATAAAGTTTAGTTCATAGTATAACATACAAGGCATACCCAATATATTATGTGTATGGAATCCTTATTATCCATTGAAATTCCATATTGGTCTAAGGACGCTTTTTATTAGAATGGTTTTCAAGAACTGAATCTAGTCTCCATCAAAACCGGCACCAAACCTAGACCGTAGAAAGACCCAAAGGGTGTTCCCGACCCCCATTTGCTGGAAAAAGTACCCATGTATCATAAAATAAAATTTGGGAAAGATTTACAAGAGTTTATAAACATAAAACAACAAACCAATACAATAAAATAAATATGAATTTTTCAAAAAAACCATCTTTTACAGAATTTTAGAATTGAATTACATAATTTAAAACAATTTTAAAAGGTTAAAAAAGGGAACAAAACCCAAAGGATATCCCAATAACCTCCTCATTTCATGGGTCACCTCCCTCAATCCATCTTCATTACTCAACACCAAGTACCGCTAGAAACCCGAACCACTACACTAAAAACTTTACCCAAACCTGCAACAAAATAACCAAGTCTACATACACCAAAAGGTATAAGTAGGTTGTGACCCAAATCCTAGTAGGATTCCACCTGTAAAATATTCCATGCAATAATTATTATAAGAAAAAAATCTAGCAAGTTTGTTAAACAAGAAATGCTAGTAATAGTTTCTAAAAGATGCAACTTTAAATGAAAACTGTTTCAAGTGGGAAACTTCAAAAGAAATAAAAACTTTAAGATAGAATGATAAAGCTACTGAATTTTCCCACAAAACAAATTGTATTATAATAGTAAGTATAAATTATCTAATAAGAACACGAAATAGGAGATAACCCGTAGGCACTAGCTCGTTGTGGGTCCCAGGTACCTCTTATATCGGTGAAAATAACCAAAAAAATATCAGTTCTTGTGCACACGAGCCACTAGTAGGAAGAATACCCTTAACCTAGTGCTTCGATAACATCATCATAGTTTAGTTATTGTTTTCGTATTTAAACTTTCTACATGAAACAGGGGACAAAACTCATGTGATTACTAACATACTAGTACACGTCCACCCACCTAGAAAATCGGGTTTTCCCTCTTATTCTCAAACAAGTTCCACAAACCATGAAATATAATTTGAACATTAAAATACCACTTCCAAGTCACACACACAACAAAAATCCCATATGTATATCACAAAATTCACATAATCCCTTTTTTCATTCAAATTTATTTTGAAACCATACTCACAACAAAACAGACCACAACACGTTTCATACCTCCTTCACAATTCAATAAATACTTTAAAAAATTTTATAAAAACATTACAGAATAGTACACATGACACAAAATTCCTTTCAAATTAAAATAAACCATTTCAAAAGTACACTCCTACCAAATTAGGTTTGCAACATAGTTGCACCTCTTACATAAATAAAGAAACAATTTAAAACCATCTCAAAACAATTCCAAGGAGTGTAACAAAGATTTACCCATAAACCCCTTCAAAATACACTATTTTTTAGTCCAAATTCATGCCAATGAAAACATAAAATCATAATTGTAAGCCCTAAAACCTTTTGATAAAACCATTTTGAGAATCATAAAACAACCCCACTTGCTACAATATGAAATACATATGAAAAACAATCATTTTTGCACAAAGATGCCAATTAAAAACCAACTGATTAACAAATGACACCAAATATGATTTTATAACAAAAAACAATGGAATAGAATCAGGCTAAAAATATAAATCAATCAAAACTAACTCATTAAATAATGCTTACATGTGGAATCACCTACCATTTCTGCCAAAAAAACCCAAAATCTTGGTGTGAAACCTCAACCGCACCACCACTGCACCACAAGGGGATGTAAACAAACCATAAACCACAATATTTTAACCAATAAACATAAAATAAAACCCTAGGTATGAACCCAATCTTCTGGATATAAGGGAACATCAAGAAAAGGAAAGAAAATCAAAAGAATATGGAAGATACCAAGAAGGAATTCACTTACTTGAAAGATCTTGAAGAAATCACCCCAAATCGATAAAAAGGTGAATTTACAAGAAACAAAAACTGATAGGGAGGATCAAATGTGGATTATGAGGTCAATTGAGGACTGAAATGGTGGATAAATAGTGAAAATTGAAGTATTTATAAAAGAAACATTTACCTCTTCAAATCTGGTCAATTTTTGAAAGACTAAGATATATTTCCTTAATCCGAGGGGGGGATGAGCTACAAAGAGGATAACATGATAATGGGGGTGTACCTTAGGGTTTTTTATTTGAGTGGGAGGTTTAATAACTAAAAACCAGTAAACAATTAATGACATATTGAAAAATTAAAAAATAATTTAAAGCAAGAAATGGGCTTACGGGCGGGCTAAATACCTTAATAAAAAACCCAAATCCATCATGATTATGGATTCCTATGAGGTCCATATGGATATGGTGGTTTTAATATAATATGGGATACCAATTGAAAAGTGTAATGTGTGTAAAATTTTGAAAAATTAATGATTTATAAAAGAAACAAAATTGGTTTTTAAATCTGTAAATGGGCTCACGGTTTTACCCAAATCATGAAAACTCTCCCTTTCCTCTAAAATGTATTGGAACCCCCCCCCCAAAACTAAATAATGGAAATTAAATGAAAAATACCTTTAAAATAATCCATTTTGGTGAAAATTATTCCCACCAAAAAACATTCCTTCCTCTAAATCCACAGTAAGGGCAAAAGAAAAAAACAAACCTAACTGAAAGGCCAAAATGGACTCCTTTTCCAAGTTCACCCACCCCCAAAAGGCCAAAAAACCTCCAATTGATCAATAAATAAAGGAATACTCTCAGAAACCAAAACTTACGCCAATTTCCTAAAACAATCAATCACTTTTAGACATTATCCCAAAATAAAACTCTATAAACACTATCCAAACAAGACTCAATCAATTTACCCAAATGTACGACAACATCGAACAAGGTTACACTTAGCTTACTTTAACTAAACTGATGGGTGATCTCCCATCCCAACATTTACCCAAGAAAAATGTTGGTAGTTAGATATCTTGAAAGGTTACTACATACCGCCAATCCATGAGAAAGGAAAAAAATTGAGTTACTAGTATGGGGGGCACAAATAGGCTCCCCACCATAAGAGACAACTTAAATTTTTCCAAAAAAATAATTATAACACTAACAGGGGAGGCCTAAATAGACTCCCCAGTACAAGGGGTGGACTTCCATTGGAATTTTACAAAATAACTTACATAAGACTCATTTGGTTCTCCCCACCATAAGAACCAACCATCTTAATCGACCAGCATGGGATGACACAAAACGACCCTAAAAATTTAAGAGTTAGGACGACCGCATGGTTAGTCCACAAGGTTTGTGAAACTGTGCGCTAACCATGGGGATCCCTATATCTACCTTGTTTTTTGAGGCAAGATTACTACTCATCGTGTGCTCAACCTGTCTAGCCAAATATCAAGCCTTTATCCAAAACTCAATGGAAACCAATGTGGGAGGAATGACATTGGGTGAAAACATGGACACGGGGACCTCCCACCTCTTCCCATCGAACGGGGATAACTAAATAAATATGAGGACACCATAGGTTTAAACTATTCCCATATTTCATACTGAGGATTGGACTTTGTACAAGGGTTTGAATAACCTTGGGATTTCCCCTGACTATGCGCCATCTTCACTCTGGGACATATGACTAGAGATCAAATGATTAAAGCATATTCAACCTCATAGTTAGGATTTGGAAACCCCCCGAATGGAAAGCCATAATGGAAATTTAATGAAAAATACATTTAAAATAAGTCATGTATGGGATACCATTTGATATAATTTTGTCACAAACTGAATCTTGTATCCATCAAAACCGGCACAAAACCCAGCTCGTGGAAATACACGAAGGGTGTTCCCAATCCCCATGGGCTAGAAAAAGTGCCTGGGTATCATAAAATAAAATTTGGGAACGATTTACCTGATTTTATAAATATAAAAAACAAAATAATCCAATAAAAATCTGGATTTTGAAGGGCCCCAGAACACCCTGAGAGGGGAGGGGTGAATTACAGTTTCAGCGTTTTATTTTCAACTTATAGATCTTATTACCACATTAAAATGAACCTGTTAAAACTGTATGAAAGAGAATTTTAGAATATAAAAAATCACATGCAAGGTAATGAAACAAAAATTTTACTTGGTACACCACTAAGGGATGTGTCCAATGAGTATACACTGACAATGTGTCGGTCGTACCAAAAACAGTTAACCATCACATGTTTTGGATTACAAGATTTTATCATTGTCACTATGTGTTAGGTGCACTACCTTTACAAGGTTTTAGTGATAGCACATGACGTCCCTTAGATAACTTCTATTGACCCCCCCTGCTCACTACATTGGAAGAATCTTCACTCATTTTAATGACTTGAAGGTCACTTCAACAGTTTAGTATTAAATCATGCATCCTCAACTATAAATGGATGCTCTATTGAAGTCCCATAATCACCCATATATTTAATTTATTTTCCCATAAACTAATTTCTTAAGGAAATTAATTTCGCAAACTGATTTGGTCAATTTTCAGGCTTCTTTGGGTGTTCTGTGTACTGTTGTTGTTTCCGCATACTATTTCTATTTTTTCAAACCATCTAGCTCCTCCGGGTACCATCCAGTTCCTCTACGATCTACCCTTCTCGACGTACTGCCCTACTCCATGTACTTCTCCACTCCTCTACATATCGTCTGGCTCTATGTACTTCCTTGATCTTCCACGTACTTCAAGAGCTACCTAAGCAAACCACACTCTCTTCCTCATATTGTTCTCCTTACATAGAAGATTCACTCCATGTATTATCTTCAGCATCACGTACCACTTCATAATTCACCAAATTTCTTCCTAGAATTTTAATCTCCAATATCATCCCTTAACAAAGGGGATTACAATTCCATAAATGGGCATGTAACTCCTCAAATTTTGGAAATCTGATTTACCCAAATTTTCACTGTAAACTAAACTCCATCCACGTACTATTAGGCTACATTGAGTACCACTCCTATTTTGCGAACCACAACAATCTTTCCAAACTTCAACATCCAATGTACCACATGTCTTCACTGCGTACCATCACTGTGAATCGTTTTTTGATAGGATTCTACGTACCGCATGCCTTCCCCACATACCATTTATGCAAACTCTTATCAGTTCTGCACTCCTTTTCACATACTGCATGCCTTTAATACATACTGTTCACCTTCACCGCGTACCACATGCCTTCACCGCGTACCGCGCACCTTCACAATGTACTTCCATCCTTCACCGCGTACCGTTTGTGTAAACTGTTACCAAACTCCTGATTTTTGAGGGCCAAAAAAATTGGCAAACACTGGGAGACTATGAAACCTTCAATACAGCTTTTAGCCTCAAATGTATAACCTAATTATTTGAATCCTCCCTAGTAATTGTTTTGAAGATTGACACCAAACACAAACCAAACTCTAGTATTAATAATGAATATCCTTGCTTACAATAATCTCCCCCTTTGGGTTTGTTGGAAATCTCTAGATAAATTCACTGATGTGACAGCCACGATGAAAACCTTAACCTTCAAGAAACAAGCCATCCATCACTCTAAGTCTATGTGAGTAGATATTGATGTAGAAAAAAGGGAGAGGACAATAATTCAGTTATCATTATTTTCTTTTCTCCCCCATAGTTGTAGATCTAGCTCATTTCTAATCCACACTCTCCATTTAATCCATTGAATTTATCCATTATCCACCATTATCAACAAATCCCAATGACCTGTATGTATATAATTTAGAGCTTAGAAAATACCCCCCCTAGATTGTATCTCATCCGATAAACCTGCAACACTTCCACAAAATGATTAACATAGTCAAAACTGTTGGGGAGAGGGGAATATCGTAACCTCCTTATGCACTGAGAGGTGGAAGAACACTGAGGTTCAATAGATGTTTCTCAAACACAGCCACTGACAGTGGCTTAGTCATAATTTCAGCCACTTGCTCATCAATTCTCACATGCTTCATTTTGATCATGCCTTGTTCAACTTTTTCCATGATGAAGTGATATATGATCTCAATATGTTTCATACAAGAATGCTAAATAGGATTCTTCGAAAGATAAATTGCACTCTTGTTATCATAGTAAATCAACATTGGTTGTTTCACCTTGTCACCTATGTCACTCAGTATTTGCTTCATCCAAAGTAACTGAGTTCATTCCTTGATAAAAGATATATATTCAGCTTCATTAGTACTAAGTGAAGTACTTTCCTATTTCATTCTTAACCACACCACACATTTCTTCCCAATATAGAACTCTCCAACACTGGTAGAACTTATGTCCGCTATATATCCAACCTAGTCAGCATTAGAAAATGATGATAGTTAACTATATCTTCCTACAATAATGTATTACCCATAATTATGTGTACCTTGAATGTATCTCATGATTCTTTTCACGGACGCCATATGTTCTTCCTTTGGATTACTCTGAAAACGGTCCACAAGGCAAGTTGCAAAGACAATATCAGGTCGTGTCACCATCAGGTACAATAGGCATCCAATTATTCTTCTATACAAGGTGGGATCCATAGAAGTACCCTCCTCCTACTTTCCAAGCTTTGATCAAACTGCAATCAGAGTCATCATTGGTTTGGAATCATGCATATTTAATTTATTCTGTAGCTCTCTTGCATACTTTTCCTAGGAAATGAAAGTGTATTCCTTCTTCTAATGAACCTAAAACCCTAAAAAGTATGTGGGTTCACCAATCACGGACATTTCAAATTCATATTTCATATGAGTGTAAAATTCATCCATTGATCCATGTTTATTTCCATGAAAAATAATATCATCCATGTATACCAATACTATGAACTAATCCTTTTGAGAGTTCTTCACATTTAAACGGGGTATTTCTCATATAAGAGTCCATCCTAGGGTACCATAGTTGTGGTTCCTTTTTTAGGCCAAAGAGAGCTTTCTTTAATTTTCAAACCTTCAGTTTATCATTCCCAAGAAAGAACTCCACAGATTGTTCAATATAGGATTCTTATTCCAATACTTCATTTAAGAATATTTTCTTAACATCCATTTGATAAACTTTATAACATATTTGGATTTCCATGTAAAGAAATAGTTTGATTGACTCTAGTCTCACTAGTGGAGAAAATGTATCTTCAACATCAATACCTTTGATTTTTGAATATCCCTTAAAAACCATGCATGCCTTATTTCTGATCACATATCAATGCTCATAAAATTTTTCTTGAAAATCTACTTTGTACTAATCACATTGTAACCTTCAGGTCTTTTGACAAGATCCCAAGTCTAATTTTTATCAATCTGATCTAACACTTCATTCATTTCTTTCACTTGTGACTCATCCTTTGTAGCCTCTTAAAATGAGGGTGGATCGACAACTGATAGAAATGCATATTGAGAATTATTAATCATTCTCCTCATTTTTGTAGGTGCATTATGATCCACGATATTGTTGGACTGATCAATTTCTAGTCTTAGATTTCTCATTTGGGGTTCGACCAAATTCAATCTATCTATAGATTCCCCTTCTAATTCTTTTTCTGATTCAACATCATGATTTGAATCTTGAGTGTTTTGAACATCTTCCTCTACTTCTGTTTTATAATTTGTTCCATGTTCACATTCTTCCTCATATTCTATCACATCAGCATAAGAATTCCTTAAAGCATTTGTATTTATCTCTTGAATGATCTTAACATTACTATTGCCCACAATTATTACCAAGCACTTATTGAAACACTTGTAGGCATTTCTATTCAATGAGAATCCAAGAAATATCCCTTCATCTTCATTGTCACCAAACATCCCTTGAATTGTTTCTTTGTTTTGAATGAAACAATTTCTTTTGAGAACATGAAAATTTTTCAAGGATGGCCTCCTTCCATGACACAATTCATATGGTGTCTTTTTCTCACCCATACATAGCCCTGTACGGTTTTGAATATACACTGCAGCATGAACTACCTCATTCCAATAATATTATGGAATACGACTCTTGATCGGCATAGTTCTGGGCATATTGTTTACCTGTCGATACCAGTGATCAAAAGCACCATTTTTCTATGTAGTTGTCATGGAATCTACCTCATGTTGTATCCCATGATTCTCTAGGTAATTTTCAAACTCAATGGACATGTATTCCCCTCCATTGTCAGATCGCAGCACTTTGATTGTTCGTCCAATATCATTCTCAGTGATTCAATGATTTGTTTTCATGCAATTAGGCAATTCTATTTTCTTGTGTATAACCATTAAACATGAAATTATACTATAATAATATATTAAAAAAATGAAGTACCTTTATCCATGTGTTCTGTCAACATTAAGTGGGCCACATACATCTGTATGAATGAGATCAAGAAGATGAGACACCCTTTTCTTCTTTGGAAAATATGAACTATAGACCAGATTTCCCCGCATGCAAGAATCTCAAGTCTTTTCTAGTTCATGCTTCAAATTAGAGAAATCCATGACTATATTCATCTTAGATATCTTTTTTTTGTCTTTCTGATTGATGTGACCCAATCTCTGATTTCATAAGTTGTTTTCCTCTTCAACTATTATATAGCAAATGTTCTCTTTACTGTCAACCTTATATAAGTTTCCATCAGTTATATATCCTTTAATGGTAGAATTCCCAGACTTTCCTCTTATATTACATCCCTTTTGATTGAATGTCTCAATAAGTCCTGGTTTATAGAGTTGACTCACACATAGAATATTGTGACACAGTCTATCCATATAAAGAACTTTTGACTTCCTTAGCTCTTTATTAGCCAGTTTTTTATTTCCACTACCTTTGATCTTAAGATAACCATAATTACCAAACCTCACTATTAAATCTAACTTTTTTTATCTTAGTTAATAGGCTTGCATTCTCGTCATATGAGACAAACATCCACTATCTAGAATCCATGTACTATTGTTCTTGGTATCTGTGAGGGCTACTTCTTCAAAGTCAAATTTCACAATTTTCCTCTTTTCTTTCCATGATATTTTGGATAGAGTGTAGGAAATATATGTCCTTTCAATTATCTATTCTTTATACATGGGTTCTATATATTCAAATTATTATTCCAAAGGATAAAACCTGTTTGAAATAGGAAAACCATCTGGTTGATGAGTTTTGACATGTATTTGATCATGAAATGAATTTATCCATTCATACCTCTGCTTACAATACACAGTTTTATGGACAAAATTAGAATAGTGAAAACAATATCCATAAAAATTATATATTCTATAAGAAATAAGACATGAATATGTTCTCTTTTTTTGAGCTCCTTACTCTTCACCATTCATATATCTCTTTGCCTCTTCGCAGTATGACATGGTATGGAATAGATAACCACAAAACTGACACTTTATGAAAGGAAATGTCTTATCACTTCTATTTTTTCTCATGACTTATTCCTTGGGAAAACATCTTGACTCCCTCTCATTTCTGAAAACTCATGGATAATCTTCAGTTCTCCTTTTTGTATGATTTAATGATTTATTATTCAGCACTAGTGGTGTCTTTTCAATATGATCAACTTTCAAGTTTCCTGTATTCTGCTTCACTATATTTATAACATTTGACATTTCAACATCACGACCAATTCCACCATTTCCCATGCATGCGGGTCTTTGATCACTCAAGATATTTTGAACTCCATAAGAACCACATTTTCTCTCTCTAGAAACTCAACATATGAGAACCTTCCAAATTTTATTTCCTTCTTTTTTCTTTTGAAATTGATTCACTTTCGAGTTTCCTTCTCAAAGTAACAACTTCTTCTTAGAAATGTCAATGGTCTTGGACTTATCCTCCATTCTCGAGGTAATTTCATTGATGAACTTTGCTTGTTCTTTAATTCTGAGTTTTAGTTCCACAACATCATCTGTGATTTCAAGGATTTATGATTGTACATTCACCTATACTTCTAGTCGATCGATTTCCACTTCCAGAAGATCAATATATTCTAATGATTCATGCACCATTTTTTCCACTTCTTTCTTCTCTAACATTTATTGTCAAGATTACTAAAATCTTCCTTAAGTTGAAACTTGGTATCAGCATCAGTATTCAATCAATTATCTTTAGATTTATCTGTTAATGGTTCTAAAATTTTATTATTAGCCATCATGGAAGCATGGTCCCCAGATTTTAATTCTACTTCCTCTTCCTCAAAGAGTTCATTATCATCGTCTTCTTCTTCAAAAACAAAACTATTTCATTGAAATTTATTTATTGATTTTAATTCTATCTTTTTTAGAAACCCTTTCTGAGGATTTTCACTTTCTTTATCTTCACTTTCATTAATATTGAACTTTCTTGGGAAATGAGAGTCAATGTGACCAACTCTTCCACAGAGAAAACAAACCAGAAGTATCTTTCCTTCCAATTTCCCTATTCCCTTCTTGAGTTTCTTAGAAATTGGAGAAATAACTTATTTTTAATCATCATATTCATCAATACAATATCCTAAAATTTTTAATTTGTCTATGGATTTGAATTTCATTTCTTTTCATACACGAGTCGGTGCATCTTCTTGGTTGAGTCTCATTTTATAGGCCACCAGGCTGCTTAGCAGACTCTCAAGAAAATGTTTTGGAAGATCCCTTTCTTCAAGAACTGAAACCTTTACATTATAAATGGGTGTAAGTATTATCAAAATTTTCTTTACAATGTCAATTTCTTTGATCTGTTCGCAAAGAACTAGAATATCTCCTACAAATTCAGTAATTTGATTGAAGAAATAATATGCATTTTTATTAGGGTGAATCTTTATATCGTCAAACATGTTGTATAAAACATGAAGCATCACGTCCTTCACTTTTCCTTCACCATCATAAATATTATCTAGTTTATCTCACAAAAAAATTTATGAAATACAGTTCGTCACCTTCATATATATTTGATCAGAGAGAGATGCAGTTAGGTCAATATCTGCTTTATCATTAGCATCCAGAATTTTTTTGTTTGTATCTATCATAGATAGAACGATTGGATCAGTGACCTGTATTCCTTGAGATTTAGAAAAAAGTACATCAAATTTAGAGAGATATTTGTTGAGATCTCATCCTATTCTTCCATATCTGAAAGTTACTTCCATCAAACTAAGAAACTCCCCTTACACTAATTGTATTCTCTGTGTTAGAAAAAATAGGACAGATTTAACACCAGCAACCTTTACCTTTTGATACCACTTGAAGGACAGATTTAAACTTATGAATATTGTTCCCACATTGTTAAGAACCTGTTAAACCTGTCTGAAGAGGAAGTTTAGAATATAAATAATCACATGCAATGCAATGACACAGTAATTTTACTTGGTTCACCACTAAGGGCTACATCCAAGGAGCATAAGCCGACAATGTGTCGGTCGTACCAAAAACCACTAATCTTCAATCATTTTGGATTAAATGAGTTTAGCACAGTCACTATGTGCCAGGCGCATAGCCTTTTCAAGGTTTTAGGGATGTCACATTGCGTCCCTTGAATCACTTCTGTTGACTCCCCCTCGATCACTACGTTGGAAGATTATTCACCTAGTTTAATAACTTGAAGGTCGGTTCAATGGTTTAGCATTAAATCCTTCATCCTCAAATGTAAATGGATGCTCTATTGAAGTCTTGTAATCACTCATTGATGTAATTTATTTTCTCGTACACTGATATGTTATGGAAATTAATTTCTCAAACTGATTTTTTTCAATTTTCATGCTTCCTTGGGTGTTCTACGTACTGCTTCTATTTTTGCATACCACTGCTATTTTCTCATACCGTTGAGCTCCTCCGCGTACCATCCAGCTCCTCCATGAACTTCCCTTCTCGGCTTAATACCCTGCTCCATATACTACTCCACTCCTCTGCAAACCATCCTCCTCCATGTACTACCTTGCTCCACCACGTACTACGAGAGCTACCTGTGCGAACCACACTATCTTTCACGTACTGTTTTCCTTATACAGATGATTCACTCTGCGTACCGCCCTCTCCACCACATACCACTTCAGAATTCACCAAATTTCTTCCTGAAATTTCAATCTCAAATATCATCCCTTAACAAAGGGGATTACTGTTCCTTAAAAAAGAACGTAACTCCTCAAATTTTGGTAATCTGATTTACCCAACTTTTCAATGTGGGAGAATCTCCGCTGTAAACTGAACTCCATCTACTTACTGTTAGGATCCACCACGTACTGATCATGTTTTGTGAACTGAAACAATCATACTAAGATTCAACATCCCGCATACCACATGTCTCCACCGCGTATCGCCGCTGTGAACCGTTTTCAGCAGCATCTTCTATACTGCATGTTGTTGTCACGTAGTGTTTCTACAAACTATTTTTAGTCTTGTGCATCATTCTGTGTACCACATGCCTTCACCGTGTACCGTGCACCTTCACCGCATACCGCACGCCTTCACCGTGTACCGCATTCCTTAACAATGTACCGCACACCTTCACCGTGTACCACCGACCTTCACCCCGTACCATTGGTGCTAACCGTTACCGAACTCTCAATTTTTAAGGCCAATTTGTTTTTCAAACACTGCGGAATTGCACTAACTTCAATACAGCTTTCAGCCTCAAACGTATGAACTCATTCATTACAACCTCCCTAGTCATCCATGTGCATCTTAACAACAAACACAAACCAAACTCTAGTATTAGCAATGAATATCCTTGGTTCTAAAATATTTTTCAAAAAAACAATCTTTTATGAAATTTCATAATTGAATTACATAATTTAAAACAATACTCAATGATTAAAAAAGGGAATAAAACCCAAAGGACAGCTCAAGAAACTCCTCATGGAAAGGGTCACCACCCTTTAGTTGTCTCCATGACATTGTGCCAAGAAGTACCACTATAAACACGAACCACTGGCACTAAAAGATTTACCCAAACCTGCAACAAAATAACCAAGTCTAATTACCGCCAAAGGTGTAAGTATGGTGTGAGAAAAATCCTAGTAGGATTCCACCACTAAAATATTCCATATGATACTCATTATAAGACAAAAATATTTCATGTTTTGTAAACAATAATTGTTAGTAATAGTTTCTAAAAGATGCAACATTAAATGAAAATAGTTTCAAGTGGGATACTTTAAAAGAAATAAACACTATTAAATAGAATGAAAAAGCTACTAAATTTTCCATCCAAACACATTGTATGCTAAAGGTAAGTATGAAGTACTTAATGAGAACAAGAAATGGGAAATAACTCCTAGGCACTAGCTCACTGTGGGTCCTAGGTACCTCGTATATCGGTGAATGTAATGAAACAAATATCTGTTCTCACGAACATGATACACTAGTAGGGTGCATACCCAAAACCAAGTGCTTCCCCAACATAAATATCACCATCACCATCATCATAGTTTAGTTAGTGTTTTTATCATCAAACTTTCGGCGTGAAACAGGGCCCAAACCCCCATAGGATCACTAGCATACTAGTACATGTCCACCCACCTAGATACTTGGGTTTTCCATCTTGTTCCCAAAAAAAGTTCCACAAACCATGAAATAAAATTTAAACATTAAAATACCACTTCCAAGTCACACACACACCAAAAATCCCATATATATATCACACAATTCACATGATCCCCTTTTCCATTAATTTTTTTTAAAACCATACTCACACTAAAATAGCCCACAACACGTTTCACACCTCCTTAACACTTCAAAAAATACATTAAAAAATTTATAAAAACATTCCAGGATAATAAACATCACACCACAGCCCATTCACATTAAAATAAACCATTTCAAAAGTACACTCCTACCAAACAGTTTGGTAACATAGTTAAACCTCTTACATAAATCAAGATACCATTTAAAACCTTCTCAAAACAATTCCAAGGAGTGTAGCAATGCTTTTCACATAGTCCCCTTCCAAAAATCCTCTTTTGAGTCCAAAGGCATGTCAATACCACATTAAACCAGAATTTTCATCCCTAATACCTTTTGATAAAACCATTTCAATAATCATAGAACAACCCCACTTGATAAAATATGAAATACCTATGAAAAACAATCATTTTTTAACAAAGTTGACACTTAAAAACCAACCAATAAACCAATGATACCAAATATAATTTTCTCCACACACACTATGGAATATAATCAGGGAAAAAATACAAATCAAGAAAAACTAACTCATCAAATAATGCTTAAACATGGAATCACCTACCATTTGTTCCAAAACCCCCAAATTGTGGTGCGAAACCTCAACCGCAACACTGTTGCACCATAAGGGTATGGGAAAAAATAATAAACCAGAATATTCTAACCATGAAGCACAAAATAAAACCCTAGGTATAAACCCTTGTTTTTGGACAAAAAGGAACTTCAATAATAGTAAATAAAAATAAAATAAGATGGAAGATCCCATGAAGGAATTCACTTATATGAAAGATTTTGAAGAAATCACCCCAAATCCACCGATAGTTGAATCTAAAAGAAACCAAAACTGATAGGTATTATCGAATGAGGTTGAGGAGGTAAATTGGGGACTGAAATGGGGGAGAAAGAGTGAAAAAAGAAGGACTTATGAAAGACCCATTTTACCTCTTTAGATCTTGGATACTTCTAAAAGACTAAGAAATATTTCCCTAATCCTCGGGTGAGATGAGATCCAAAGATGAAAACTCGATAATGGGGGTGTGACTTAGGTTTTTGGCTTCGAGTGGGATGTGGAATCACAAAAAAAATGTAAAAAATGAATGGGATATTGAAAATATTTAAAAATAATTTAAATTAGGCAATGAGATTACGGGCTGACCCAATACCATAATAGAAAACCCAAATCCATCATGATTATGGATTCCAATGAGGTCAAAATGGATATGGTGGTTTTAATATACTATGAGATTCCAATTTGGAAGTGGAATGAGTGTAAAATTCTGAAAAATTAAAGAATTATAAAAGAAACAAAATTGGTTTTTAAATATGGAATTGAGCTCACAGTTTGGCCCAAATCCAGAAAACTCACCCTTTCCTCAAAAAATGTATAGGAAACCTCCAAAAACAAAGAAATAATGGAAATTAAATGAAAAATATCTTTAAAAGAAGTCATGGATGTAAAAATTGTGAATTCAATGTCACATTATTAATAATACCCTCTTGGATTATTCCATACTAAATCTCTTTAGTATCATATCAATGTACATACTTTGACTTAGTCTAAGTAGTCTCTTGGATCTATCATGACATATCTTGGTCTAGGAATATATGCTTATTCAATTATGTCCATAATAGAGAATAAAGTTTACATCCAATTTTTAATGGATAATAAGAGTTGTATTTCATTTCTAATAAATAGTATTTCATTGGCATAGAGTGTTAGGAAAATTACCACACTCCTACTAAAACACTAATAAATACAAGGATCACATCCATTATTTATGAAATAAAACTTTATTATTGTTTTATAAAACTAAATGTTCTTTGACCTGGATTTTTATTTAATCCATAAATAGATCTCTAAAACTTTTATACTTTATTGTAATCCTTTGGAGTTAAAAAACCTTTTACTTTTTCCTTATAGATATATTCTTGAAGGTTCCCATTTAGGAAATTTGTTTTCACTTCCATATGATAGATCTCATATTCATTGTATGATTAAATGGAATGTATAATTCTAATAGATTTCATGAAATAGACTGGTGAAAATGTTTCAACATAGTCAATGATTTGATTCTATTTAAACCCTCTTTTAACCAGTCATGACTTATAAGTATTGACTTGATAATCCATGTCTAGTTTCTTTTTGAATTCCCATTAGAAAATATTAATCTTTAAATCCAATTGAGGATCTTTAAAAATAAAAATTAAGTTTTAGTATTTGGAATACATTCAAAAATAAATATATTCTTTACACTTGGTAGCTTATGTTCCACTTACTACTTCCTCGTATGTTACAAGATCATTATTGTCAACTAATACTAAGTCACCATCTTCAATGACTAGAAAAACATATCATTCTAGTTCTATAAAAAATCTAGTACACCTACACAGTACAAATGTATCTAGAATATTCTCTTTTATGGGATTTTTGGAATTCATTCCTGTGTCAACACTTTTATATCTTAATCCTTGAGTTCATCAATGCCTATAATTCTACCACTATATCTTTTAGAGATGTCCTTCCTCTCAAGGAATATGGTATGTTTTTTCATATTACATTTTTTATGAGGGGTTGTATAGATAGTGTCTAATTATATCATTGGGGTATCCTATATAATTACACTTTGTGACTCAAGGAGTATGTTTATTACCCAAATATTCCTTAAAATGTTTCAAAAAACCACAAATGTAAATTCGATGGAAAATATTTCATTCCACACCATAGTTCATATAGAATAAAAAATTTCTCTTTATTTGGAACTTTAGTATATATGTTTCTATCTATAATTTTCATCCCCAAAAATATAATAGAAGAATAACATGATTCATTATTTATCACACCATGTCTATTAGAGTGTGGTTCATCCTTTTACATAAATAATTACATTATGGTTTATAAGGTGGAGTTATTTGAGATAAAATCTCAAACTCATGTAAATAATTAATGAAGTTTAATTAAGATATTATCTACAACTATCTAAGAAGGGTTTCTTAATATTCTTACTAAGATAGTTATAAATTTCATTATTTTATTCTTTGAATTTATCAAAATAATATTACTTATACTTCATTAAGTATACATATCCATATCTACAAAATATATTAGTAAAAATTATGAAGTATGAGTACCTAACACTTTCTTTTACTAGAAATGGTCCACACACATCGGTATGAACCAACATTAAAATCTATTTAGAAATTTAAAATTTACCATTAAATGGTACTTTTTCTATTTTTACTTGAAAACATGTGTGGAATACACAAAGTTTTTTTATTTCAAATAAATACAAATATAAAAATTGTTGTAATATGGTCAAATGCTTTTCGCTCACATGATTTAGCCAGTGATTGCATGGCCGGGTGTGGTATAAGTCATGTGAAATATTTTCATTACATATTTCAATTACTTGTTCTGTTTAATATAACACAAAAAACCTTTTATTTAGATTACCATAAAAATGTATTATAAATAAAAAATAAATATCTATTCCCAAATTTTAAAAACAAAATCCAATTATATCAAGTCTGGACATTGAAATAATATTTTTGGAAATTAATTCCATATAATAATAATCTTTAAAAACCAAGTTCATTCTAGTTTGAAGTGTGAGTTGGTAGTATCAAATAGAAATGTAATAAAGTTTTAACTTTTTGGATACTCATAGATCTACCTCACCCTGGAATATCTTTAAGAATATACGTGGTTCTTGAAATTTAACACATAAGTTATCACTAAATTTTTTATTTAATACCAATGTTTTACAAATAGATTAATTTCACTCAATATCACAAGCACCTAAAGCTTACCCTTGCTTATTTTTTTAGGTGCATTTTTTCTTCTAGTGTACCTTCTATACACATGAAAAATAGATAGTTTTGTGTTCCCTATATTTCCCCTTGATCTTCCTCTTCATGGAAAGGAATTATAAATAATATCTAGGCTTGTAGTTAGTCTTATATATCTTTACCTATCCTTTCCTCTAAATCATAATTAGAACAAAATTCTTTTCATTCTTCATATCCTTGTCAACTTGGTAATGTATTTTGAGGTGTTCTAGTATATACTTCTCTAAGTTTTTTATATTTAAATTTATAATAAAAGTAGATAATCTCTTAGGGAGTGAAGGAATAATGAGATCGGTGAACAATCAATTTGGTATCTTAATCCCTATAACCTAAAGAACTAAATTTAGCTAATAATATTGAATTTATAATGTCGAAATTTTATACCATATCTATGATCTATCATAAAGAGTACCTTGGATTTTTGTTGCAATTTCTATTTGAAAATATCTTGATAAAACTCATGATGATTCTAGAGAATAATATATAAATACATGTTTTCATACAACTTCATGAGTTCTCTAGACAAGACTGATAACCTTAAAAATTGAACATCTAACACATCATTCAGGTGTTTTCATAGATAGTGAACTCCTCATCACTTGCATCCTTTGTTGTAAGATTAGTTATTTAGGATTATATCATGTAAGACTTTATTTAATGGAACAATACTACTTATAATCATCAAATCCTTTCCTAGAAGTTACATCCAGATTGGAGATGGAATTTCTCCAAAATTGATTATAAGGATAATATAGTTGATTAACTTTATAACAATTTAAAATCATATTATTATTACTTTACTTGATTACTTTAATATGTGAGATTAAATAAATTAATTTTATCAAGTATCCCATTATTTTATCGGGGCTCAACAACCCTCACCATTCAACTTGTAATGTATCATCATGTCGAAATTATTGTGTCTATGATCTATATTTATATTCTCAAAACCTAATAAAGGTCTTGTTCAATTGATCTATGGGGCTCAGTTAAGTTCACTTTCTAACTATGGGATTTCATTTCCTAGGTATATTAAGTAGACTCCCTAATCCTAAAATACTGAATTTGATTTTCCCAACACTTTCCTCGAACATATGTCATGTATTGTAAGTGATACTCCCATTGATGTAATATTTGTTAATTAAAACAAAAAACCATCATTATAACTTCCTACGAAAAGTGATTTTCTTTAAAAGGGTCATTCAACCACTTAGTTTTATAGTTCTACTCTAATCCTAATAATGAAAGTCATTTTAACTTATTATTAACTTGAGATATTTTTTTATTATGTGTAAACTTTATAATTTTATCCTTTACATGTATTTTTAATATTAATTATATTTTACTTGATTGATTAACCATTTTTGATAAAATATTTATAGATAATCCTTCTATTTTAATTTTATCTTTACATATAAATTCATTTATTTGGGTTCTCATGGTATTGTATCCATAAAATAAATCATGCATTGAAAAAAATGGAATGATCATGAGCATTAACTATATATATATTTTATTGAATAGAAGACAAAAAAACCATTGTCCTTTGGGAAAACTCATTGATCTAGTCTGATATCGAGTTTCATTATTCCAAACCTATCTCATAAATATATTAAGTTTGGTTTTTCCTCATCTCCATTTTAAACCAACACTATATGCTTAGGATTCTAACCTTAAAATTAATTTACATCTCATATATGTGAATGGAAATAGAAGGGGAGTTTACATAAAATAAATTGTAGCCATGCTAGCCCATATATAATGAAGAGGTAATAATAAATCACAGACCATTAATTTAATTTAATAATAATTATTATAGAAACCCATGCATTTAATAAATTAAAATAAACCACACACATACACAAATCAGTGTAATCTCATTATCATCCACTTGTGAAACAAATACACATTTAAAATCATAGAAATAATTCATTTTGATTCATTATTTTATTAAGATAAAACACATACTGATTAATATGATTATTTATTTGATTAATAAATTAATTGAACCTTGTATAATATCCATCTAATATATCCTCGACAAACTCATCCTCTGTGATTTAAAATAAATTAACATTATTTTAAATTAATAAAATAAGTACCCAATTTTTTACTTTGAAGAAACTCTACAAGTACTTATTTGAACTAATAAACATGTATTGAGATTATGTACGGTCTACTAATGTGTCATATTGAAATAATTTTTTTATATAATTACATGGATTTTATGAGTCAATAAATGGAACATGGAACACGGGTTAATTAACTTATCATATTATTTTTTCAATATGATAAAATTAGTTGATGTCTTATGACTATATATGGTATGTAGTTTAGAATTTTATATGTAAATTAGTTAATAATTTAACATCATATAAAAACTATCATACATTTTGTATGAGTAAATAAATTTCACATAGAAAAAAATGATGAGGTTTATTAATTAATAAATTAATTTCTATTTTATTTGTAAGTAGGTTTGGTACAAAAATTTTACATCCAACTACACATCATGTATCATGCTCAACATATGTTTATAATTCACCTATAGGGACTGGAATTTTATTTTTTCATAGAAATTTCTAAGATACATAGTGTGTATAGATATTACACGTCATATAACATCTATTACATGGTATTTGGTCCTTATTCATCATGTAATTAATACACGGTGCATATTTTACCATGAATTCCATCACCATGAAAACACATGGACAATATGGTATATAGCCTATTTAAACTATATATAGTATGAAATGTTGTGTTCCATCCTATTATAGTCAGTAAATGGAGTGTATATAACATATCTATAACTATTTTTTGAATGATGACTCGTAGAGACCTTGGTTCTTCCTAGTGTAATATATCAGGATACATGGAATGTACCATCGAGTTACACGATGCGTACTTCGGAAATATCTGGATAAAATTTATATAACCTATAAATATTTTTTTGGATGTAATTTATTAATTATTAACTAGATATTGGTTATATGAGTAAGAAAAAAGAATGATAAAAAGTGATCCTGACAATCGTATTATAATAATGAATTTATTGAAATGAAAACAAACTTTTAAAAACATAAGAGAACAACAATTAATCAATCATTATAAATTTATCAATACCACTCTAATACTACTTATAAGTTATATTCATATATGAATTTCGTATTTTTCCAATGGATAACAAGATTTTTTTGAGGGCTATCACAAACCCACCCACCCTTAGTTTGTAATTTAACTGCTTTTCCTTGGTTTATAATAGAACCACTTTTAATTTGTTTATAATAGAACCATACAAAATCATAAATAATTAAACACAACCATAACATAATTATATAACATGTAATATCTTGTTTTCACCATTACACTCATAAAATACTCTTTTCACCCATATGAAAACATTTCCCGATATTCAAATAGCTTCTTCTATTTAAACGCAATTCTTAAAAATAATGTTCCCAAAATAAAGGGAAATACGGTTTCTATTTGAAGAAAATAGGGAATTTTATTAAGGATGTTAAATATAAAATAATAGTTATTGATTTGGGAAAAATCATAATCTCCATATACATTAAAATATAATATTACTTTTCTCTTTTCTAAAGTAAGTAAAACATTCCATATAAAATATGTAAATAGATCCCTTTGGAAAAAATTTGAAATAAAGTAAAAAATAGACATAAATTTTAGTTTATAATTCATTTATTTCAAGAAAAACACATTTATAAAAATAATTTTAAAATATATGGGCATGGAAGAAAATGTTTTTTAAGGGACACATAAAAAGATGATTTTTTAAAAGGGAGTGTCTTACCTTGAGTCTGACAGGTCACATAGGTTTTTTATCTTCCTGAATAACAAATTTAGGTTAATTAATTAAGTGATTAATAATATTTTTCAATTTTATTATTAATTTTATTTTATCTCTTACCATTCTATATTTAATTACTTATTCAACTAAATTCGTGTTCGATGTTTTGATTATATTCGGTTTATAAGTCCAAAATGACTTTGGTATTTTGACTATAGTCAAATTGGTCATTATTATAACATATATAGAATAAAAATAACTACATAATTATCATTTTTAAAAATAAATAATATTTTTAAAAGCATCCATAAAATATGGTAATGAGATTTAACTATGTTAGAATCGTGGAGATGGTAGGTCGTGCCTACGAATGAGTGGTGTTTCCATTTTTCTGTGATCATTATATAAATTAGGTACGTTTTATTTTATCTTTATATAATGATAATTATAGTATTAATACCATATTATTTCTCTAAAATCACTTTTATATATCATCCTTGTGATGTGGTGATGAAAAATGATTTACTTCACTTTATTGAGGTGGCAGTCCACACGTACGAATGAACAACATTATCATTTTTTAGTGAATGAAATGGTAACAATATAAGTGAAATAATATATTTTAAGAATGATTTATTTTAATTAATATCATATATATACATTAAATACACCATTAAAACCAAAAATAAAATGGGGTTATGGAAAATAAAATGCATCGATTCAAGTGGTGATAGTCCGACGTACACATGAATGATGGTTTCATTTCCCATTTGATGGAAGAGGATATTGATATAGGTTATTTAATTAACATAGTAACATATAAGTATATTATATATTTTTTTGTTATTATTTTCTAATGGTTTTATAATATTTTAAGGAGGTGTAATAATAGATAAAAAATAAATTCTTAGTTAATAACTATACCCCTATTTCAGACAACCTATTAAGGTTTAGAAAAAAATATTCCCTAAGATGGTTTCAAAATAAAAACAAGGATTATTGGATATGATGAAGTATTTATAGAATATATTTATCATGTCTTAGTTGAATTATTTTTATGTCTGAATAAATGAGGAAAAGATGTTCCCTTTTATAAGAGAGGGCAGGGAACTCTTGGAATTTCTTAAAATATTAAACTAATAGAATTTAATTTTTATGTCCAAAAGGATAAAATTGATAATATTAAAAGCTAATATAATCTCATTAAATAAAATTTGGATAATTTTGGATCACATTTTTATCCTTATATATATTTTCCAACCCCTCATTAACCTTTTTAAAAATTACAGTGATATTATGTTTTTTAATATTAAGTTGTTAATATAGATACTATAAAATAAAACTCATTCTATAAATGGATTTTTTTTATTTCATTAACCATATACCATTAAATTTTCTTAGGATAAATTTTTTTAGTAATTTTAAATCATTTAAAAATTATTATTTATTATAACATAAAATTAATGTCACTTTTGGAACTATTCATTTAATTTGAATTTTAAAACTAAAATATAATAATTGAATTAAAATAAAATTAATTAAAACATATATAATATTTCGTTTTTATCTAAAAAAATTCACACAAAATATCCCTCAAAAAAATTATTTTTAGTATTTTAAAAATCATTTATCAATTGTTTTCATTTCTTGCACAAGCACTATGTCAGGTTTTTATAATCATTTAAGGTAATTATTTATTCAGTAAAAATTTAAAATAAACTACCACAATGAAAAAAATATAATTCAAATGAATATTTAAAATCAATAATATATTCTTTTTATACCAATATAAAAAAAGATATACTAAAACAATGAGAATGACATTTTTGACACTTCTCTACATAAAATAATATAAAGGTCAAAATCATGAATAAAAGTGAAAAAAATCTATATATTAAACTTTTGGACTAATATTTATGATATATACTCCTTATCGTATTATTTTTAACTTAAATTACCAGATTTATCCTTTACCATGGTAACAAAATTACTAAAGTTACTATTCATATTGTTAAAAAATAAAAGGGACTCATAAAAAAAACGATAACCTCTAATTAAAATTATTTAATACAATTTTCAAGATTAAATTTATATAATGGAATAAATTACTTTTAATATTAATAGATAAGATGCAAAGAAAAATAGTTTAAAAATGTATTTTTAAGCCCAAAAATGTACTTATAACAAAATATGGTATAATAATGAATAAAATTAATTTAATTAGATTATATATAATGAATCAAAATTTATTTTAAATTTATATCAAATTAAAAAAAATACTGATTATTTTTAATGAAAATAAAATGCCAATTTTACAAAAAAATGATTTTTCAAAATTCACTGAAAACGTAATCTTTTCATAAAAATAAAAAAAAACCAATTTTTTTAAATTATGATTTCAAAAATTATATCGATTTTATTAAATAGGATTTTTCAGAGTTCAAGAAATTAATTATAATTATTTTCACATAAAAATCAATAAAATCCATTTGTGAAGAAAGCATGTTTTTAATGAATAAAATGGCTTTAAAAAAATGAGTGATACTTTATTAATAATTAATCAACAAATTTATATTGATTATTAAATTTATATTTATTTTATCAATTATTTTATCATATATATATATCTATTTATTTAATGGATATGTTATAATGACCATATAAAAATATTTTGTGGTTTGTTTAAGCTTGGTGTTGTGTATCATATAGGTTATTGAACATATTTCATTTAAAATATTTGAAATTAAATTCTACTCCATTTAATGATTTTGTTCATTGAAATTAGATAATTTTTTTCTGTAATTAAGGGATTGATAATTAAAAATTACTTTCTAGAAATTGAAATTATAAAAATAGTTAATAAAACTTCTTCTTAAAAAGAGGTAAAAGCAAATATAAAGGTCATCTGAAATAACCCAAAACTATGTTTATGAATATGACATCATTAATGGGATGTGAAAATATAGAAAATTAAGATAATAAAAATATCCAAATAATTATGGACAATGATATAGATCATTTTTCATAATAAACTAAATGATCATGAAAAAGTCAACAACTATAACACCACAAACCAAAGAGGTGTGAAAAGGCCTATCAATTCATCGGAAATGAAGGTAATAGGATAATATTTTTATTTTTGGATAATTTCCATACTATCATGGAATTAAAATAACATTTATACTAAAAATATAATAAAATATACTTAAATTAGAAGTATAATTTCATCTTTTAATAAATTTCCACTTAATCTCTTATTTTAATCCAAATGATGTTTATTAAAGATGAACTGTTTTTGTTCCAAAAGTACTAAAATAGAATACCATCAAATAAAATACTTCCACAAAAGGATAACATGATATTAATTTTATTTTTATACATTAACCAAAATCAAAATGGTTATCCCAAGGTAAGATAATTCCAAAAATGAATAAATTTTTATTTGAATAAATAATATATTAATCTCTAAAATTCAACAGTAATGCCCAAAGTTCAAACTAATTCAATTTGTAAATAAATATCCATAAAGTTATTCAATATATTCCTAACTAAGATTATAACCCAAATATTAGAATGATTTTATCACATATTCTTAAAACATCAATCATTCTTAAATTATCATACCCAAAATGCATATTCATTAATCATACAATCTAAAAAATTTGATACTCCTTTCCATAAATAACATTTTTAACCATAAAGATATATTAAAATCATATATGATTCCAAAATATAATTCAACCGTTAATCATCAAATAAAATACCATAATATTCTATTTACCTTAATCATATAATTTTCCCAAAAATATAGTGATCATATTATGAAATTAACTTAATCACTAAATCACTTTTCAGTCTCATGGTTACCAATATAATAAAACAAATGTTCTTAATATCAACTCAATATTTATTTGTAGCTTCTAACTAACTAAAACATCATGTAGGTCAGTTGTAGGTGGTGAACCCTTTCACCATTTGGTTTATGGTTCAAGCCCTACAGCCTTGCTGAATGCGATGGATTATCACCCATCCCATGGGTTTTCCATTTAATAAAGCTTTAAGAATACAGTACATAAAAATTTCCATGAAATATGTTGAATGTATATAAAAATATCATTACTCATTAAATAACTTTTTTAACCTCAATGTTTTTCTATAAAACTATTTTTTTTCAAAAAATAAAATAATCATAATTGATTATCATCATGAACATATTAAATTAACGGCTTTTTCATCCATTAATCATATGTTATTAAATGAGTTTCTCCAAAAATTATCACCTTTTCCCTGCACTGATTTAAAAGGTATCAATTTCTTTGAAAATATTTTTTATATTTTTTTAAAATAAAATATAGTATAGAATGTTTCATTATTATCATAATATTTAGGATATCATTGATATACACATTTTTCATTCAACTTCTTTGTTAAACCTTTAACCATTATTTTCTATCTTAATTAATGATATTTACTTATGATTTGTCAATATAAAATCAATTGTGATTCATAATTAGATCATAAGAAAATAACCCATACCTTAAATCAAAACATTCATCCCTTCCTTTAGGCTATTTATATACCATTTATCTTGCAGAATAATGTTCATACCTCTAGAAAAGAAATAGCCATGTCCTTAGTGGTATTTCAATTTCCATATTATATGGATGATTTTATATTTTTAAATCATATAAAATAGATTTTGTAATCCATAAATATCTACAGAAATAAAAAGGTGTTTTATATGTCAAAAACTTTTATACAAGTGATTTGGATGTTAAAAACATTAAAAATTAATTGAGAAATATTTGTCCATGATAGTGATGATTACCAAAAAGATATAGTTAAAAGAAAATCATTTAAACTTTATTAAAATAAATAAAAATATAACAAGATATGTGGATAGGGTCAATCATAGAGTCTTTACTGCATCCAAAAAACTAGAAATTTAATCATAATAAGAAGGAAAATTCGCATAATCATAATCAGATTCATCTGCAGCCTCCCACTCCATCTATTTGTTACCATTATCGTGAATCCTAAGGAGCCCTACCTTCAACCTTTTCTACTCTAGGGTGAGTATAACCTTTTTTTTTCTTTTCATTAATATCTAATAGAAACATTCCATTGTTGATTGGAATAATCCTTTTCTGGCCTTCATTTTTAAAGATCACTCTTTTCTTTTCCAAAGATATCATCCTCAAAAGAAACACCATTGGAAGGACTTATATGAGTGGTGTAAAATAACACCAACAACTAATCTTTATCACTACCATCATCAGAAATAATACCTCAATTTCTAGTCCTTGAGATTAAAAATGAATTCTGAATCTCCTGATGATAATTCATATCCTATAAGATATCGGGTGGTTTGGACCCATCATCATGTGTAGCATATTCTAGTAAATCTTTTTTTTATGTTGTAACCATACAAACATGGACCTTAAACTATGAAACCGCAAAATTTAATGTGCCACACTAAGCAATATCCTTGATTTTAGACTCTTTTAGTTCTTCACCTTATTGATTTCCAACCCCTATTTTCTACCCTCGCATTTCCATTCCATTAGATGAAGAATGACCATGTTGAAAATCAAGTTCAGAGCAATTGTTTTTACTTTTCTCATTTTCATTACTTTTTGTTCCAACACAAACATGTTCCTTTCCCTTTTTAGGTGAATATTAATTGTCAAAAACATAATTATTCTAAATAATTTTTCCACTCATTTTATTCCTAAAAGAGCCCTCAAGATAACATTTTAAAGCACAAAAATGAGAAAACCATATTTTTATAGTACTTGTCCTTAATAAGACCAATTGATTGAAAATTTAGATAGAAATTATGCAGTCTTTTATATTATACTTTTATAGGTAAAACATCATCCAATGTAGATAAGAAAATATTATGAATCAAGAAAGAGCTTAAATCAACCTCCATAAAGACTATAGTCTTGTGACTAAATTTGGATACCTCTATGTCCCTACCCATTTTTATCTATATTCCCACAGTATAGGAAATATCAAATTAAAATTTTGTGATTCTATAGGATCCAGTTAATACAAAAATGTTTATTCTATACTTGAGCTCTAGAATTTTTAATAGAATATGGATTGAACCATATATCTATTTATTAATATAAAACCATACATAGAATTAAGGAAATTGATATAATCCCCTAATATATAACCTTCATCTCCTCATATAAAAAAATAATATGAAAAAATACACAACATATGGGGATAAATTTCCAGTCAGAATAACCCCATAAAGAAGATAACATCTAAACTAGAGCATTAGTCTTCCGAAACAATCTAATGGGAATAACCAGCCAGTCCTTCAAAATAAACTTTTATTATCAAAAAAAATAAACACCTCTATCCAAATATTTTATAAAAACGTTTCCTAATAAATCATAAAGGTAAAATAAAACTCATAAAGGTTTATTTTCAGTTGTGAAAAACTCATAAAAACTTTTTTTCAATGATATAATTTCAAACCATAAAAGTAGAATATACTTTACTTTAAATGTAAGATCATTAGATTATATTGATAAATCATAAAATCACCATAACCCCCATATAAATAGTAGATAAAACCTAAAGGTAATATGTGATTTCATTTTCATATCACTCTTGTAATCACTCTTAAAAATGGAATAACCATATCATCGAGTTCCATACCCAATTCATTGGATGACTGTCACTAACCCACTAATAATAGATTTATAACAAAACCAATCATCCTTGTTTTATAATTTAACCACCCATGCATCATTTTAAAAGAGCTACCCATAATCATTAACAATTAACAAGAACTATAACATAATCATAAAACATGAAATCTTTCATTTTTATCATTACACTCATAAAATAATCATTTCATCCATATGAAAACATTTCCCAAAAATTAAAATATCATTTTCTTATAAAACTAAATTTTCAAAACTAAAATTCTCATAATAAATTGAATTTTTTTTTTCTTTAAATAAAAATTTTATTATCATAATTTAATTCAAATATAAAAAAAACTTTACAATGGTGGAAAAAAATTTGTCTCCAAATACATTAAAATAGAATATTCATTTTTTTATTCTATAAATAATATCAAACATTATTTATAAAATATGAAAAAGGATTACTTTTAAAAAAACATTTAAATAAAGTTAAGAGTGAATAAAATTTCTATAATTATTTTAGGTCTATATAAATATATCCATAAAATTACTATAAAAATATGGGCATGGAATAACAAGAGTTTTAAGGGTTTAAAAGATATTATTTATAAGAAAGTATATTATCTTATGTCTGAATATTCTTATATGTTCTCTATTTTCCAAAATAATTAAATTAGGTCATTTGTATTATTACTTAAAAAACCTTATTTCTGTTTTATTATTCCTTTTATATTATCTCGTATCATGATATATTTAATTACTTAATCAATTAAATTTATATCGGATGTTTTGCTGATATCGGTTCATGGGTCCAAAATGACTTCAATATGTTGACTATGGTCAAATTGTTAATTAATAAAAAAATATATAATAATAATGAAATAATTATCATTTTCATACAAAAATTATACTTTTAAAATCAACCATAAAATATGGTTATGAAAAATAAACTATGTTACAATCATGGAGATGGTAGGTCGAACGTACGCTTGGGAAACGTTCCCATTTTCCAATAATAATTATGGAAAGAAGGTAAGTATTATTTTATATATAAATAAATATAATTATATAATTAATACCATATTATTTATTAAAATACACTTATATATATCATCTATGTAATGTGTTGGTGAAAAGAGTATCACATCTCGTTTTGGAGGTGGTAGTCCACACGTACGTATGAATGACGTTATCATTTCTCATTAAATGGATAGGTAAGAAGGTAAATGATATATTATCCCATAATAATGATAAATATGTAATTAATATCATATATATACATAATTTATCATTATATCCAACCATTAGAGAAGGTGATGGAAAATTAATTGCATCAGTTTGTGCGATGACAGTTCGCCGTACACACGAACAATAGTTTCGTTTCCAATTTGATGAAAGAGAATATAGATATACGTTAGGTAATTGAAATAATAACATATAATCATATGTTATATATAGGTTTAATTATTTTATCATGGTTTCGTAATATTTTAAGGAGGTTTAAAAAGAAATAAAATAGAAACTCTTGGTTACTAGCAATGTTTCTTCTCTGAATAACCTCTTAATGTTTATGCCAAAATTCATCCTAGGATGGATTTATTATCCATAAAAGCAATATAAAATGTGATTATAGATATAAATAAGTTATTTTGAATGTGATTTTTCATAATAAATGTAATTTTTTAAGTATAAATAAATGAGAATAAGAGGTTCCCTTTTATAAGAGAGGGAAGGGGCACTCTTGAAATTCCATAAAATATAAAATTAATATAAATTAATTTGGATTTAAAAATGGATCAAAATTGATAATCATAAAATAATATATTATTATGAGTTGAAAAAATCTCATAAAATAAAATTTTAATAAGTTTGGGTTAACTTTTTACCGTTATATTTTTATTTGAACCCTTTATTAAACCATTTTGAAAATTACGGTTATATCAATGTTTTTACTCTTAAAAAAGATAATATATATAATATAAAAGTAAAAAATGGAACATAAATAGAAAATGGTTTATTTAATTAACCATATCACATTCACTTGGATAAAAGTAAAATTTTAAGTAATTTGAAATCATTAAATAAAATATTATTTATTATAAAATATCATTATGGTCAATTTTGGGACTCTTCATTTAATTTTACTTTTAAAACTATTAGAATAAAATAGATTTCATATCACACCCCCTCCACCCAAAGATACCAAAATTATAGGGGAGATATGGTGATTTCATGAGTCCCACCTCCAGTAGGTCACAGGTTGGAGACTTGCACCGAAGGTTTAATAAACATGCATATGAGAAGTGTTACCCTCTACGAAAACATACAAAATGGAGAAAAAATAAGGATGCACCAAAAAAACTTACTCAGATATATATATATATATGTGTGTGTGTGTGTGTGTGTCCCAAGTTCAGACATGAAATTTCATATAGTACTTATAAAATAAAAGGAAAACTACATGTAACAAAAGGTAAAGAGAATAGTGGCCTTAAATCCCAAACAACTCCTGTAAAACCATGAGCCAGTAATATCCAACCAAATCTCCAACATTCTACTGATATCCTAAAAAATAGTGTATATAAATATAGGGTGATCATAACAGTATACTTGGTATGATCCTACCTGAACCCTCTCATACAAAAGATAAATAAAGCATGCTAAAACACAATGAACAATAGTAAAACTCACTCGACACCTGAAAAATTATACTAACTTCCCATCCTCACCATTAATAACTATCACCAAGTATCACATAAACGATAGAATATAATATAATAATTAAAAATCAAGGGTTCCCCACTCCCACTTTCCCACAAGTTTTCCTCTCTTTCCCAACATCACATGTCCTGATCCATCTCTCTCCAAAAGTATGCCAACACAAAAACACCAAGGAAAGGCATCCAAACATGCACCTTGTGCATCACATAATCACATCTTACCATACACATATCCTCATATAGTATCCAAGTAATTTCTAAAATCCAACACATTCCATTTGACGTATATAATACATCATGTATTATACATCAATCCATTATAGCCCATAAACTAAGTATGTGCCTAAATCCATCACATCATGTACACGCCATTCCTATAATAATGCTTTCGATATTATATCTAATAATAGATGTGTATGAAATAACCATAATCCATTATATCCCTCTACACACATATACCACAAAACTAGATGTTGTGAATACCATCATAGGTAACTATCAAGAAAAGAGAGTGGGTCAAGAAGAGGTAGTCATCCATACATCCTCTCACCAGAATGTGGGGGAAAACATCATCCTATAGTATATTGTGTATAATTCACCCTCAAAAATCAGGTGGGGAATAATATGATGTAATGTCCTAGAATTTCCATATAAATTTATTTTAAATTATATGGAATTATTTTGAGACCACACTCTTTGATGACACGAGATTCCGAGGCCCAGTGACCCTGGAACAAAATTTTAAACATTTATTATGTTCACATAAGTAAACATGTTATCAGGTTTTCATAACTTTTTAAATGGTGCTTGGGTAAAAAATATGATGGAACTGTTGAACTCAAAATTCTTGGATTCTCCTAGAATGCACTTAACTTCGACGAAAAAGGGTTGGATGGAAAAGTTAGTTTTCAGATATTTTGGAAAATAATAATATAACATAAAAAGTTATTTTTTTTTATTTTTCACTGTTCAGTAGTGGATGACATCGCTTCATCATGACAATGAGACAAAAACAAGGATCATTAAATGAATACCCTTAATGACTCATTTTGTAAAAGTGTAACTGCAACGCTATTTCATAAATGAAACAGTATAACGACGCAACGTCACAGTGTAACAAAAAAAGTTTCAACGTGTTTCCTTTTATTAGGCTAATTTGTTGGAGATTTGGAAAATTAAACTGTGTAATTTCCTCTGATGAACCTACAGAGGAATTCCTCCCCAGTGATGAATGACAAACGCCGGTAGGATCGCTAGTTACATCGATGCCTCGAAGAACGGATCCAAGATTCGATGAACGCCTTCGAGATATTGAACCTTAGTGAGTAAACCACTTAAAATTTTAACATCAATCAAGTTAGGGGTTAGTTTTGGTTTATATTTTTTCCATTATTTATTCTAAATTATGAACGTGGATCAACCCATGAATAAGTTGAACTGGGGATCATCTGTTCCTGTGAGAGGGTGAAGTTTCTCGGGTTTTCTTTTCAGGATTAATTTTATTATTAATAGAACATCCTTCCCAAGCCTCCCATGTTTTAAAATTATAATAGGGAGGGTACAGGACAACACGAACATGGCCTAAACCCCCTTCTTCTTATGTGTACTTGGTGGATTAATTTTCAAAATGGTGGAAATCTAAGATTTAAGCCTTTTCAGGTAAGGCAACACCCCACAAAGGTCGTAGGCACAATCGTCGTGAAGAACATACCACTGGAGTAGACCTGGTGGTCCACATAACACTCTACTGGCATGCTATCACCACCTGAGGACTGTGGCGGTGGCCACGGGTGGGTGGGAGTGCACCACAATGGTGCATTGGGAGAAGCATTGTGGTTGTCCCGGGCCACAGTGGAGCAGTAGGACCACCGACTATGTCGGAGGCCGGTGGAGGCAAAGGTGGTCGGGCGGCCGCATCGGTGGAGCGGCCTGTAGCCGCTAACTGCAGACTTCAAGGGAACATGGTCTCTAACAGTTCATGTGAATATTGATCGATTGGGTTGGTTGGCCGCGTGGTGGTAGGCTGCAGTCAACAGACTGTGGCAGGAGGCAACGACCCCGTGTCGACAGCGAGGTGAGAAGGGGGTCAGACGTGGCATCCAGCCACGTCTCGCACAGGCCTAGTGGACAAGAGGTGGGTCATACCTACGTTACTATAGACCAGACCTTGGTTGGGCTTGGTTTTGTTTGGGTCGGTGGACTCCGTACTAGGTCGGGTCGGTTAGACCGAGCTCGGACCCAACAGTCACTTTTTTTTAAATTTTCCCATAACTTGCACACCAGACGTCTGATTGATGAGATGTTTGCGGAATTAGAACCCTAGCAATGAGACGAACCTTTTTGCGTAATCTATGTAATATTTAATAGAATTTAAAATTAGATGAATGGATTGGGGAGAATTTCTTATGAGATCTAGCATGCTACGTGGGGAAACCCTATATTTGGCTAAGACCTAGAGACTGCTAGCGAGAGAATGTGTGTGGATGAGATACTATGGACCTATGGGAAGTGGTTTCTGTGTGACCTAGTAGGCCCATGGTGGGGATCATCATATGTGTTACCCGGAAGACCCATGGTACTCTACAGGAGGAGTACCTTTGTATGGCCATAGTAGTGAAGCATCTTTTGTGTGACCCAGCAGACCCATGGTACTCGACAGGAGGAGTACCTCAGTATGGCCATAATAGAAAAGTATCTTATTTGTGACCCAGTATTCCCACAGTGGGGATCCACTGTTATGTAACCCAGGATACCCATGGTACTCATCAGGGATGAATACCACTGCAGTCTTAGGTTAGTGGAAAGTGACTTTTGTGTGACCCTTAAGGCCCATTGTACTCATTGAGGTGGATTTCTACAGAAGGTGATGTGTTCAATTATGTGACACATGGTTCTATATTCCTACTCTAGAACATACCTTACATGATCTATCTTTCTTCGTGATAATGCTTGGTGATCATGATTTGTGGTTTGGTTGTGGATTACTTTGTGGACTTTCTTTGTTGTTTTGGGTTACCTACTGAGTATTTTGTTACTCACCCATGCATGGTCTTCAATGGTGTGTGTTGTGTTTGGGGGAGATGATTGTCTCCTTGATGAAGGACTCAGTGACTAAGGACCTAGTGGTTCCTAGTGAGACTAGGCAGATGAGACGTACTTCTATGGCTTCCAGCAGCCACTTCGTACCGACCCATTACGTGGGGTTTTCAGTATATGGCTACTCAGAGTTTCTTTATACTTTCATATTTTCTAGTTAGTCTTTTGTTGGATTTGTATTCTGGCCCATTTGACTTTTAGTTTTACTTGTTCTCAGGTGTTATTTATAGTGGCATGTTTCTTTACTTTTCCATATTTGGGATGTGGTGCTTTGTGCATGCGTACGGGTACTCAAAACAATTTTTCACAGTTACAGGTTTACGCCTTTGGTGCTTTTAGCCATTCTATGTCCTTTGGGAGGCGGGCTTGGGGTAAGTCATGGCATGGGCCCCAGGGAATGGGTCGTGAAAAAGTGGTATCAAAGGTGTTCAGTTCTACCACAATTATTAGGAGTATGTTGTTTTGTTTTGGGGGAAACAGTGTGGAATGTTTTGAGTTCCTCATTCATATTTGGGGAGTCCAATATTGGTGTGGTGGCTAACGTATCGATACATCAGGACCCTGAATTATACTTTAATACTCTATACATGAAAACACTTGTTGCATAAGTGTCTCCTTATGATCTTTTTGAATAAGAGTCTTCTCACCAGGTATAATCTTATGATTGTGGTATATCTATATCTATTTCATAATTTTTTCAATGTAGAGAGCTAGCTAGGATTCTGATACGTGATCGTGTGGACAGCCTACCTAGCAATGAGGCGTCGGTTCAGGGACAAGTGCTAGATATGGACCCGCTGGGTGGTGCACTAATGTTTCCACCATCTGTTGATCAGTAGTTTCTACCGGTGTTACCAGTATAGGATGTGTGCAGTTTCAATGCCTTTCATGAGTTCTAGAGATAGATACCTCCCAGGTTTAGGGGGGAGACAAATCCTCAGGTCACTGAGGACTGGATGTATTCAGTGACATGGGTCTTCTACTTAGTGAGGACACCACTTGACCATATTGAGATCTTGGATACAGGCCCTCTGTAGGGTTCGGTAAGGATATAAAGGAGCTTTACCATCAAGAAGCATGATGAGGAGACCCCCCCAGGGGCATACATCAAGAAGATTTTCCTAAATAATTTTTTCCCTACGACCTTACACTATGCGCATACAGGAGCTGCTTCACCTGTAGTGGGGTAGCATGTTGGTGGTTGAGTACTTTGTGAGGTTTACACACCTCTCTTGCTACTCCATAGTCTTGGTGCATAACCATTTCATTAGGTTCTGGACCTTTGATTAGGGAATAAGATGCGAGATATGGGCATCCATGGTGTCTCTCAGCATCCCCACTCAGGCTAGAGTCTTGGAGAGTTCCCTTGTTATGGAAAGCATCTTGGGGGAGCTGGAGTCGATGGTTGGAGCCGCTAGTGGACATTAGGTGGCAGAGTCATTTGTGGTGTGTATTAGACAACATAAGAGGGTCCCAAGTGGTTCTGTTCTTTCCAGAGATGACCTTAAGACTCAGGGTCGGCAGTACGGGGCTCCGAGAGCAGAGGTAGTCAGTAGGGAACCAGGCTATGCTTCACATGTGGCGGGTAGGGACACAGGGCTCGTGACTACCCAAATATCCACACAGATGATTAGAAGACAGTCGAGGGACTGCTATGGAACAATCATAGGTTTGAGTCCGGAGGTCCACAGGTCCGTAAACGTGGCAAGGAAGCAGGCCGAGTGGTAGGTGGTGGATGACTGTTCAAGGAGTTACCACCACCACCCCCAAGTAGTTCACCATGGGCTCTGGGATCTGGCAGAAAGGGGCGAGTCCAACTTCAAGCGATGGAGCCCTATGACCACAGTGCTCCAGATATTATTAGAGGTATGATCTGTGTCTTCTCCACCTTAGTTGTATTTCTTAAAGACACAGGTCCCATTCACTCTTTCCTTTCCATGGACCTTATTCGAGGCTCAGAGATTCTGGTGGGTCCGTTGTCTCGATACTTATGATTAGAGACTTCTACGAGAGGGGATTTGATTATTACACACTGGTGTCGGTAGTGTGAACTTACTCTTGTAGGATATAGATTCGGATGGGATCTCATAGTATCGGCGTTGAGGCCTTACGATGCCATCATGGGTATGGACTGGTTATCTGCGGTCCATGCTCAGATAAACTATTTTACGTGCAAAGTGTGGTGTGTCTGTGGGGATGGGACTGGGTTTTCCTTCAAAAGAAAGAAGGGAACCTTTGCATTACATGATGGAATTTCTTAGAGGAGGGTTCATCCAATCACTCACCATTTAGATAGCCTCGCCCTCAATGAGGTGGACGAGAGGACTCCAATATTTCCTATAGTGTTGGACGAGTATGAGGATGTCTTTCAAGAGGATTTTTTAGGACTACCTCCTCATAGGGGGTAGAATTACGCATCGACCTGTACCTTAGGACATAATTGATATCCACAGCATAATATTGGATATCTCTCGTGGAGATTCGTGAATTGAGGGTATAGTTAAGTGACTTGTAAGATAAGGGGTTCGTAATGCCCAATGTTTCACCATGGGGAATCCCTAGTGTTTTTTTCCAAGAAACAAGATGAGATCTTGTGGCTATGTGTAGACTTCCTATGGTTGAACATGGTGACCTTAAAGAACAAGTATCCACTACCGAAGATAGATGAACTCTTTTATCTACTGAAGGGAGCGAGGTGGTTCTCGAAGATAGACCTCATATCAGGTTATCACCAGCTTCGAGTAAAAGATAAAGATGTTTTGAAGACATCCTTCAGATTCTGGTATGGCCACTACATGTTCTTGATGATTCCCTTCAGTGTGACCAATGCCCCAGCAGTGTTCATGGGACTCATGAATAGGATCTTCCAGCCTAACCTCAATTGTTTTGTGGTAGTCTTCATTAATGAAATCTTGGTGTTATTGGCATTTGAGGAGGTGCACGCTACACACCTACGTGTATTTTTGGATACACTTAGAGATCACTAGATTTTTAGTAAGCTCTCAAAGTGAATGTTATAGATTTAAGAGTTCCACTTTATAGGACACGTCATCTTGAATACTAGAGTTTTAGTGGACCCGAAAAAGATAGAGGTAGTGCTTTCTTGGGATCCACCCAGAAGCATGACTGGGGTGCAGAGTTTCTTGGAGTTGGCTGGATATTGCCAGAGGTTCATACCCAACTTTTCTAGAGTAGAAGCACCTTTAATATACTTAACATAGAAGGTAAAAAACTTTGTGTGGAGGAAGTGCCAGTAGAGATTCCAGGAGTTGAGGTGAAGACTGACAAGTTCCCCCATCTTGAGAATACCAGAAGAGGGCATTGGGTATGTAGTTTTATGTGATGAATTAGGGACTGGATTGGGTTGCATACGGATACAAGTGTGAGCAGTGATTGCCTACAGCTCACAGAAGTTTAGGTAGCATGAGCAAAACTACGTGACCCATGACTTGGAGTTAGTAGCTGTGGGATTTTACGTGAAGATGTGGCGAAACTACTTGATGGGTGAATAGTTTACCATCTACTCTGACCAAAATAGTCTCAGGTATATCTTCTCATAGAAGGACCCAAACATTTAGTGGTGGAGATGGATGGAGTTCCTCCAGGACTATGTCTTTGAAATATTCTATACTTCTGTGAAGGGGAATGAGGTGGTAGACACACTCGGTAAGAGGTCTGGTTTACCACTGCTGAGTTAGGTGACAAAGCACCTTACCACGATGTAGATATACTTAGTGGATGATGATTGAGCAGCTTACCTCCAATCAATGACTTTCACTCCACCACTCTTACAGTGAGTTAGGGAAAGACAACTTGTGGATGTTGATAGTGAGGCCCGATGTGCTATGATTTCCACAGGACAAGATCTTGATGGATTTTCAATAGGTGGGAATAAAATCATCATTTTCAGAGGATTCACTATATTACTAGTGACATTATGGGAGGAGGTGTTGAAGGATGTCCATACATACCCTTTTCTGGTACATCATAGTATGGAAAAGATGTACCAGAACCTCTGATATCTATACTGGTGGCCAGGGATGAAGAAAGTCGTGGATGAGTTCATCTGTCGATGCCTCACTAGTCAGTAAGTGAAGGCTGAGCATCAGGTCCCAGGAGACCTGGAACAACCACTTGATGTACTGGAATGTAAGTGGGATGGTATATCCATAGACTTCATGATAGGGTTACCACGCACCTCCAGGGGCCATGATTTTATCTGGATGATCATTGACTGACTCACCATGTTGTATCACTTCCTACCCCTACGGGAGCAGGGATCAGTAGAGGGATTGGGGAACCTATACATCCCATATATAGTGCATTTTCACGGGGTTCCTTCAATGATTGTTTCAGAAAATGACGAACACTTTATATCCGAGTTTTGGAAGGCGTTGTAGGAGGCATTTTGGACTCAAATGCACTTGAGCATAGCTTTTCACCGCTAAATATATGGACAGATGCAGAGGACCATACAAACCCTGGAGGACATGATTTGTTCTTGTGTCCTTGGTTTTGGTCATAGTAGGGAGGAACACCTACCACTGGTGGAGTTTTCATAAAACAATATATATCCTTCCACCATTGGTATGGAACCTTTGACGCCTTGTACGGGTGGACATTGAAATCACCTCTATGCTGGACAGACCTAGGGGACTCAGCACTCAGGGGTCTAGAGTTAGTACAGGCTACCACTGAAAAGGTGTAGATCATTTAGTAATAGATTATGGTTGCAAAAATTAGGCATAAATCGTATGCTGATAGGAGACAGGGACTATTAAAGTTTGATGAGGGTGACCTTGTGTTCCTTCAGGTCTCACCCTGACACGGTTTACGGAGATTTGGAAGGGGCGGCAAGTTATCTCTGAGGTTCATGAAACCTTTTCAGATTTTCAACAGAGTTAGTGAGGTGGTATACCTCCTAGCTCTTCCCACATAGATACACTGGGAGCAAGATGTTTTCCATGTGTCGCAACTGAAGAGGTTCGTGCATGATCCATCACATGTCATCAACTGGGGAGAGCTGGAAATTGATGATGGGGTGAAATTTATGTATTTCCTAGTAGAGATATAGGATATTCATTAGTGGGTTCTTTGTGGATGGTTGATTCCTCTGGTGCATGTTCAGTGGCATCACAGAACTCTCCAGAAGAGCGCATGGGAGAAGGAGGCTTCGATTCATTCTTATTAACTCAATTTTTTTTATTAACCCCTTTTTTTTGGCTTTTAGGGATGTAAATCCCTAAGGTAGGAAGAATTTAATGTCCCAGAATTTCCATAATTTTTTTTAAAAATTTATGGAATGATTTCGAGGGCACACGCTTTGATCGCACATGATTCTAAGGCATTGTGATCCCAGAACGGAATTTTTAATTTTTTTTAAGTTCACTTAATTAAATGTGTGAGAAGGTTTTTCTATCTTTTGAACCAGTTCTCAGATCAAAAATATGAGGGTACCATTTAACTTAGAATACCTATATTCCCCTAAAAAGTACTTAACTCTGACTGGCAAGGGTCAAAAGGAAAACATAGTTTTTAGACTTTTCAGAAAATAATAAAATAACTTAAAAAGTTATTTTATTTTTCTTTCACACCGATGAGAGATGTATGATGGTACTGCAATGCAGTGATGATGCAAAGATGAGGTGAAATAAAGTAATCCCCTTAATGAATCATTTTGTAAAAGTATAACGATGAAATGTCACAGTGTAACAGAAACATTGAGACATGTTTCCTTTTATTATGATAATGCATTGGGGAGTTGGGAAATAAACCGTAGAATTACCTTTGATGAAACATTGTAAAAATTCATCTCCAATGATGAATGATGAATGCTGGAAGGACCTCAAGGGATGTCGACACCTTGAAGAATAGAACTGGGAATCAATGAATCCCATCAACTTCTTGAACCTTTGTATGCGGACTGCTTCCACATTGAAATTAAATCAAGATAAGGGATTTTTTGTTAATGTTTTCCACGTTATTCATTATAAAAAATGAATGTGGATCAACCCACGAATAGGTTGATACATGGATCACCCATTCTTGTAGGTGGGTGAATTTTCTTTCATTTCCTTTTCAAGATTAATTTTATTTTTGATGGAATATCCTACAAAAACATCCAATGTTTTAAACTTTTTACGTGGAGGGCGTGGACCGACATGAAAAAGGCCTAACCCCCCTCCGCCTTGTGTGTTCTTGGTTGAGGAATTTTAAAAATGGTGGAACAGAACGTTTGAGACCTTTTTAGGGAATGAAACACCCCACAAAGGTTGTAGGCGCAGTCGGCATGAAGAATGGACCACCGGAGTGGACCAGGTGGTTTGCGGAGTATTCTACCATTACACTGGCAGCCAAGGGTGGGTTGGGGTAGCCGTGGCCAGGTGTCGGCATGTTGGGAGGAGGACCTCGGTCGTCCTAGGCTATGGTGGAGCAGAAGGACCTCAATCTATGCTGGTGGTCGATGGAATCGCATGCGACTGGGCAGCCATGTCAGGGGAGCGGCCTACATACTTGGGCAATAGAATTTGGGGGCACAAGTTCTCTGACTGCCTGTGTAAATCTCAACCAGCAGGCCGCAGTCAACTGACTGTGATGGGGGGAAATGACCCTGCATCGACCAAAGGGCGAGGAGAGGGCTGGACACGGCTTCCAATCGCATCATAGCCATGCTGACCGGACATGAGGTAGGCCAGACCCACTGCCCATCAGACCGGACCCAAGATGGGCTGGGTCTGGGTCGAGTCAATAGACTCGGGTCGGGTCGTTGGACTCCGCACCATGCCCAAACCCAACTGGCCCCTTTTTGTAATAATGCCCATAAGCTGTAAATCAGGCGTCTAATTGGTGAGCCGTTTGTGGTGTTGGAACCCTAGTGATGAGATGAACCTTTTGGCATAATCTTTGAAAGATTTAATGGATGTTGAAATTCAAAAAATGTCTTGGGACCAGTTCTCCAGAGATCAAGCGAGCTACGTGGGGAAACCCAATGGTTAGATGAGACCTAGAGACTAATGGAGAGTGACCCTATGTGAATAAAATACGATAGCTCTGTGGGAAGAATCTTCTAAGGGACCAGTCATGCCCATGATGGGGAGCAGCTTCTGTGTGACCCGGAAAACCCATGGTACTTGATAGGAGGAGTACCTCAGTATTGCTGTAGTAGGGAAGTGGGTTCTGTGTGACCCGACATGCCCATGGTGAGGAGAAGCTTCTATGTGACCTATCATACCCACAGTAATCATCAGGGATGAGTTCCACAGTAGTCTTTGATTAGTTGGAAGTAGCTTCTTTGTGACCTAACAAGCCCATTGTACTCATTGTGGAGGATTTCTCTAGTAGTCGAGGTGTTCGACGATGCGACTCATGGTTCTACTTTCTGAATATAGAATATACCTAGTGTGAGATATCTTCCTTCATTATCATGCTTGGTGATTAGGATTTTTGGTTTAGTTTTGGGTTTCTTTTTGGTCTTTACTTTTTTGTTTTAGTGTCCCAACTGAGTATTTTGTTACTTACCCCTGCACGTGTTTCACCCACACATGTTGTGTCTGGTGTAGACGACTGTCTCCTTGAAGGAGGACTCGGTGGACCAGGACCCAGTGGTGCCCAGTAAGACAAGGTTGATGGGCTGTACTTCTACAAATTCCAGTAGTTACTCTGTACCAACCCATCTGGTGGGGTTTTCAGTAGATGGCTACTTAGGGATTCTTTGTACTTTCCTATTTTCTAGTTAGTATTTTGTCAGGTTTGTGTTCTAGACCATTTTACTTTCATTTGTACTTGTAATCAGTGGTTATTTATAGTGGCATTCTTGTTTACTTTTTACGGCTTTGGGATGTGGTTTTGTGTGTGTGCATAGAAGTACTCAAGAAAATGCCTCCCACTTGCAAGTTTATGCCTTCGACACTAGTCGCCAACCTCTGTCCTTTGGGAGGTGGGCTTGGGGTATGTCATGGCACGGGCCCCAGGGGGTACGGGTCGTGACATATGAAATCAAAAAACTATATAGGATATAATATATCTCATAAACACACTATGAGAATAACTGAGTCTTAGACTAAACTACAACTAACAGTTCTCAGACTCCCAGCTTCCACTACTAAGACCAGATATCCTATCAACAAATAATCATTTAAAATAGCTACATTAATTAATTATTTTATTTTTTTATCATTTAGTTTTGTGAATTAATTCTTTAAAAATTAATTAACCATTAAAATTAATCATTATTGAGGATTCCATTCACTCCCGGAATAATCCAATCCAAGTAGATAGTTTGTCAACATTAACATCTTTTAAAATTTTCATTCCATAACAGCAACCGTTAGGTTAAGAATTATTTATTCATTATTAATATCATTACATAATCCAAGTACTCTGTGAAAACCATCCTAAACTGACACCAAGAGGAAATATGAAACCAAGCATATCCAGCTACCGCATGCTATGGGGAAAGGAATGCAGATAAAACATGCAACCCAAATTTAGGCTATTAAATAGATTCATAAGAAATCATTTCATTTCTCATAATCAAATTAATGAATAATACCAACTTCAATCGATTCTATAATCTCTCGTTCCACCCTCGAAACCCACATGTATATACTAATTCATCTCACCATAATAGACCTCAACTGCTAACACATCACATTCGAGCCTCCCCGCCCCACATCACATTTTCTATTCCAGGATCAGCCATACTAGGGTCACATCACATTCGGGCCTCCCCACACCACATATCACAAGAATCATATGTGTATAACAACATAAGAGTATCAGGAAAAAACAATCATAACCATTTGGAAACCTAGGCCCTCAAATAATGAATTAAGCCTTCAAATGCAAATGATCTCTCATAGATACCAAAACAAGGTGCATAGCCTTCTCAAAAAATAGAAATATTAGTCCCTAAAAATTATCTTTTTTAAACAATCGGTTCTTATTCCATATTGAATTAAATGATTCATTATTTATAGGTTACATCTATGAGAAACCTAAGGTGTCAATCTATAAGATGAAATCAAAGGAAAAACATTCTCTAAGCATTTATTCTAATTTAATAAACCTATATAAGTTCCATTCTCAATTAACATGTCTTTTATTATAATCAAAAATAATTATCATGATTATGGTTCATTAACCAATTTTATCATCTCACAGAAGATAATTTTCAATTATACATGCTCACTTGTAACAATTTAATCAACATGAAACTAAAATAAACACTGGATTAAAAATTGACTCTTCTTAATTTCTTAATCCAATTACTTGTTAATAATTTATGGATTTATATTCTTTATCAATTTCAACATGAAAATCCAATAATAACAACATGATATCAAATCATAGCATAGATATCACATTATATATAAAAACAAGAGGCAACCAGTCATAATGATAGTAAGCCTCAACTTGTGAGTGCTATCCAAATTTATATTTTAGTTAAAATCATTATTAGGTTAATTAAAATTAGATATAAAGGGATAAACCATTCTCAATTCATGATTACATGTAGATAAATAGATAATCAATGAATCTTTTCCCTCAAATACGTCAACGCTCTTTGAATGTTAATAGACCAACATTGTGGATCCCAATCACCTCTCCCACAAGAAGAAGCATCCATCCAAGGATTATATAGAAACAATTTTCGAAAAAAACCAAGAAAACTCTATTAGAAACAATGGATATTGAGAGACATATCATACAAATAATAACAGGATGAAAATAAAACTAAACAAGAAAAAACTGCAAAAAATCCAAGTAGAACTCCCCATGTATTACCACAAATCTAAGATGGTAGCTAAGGACTAATCCTTGTCAAAGGAATCTCCAAAATCCTGGGAATATTCTCATTAACTTCTCTAAAAATGAGAGAATTCAAAGGGTTTGAGGAAATCCTAATCCACTGTAACATTTATATGCACACTGCATAGGAAAATTACATGAAATGTAACCCTTACACATTGTATAAATGTCAGGATCAAAGTTTTGTTGAAAAATGCATCAACTAGAAGCATTTAATACTAGATATTTACACATTTTGAAGCATCCTATGAACCATACTTAAAAATATATGAACTGGGAATACATGAAATGAAACACTTATGCACAATTTATTCTCTCTACTTCCATATTTTAGAAACTAAACCCATCTAAACTTTATCAAGAACTCCTCCATGCACCACAAGATTCAGAAACATGACAAGGGATATGCAACATAGATCCAATACATTACATTAGATACCTATCCAAGAATTCTCATCCTTGAGAATCTAAAATTACAACCAAATAGAAAATAAAAATCGTTCATCTAAGTATCCTCCCTACTTTATACCTATCAAAGGTCATTCCCTCATAGGATCTCAACTACCTCACTTAGAGTAAACATGCTCAAAACTAAACAAAAGAAACAACTAGTTCTGAAACACTCTCCCAGAAGAGATACCTCTCATAGGAGAGTAAATACACCATAAGAAACAATAGGAAACCCTCTCATAAACTAAAAGTTCCACCACCAGAAGATAACAATGCTACAAGGAAATAGATATACATAAAACAACTTAGGATACAGAGTTCTCATCTGTGAATCATGTCCCTAGTTACTCTCCTCCACCCCACTATACTTCCATAATACATGAAACAAGGGAATATAATTCTCAAAAAAACAAATTCTTATTATGTTCCTATATCTTTAGAGGCCAATACTTTAATGATGCATCATTATCAGCATCGATATTTCCCTAATTCATGACATGAGAGTCATCATGAAGATTATTACAGAGCCACAACATCTGAAAAAACATCTTGTATCTGGATCATCTGTGGGGGGTGTTTTATCCAATGCACCATGGGTCCAATATGATTCAACACATCAAAAGTCCCAAACAATTTGGGATAGATCTTACTCCCACAACTAAACCTTCACTACCCGGTATGAGGAGTCACCTTTAAGAACATGTGATCTCTAATGTAGAACTCTATTGGTTTCCCCCTCATGTTATTTCTTAAAATCTTGTGCTGGCTTTATCCGCTCATGAATTACCTAAACCATCTCTATTGTAGTATGTACCAGTTCTAAACTGAGTATTTCTATCTATCCAACCCCATTCTATCACAATGGAGAATACAAAGTTTGGTCGTACAAAGCTATAAATGATGCCATACCAATGGTAGAGTAGAAACTATTGTATTATAAAAACACGACTAATGGTAGATTCCTCATCCAAAAACCTCCAAAAACTAGGACACAAGTGTGCCACATGTATTTAAGAGTCTGTATGGTCCACTCTATCTGACCATATGTATTTGGATGAAAAGTAATGTTAAGGAATAACTGAGAACCAAAATCATAATGGAGACCACTCCACCCCTTGAAGGTAAAATAAGGATCCGGATTAGAGATGATCATATTAGAGACTCTATGGAGTCTCACCACCTCATCTAGATTCTACCTTGATAAAACCACCACTAAGATCGACTCCCTAAATGATATAAATTGGGTAGATTTCATCAAATGATCCACTATCACCCATATGATCTCAAGTTAAACTAGAAATAAAGTTTATTGATATTTCATCCCTATTTCACTACGAAACATATGATTTTTGGAGAAAATCATAGGTATCAAGGTGCTTTGCCTTCATATTATAGCAGACCAAACAATTATAAACAGACTCTATAAATTCATACTTCAACTCCATTCACCAAAACTGACCTCTCATGGATTGGTATATCTTTTCCACATTAGGATGTACCATAAAACGTAAACTATAGAAGTTTTCTAATACCATATCATGCATCACAAAGTAAATGAAAATACTTCCCTAAAACAACACCTAGTGTTGTCCATCCTTAGTCCAACCATCTATGGAATCGCAAAAAAAATCAGCCACTCTAAACCTCTACCTCTAAATCCCCAAACTAGGACTCCTCCACTAAATATAGAAAATATGGTTGCACCATCATTTGGAAAATAAAACCTCTTGCCCCAACCTCTTCTATATCTAAATGAATCACTTATAGTTCCTCCATTACTCTCTAGGATACCCATATTATTATATGGAATCATTCTATGACATTCTTCTTAAGGAATCAAAAACAAAATTTACCTTACTTAACATATAGAAAATCTATATTTTGTAATCCTATAATAATTCCATCTAGTGAATCAGACATAAGTTCAGTTCAGGCTTGGAGAAGACATACCTTAGGATATTATGGTCAGTAAAAACCACAAAATGATCACTAATGAGGTTATATACCCACAAATTTATACTAAACACAACCAAAATAAACTCAAGATCATCGGTGGGGTAGTTACACTCATGGGTATCTTAGAACCATAATAAAAAACTTATATCTGATACATTATAAAAAATCCCAAGATAAGACAGGAAGTGTCACATAAAACCTAAAAATTAATTCATAATTGAAAAAAATGAATGGATCACTAACCAAATTTTTCTTTAAGTACACAAAATCTTCCTCACACTGATTATTCCACGATAATTCTTGATCCTTTTGGGTCAAGGATGTCATAGCAGTCGCAACACGGGATAAATCATCTATTAACCTCTTGTATTAACCTACAAGACAAAAGAAACTATTCTCCTCTACCACTATCTAGGGCGATTCCTAAGAAAAAATAGCCTCTATCATCAATGGATCCACATAAAATCCCAAATCAGACACAACATTCCCCAAGAAACAAACTTCAAAATCCTAGAACTCACACTTTGAAAACTTACTGAATAACTGCTCATAATGAATAACTCTCAAAATAGAACATAGTCGCTTTTCATGCTCCTCCTAGTATGATAAGTATGCAAGTATGTCATCAATGAAAACAACCATAGAATTATCAATAAACTCTATAAACATTGAATTCATCAACCCCATGAACATTGATATATCATTTATCACATCAAATGGTGTCACAATGAACTAGTAATTCCCATGAAGACAATAGAAAAAATTATTCCAAAATATCCTCATTCTTCACCCACATATGATGATATTATGACCACAAATATATCTTGTATAACCAAGTTTATCCCTTTTGATGACCAAATAAATCATCAATCCATGGAAGAGGATATAGATTCTTCATTGTCACTTGGTTCAAGAAATGAAAATTGATATAAAGATAAAAACAACCATCATCCTTCCTCATGAATAAAACTTGTGCAACCCAAGGTGACACACTCATCAAAACAAAACCTCACTGTAATAGATTATTGAGTTATACTCAATGATAATTAAACTAATAAGGCTCTATCATATATAGAGACATTAAGATATAAGACACACCTAATTTTATATTGACCCCAACTCAATTGCCCATCGAGGGGGTAATGCTACAACCTCCTCTTGAAAGACTTCAGGGAACTCTTCTACAACCCTAGGAAACACCAACTATGAAATATCTTAAAATAATAGCATCAACATATCCATGAAAAAGTACATGAATGAAACATTCCTCTGACCCATCTAAGGGTCGTGTTCACCAAAAAACACTATTGTATCTCAATCAGCAATATAAAAAACAACCTACCACTTGAATCAATCCATGATATACTCATTTAATAAAACAAATACCTATAGATGATGATTTCATTTGGTTTTACCCATAAATATATGAAACATGTTCAAGACAGATGCTCCCCATCACTATTTCACAATAACTACATACTTCATAAAAGTCAAATCAATCCCTCACTGGCATAGTTAATGATAAGGGAATTGGTAGCCTCTCAACCTCAAGTCCCAAATAATAGATGAAGGTAGGTGATATAAAGGATTGATTAAGTTCTAAATCAAACAATTCATTCACCCATGTAAAAAAAATTCAAAGGGTACCTCGAACAATGTCTGAATTTCCTTACGCTAGCAACGATAATGCATGACGCTAACCACAACATGCTCAACAGACTCTCTGGCCCTACTGATGACCACCTCTATAGACTTAATCTTCTATCTAAGGATGAGGATCATATTGGGGTGTACCCTACCTACCCCATATCATCTCTACTAATTCCAAACTGAAGCTCCCCGCTGATGTGCCCTAAGCTGAAATTGCCTCAATAGAGGATCCTTAAATGGAAAACCTAGAACACGATGAATTCATATAAATTTCAACCACTCCCACTATTGATGAACTCATCTTAAACAAGAAAAACATGTACCTAATCTCTTAAGATAATACTAAGAGCCTCTTCCCCCATAGAAACGAGATGATGAGGGATGAGACCTACCACCATTTGACTGAAAAATATTTTTTCCTACCAACTGGGAATCCTGGACTATAGCTAATCCTCATGAGGAATCCTATCGAATCCCCTCCCATGACAATCCATTTTTTTCTAGTGTCCTCTAAATAACCTTTAATATTTCAAACACCTCTAGATATATCATAAGCATAAATTGTGTGATGTATAATTAGATCTATGGATGCAACTATTCCTTGAAATGACTCACCCTGGACTCTAAATCTAGAAATAGGTATGAAGCATATCAAAAAAGGGTCCTAAATTAGATCTCAAACTATCACATGTTAGAACTCCACTGTCAAAGGGTTAACATATCATAGAGGTTGGATTCCATTATAGTCTAATAACAAAACTCTACTCATAAATGGTCTCATATCTTCTCCCACATGTCTTTCAACTCCTTGCAATCCCTACGGAATAAGAACCACCACTACTTCACTACTCCACACAACATCGTCATAGCCAATAAAACCCAGTGATCTTTCCAAGAATGGATCAACTAAAAGCTATCTAAAACTCCTAAAACCAATATTTTATGACTTAATCTTAAATTGATCCCTCATAGTTTGGTAGACTCTTCTACTAAAACTCTATGAGTGTCCTCTTCCATGTGTTATCGTCATCGACCTCTACTCTACGACGATCTTCTGTCACATCCTTTAGAAAATATTTGATGCAAAACTAACAAGGATTTCTACCTAGATCCATAACTTTAAAAATAATAAATTTTTATATATTCTAATCCTATAATATGGAATATTTAACATTAATTAATTATTTATTTTGTTATAATATTTAAGGTTTTAATCTATCTTAAGGTCTACCCATTTCAAGCACATGTGAAAGAAGATTTATGCATGATCATTTTCTAGGTATCTTTCCTATAAAAAGTATAATTTCATTTATTAGTCTTTGTAAACATAATGGTCCAGGAATCATATCAAAGTTGTCCCTAAATACACTTGTTTCATTCAGTCTTTCTTGTTGACATAACTAACTAATCTTAGCTGACATCATTTCCCTACCAACCCATGTAACCTCATGTCTTTCTAACTCAAAAATCTATACTATCCCTCAACAAAAACCAATGATACAACTCTGTCAATAACACCTCCCAAAAAAATACCACAATGAGGGGAGAGAGATAGTGACTACATGAGTCCTACCTCTAGTAGACCCCGATTTGGAGACTAGCACAGAGGGTATAATAAACATGCATATGGGAGGAATTACCCTCTAAGAGAACATGAGAAAGAGAGAGATAATAAGGATACATAAAACAACACTATATGATACATACATACATACATATATATAATTCCCAAGTTCAAACATGAAATATCATATTGAACTAAACGACTAAAAGGAAAACTTCAAGTACTAAAAGGTTAAGATGGTAGTGACCACAAATCCCAAATAGATCTTGTAAAACCCTATTCTAGTAATATATAGCTTGATCTAAAACCTTCTCTATATGACCTAAAAACAATTTATATATACGTATGGTGACTATAACAATATACTAAATAGGATACTCCCCCAATATACTCATGAAAAATATATATAAATCATGCTAAAAAATAGTGAACAATAGCAAAACTATCTCATCACCTAAATAGGTATAATAAGTAACCAACATCATCATGGATAACTCTCACCAAGTATCACATAAAAGAGAGCATATAATATAATAATGAAATAACAACGATACCCAACTTCTTCTTACACACTAGTTTTCATCTCTTCCCTGACATTGCACACCCTGAGCTATCTATCTTCAAAAGTAATCCACCCTGCAACACTTGAGAAAGTCATAAAAACATGCACCATGTGCATCACATCATCCCATGAACATATGCTCATATAGTAACTAAGTATTATTTAGGATCCACCACTTCTCATACAACATGTATCATACATTGAGTATTATACATCAATCCATTACATCATATACATCAAACCATTAAACAAAAATCCATTAAAAATATTTTCTACTATAACTCATTTGAAGGAAATAACCATAGCTGGAATGAAAAAATGTATAAAAAATAGATCTCCCTGTATTTTTTCTTATTTCACTAAATAATTTTACACTTTAAAATTCTAGTGGAAAAAAGAATGTAGGAAGTCAGTATTAATCTATATTTGAAATTTATATTATGCCATAAAAATAGAGAGGATATAAACCACATTTTTATGAGATTTGATACGTCTACTTCACTCTGAAACTATATTTACAATATCATTAATGTACGAACAATGGACTCTAACTCCACACAGGTGTGACTATTTTATTTACTCAGATTTCTCTATCAATGAAACTAATAAATATATTTCTAGTATATTTTATAGAAATTATACACATCATCTAGAAAATTCATAACTCTTTAATACATGATAAGTTGACACACAATATTTATCCTGCTCTTCTGCGAATCATAACAGTAGTGATAGATGAAAATTGATTACAGCATGGTCGATGCAACAAATCTATGAAGGATATAATGGTACTGAGAAGTTTTAGCATAGATGAAATGTTCCCAATAGTACACGATACTCTTGAAGTCTTTTAGAACACTCCATTTATGGGTTGTCTAAAAAGTAATTTGGGTGGAGCATCGAATGAAAACCCAAGTATTTAATTATTTGGAAGAGTATTTAGAGACCATAATTCCAATGCCATGTGGTTCCTTTATGCTCCAAGGGGTATTAAAAAATCTTTAGAGGTTGAGATTCTTAGGATCCTAAATAGTGTGCACATGGCTAAAAAAATGGATGGGGAAAATTTTTGTTTGAATGTGAATCCAGTTTTATAGTGAAGGAAATTATAAATGGTCAATTTCATATCTCATTTATGATCACTACTCAATAGATCCATTACTTGGATATTCTTAAAACAGTGATATATTTCATAAATCATACATATCTATAAGCTAACTAACTTGCATATGGGCTTGCAAACAAAGGGATAAAATGATATATGCAATTTTTTTAAAGCATTACTTGATAATCTCATGCCCTTTTTTAATGGTATTTTTGTAAAATTCTATAATTTTATTTGATGTAACTTTTCTTTTTCATAATAAGAGAGACATATCCCATGGAGAAAGTTCTTACCTTTTTAGTAAAAATAATAATATGAAAGTTAAAATCACAGTCAAATTGAAGAAAATGATGATTCATTCAACTTTTGTTTGGTAATGGATGATATATATTCCTCCAATAAAATATATTAAAGTGTTATGGTCGTTTTTTAGTCCTAGTTATATTATTTCTAAACAAAATTATCTAATTTAACCTTTAATATGTTAACAAAATTACTAAACTTACTATTCATATTGTCTAAAAATAAGTGGAACATATTTACAAAATTTGGAACCACTGATTCCAAATATGGAATCCATTTTTCAAGATTAAATTTCTAGAATTTTCCGAAATTATTTTTAATATAAATCTGTAAAATACAATGCAAAACAGTTTTTTCAAAAATGTATTTTTATGAAAAAAATTATACTTATATCAAAATCAGGTATAATGATGATTAAAATGAATTTAATTAGATAATATATTATTAAATAATACTTATGTTACTTTGAGATCAAATTTTAACCATAATAAAACTTTTTAGTGAAAAGAAAATGACAGTTTTACAAAAAATATTATTTTTGAACAACAAATCTAGTGTGGGAGGTTATATATGGTATGTCTCTTTGGGGAAATTTAATCACGTAAAAATCTGGGAATAAAATAAACCAATCAAAATTTAGAACTGATATCATATGTATTAATTTTAAATTCAACTTTCCAAACCTTCAAAATCCCTCATGATGGATAGATGGATGGGTTGTCATTAGATTTTGTTCCTCTAACTCGGTAAGAAATGTGCTCATCTTCCCAGGGTATCTGACTCCTGATATCTAATTTTCATAGGTGAAAAAACACCCAACATTAATTCCTAAAATTTTGAATAAACATTAGTATGATATATTAAATAGTATATGTTTGTTGTATGATTAAGATAAATTTATCTTTGATGGCTTCTCATTAGGGGTTTTTTAGCCAAAGATTATCTGCATGTACTGCTAGAAAACTAGGAGGTTCATGAAGAATAGGGGGTTTTTTGTAAAAATAAATCCCATAAAATTAAAAAAATTCTTTTTAGTTCTTGATAAACCACATAATCCCCTCTAATTAAGGGATCTAATATAAGGGGGTCATATTTGACCCATGGTTTCATTGATTTCAGAAACCCAGTGGTGAATTGGATTTTCAACTGTTCTTTGAAATTGAGTGGGATATAGATTTATGGAATTCCATATGTGATTTTACTGGTATTTTCCTTTAGAATATTTAAATAAATAATTTTCTGTCCCTCTTTTTATGTTGTGGGAAAAAACTAGCATGAGAATAAGTTGAGGGGTTATCCTTCTGGCAGTCGGATGATAGAGAAACTAGAATATGAGGGAAAAATCCAGCATTGATGGTTACTTCTTTATGAGGACTGTGTTGGAATCAATACTAGGAACCTATTAAAAGATCTATATTTACATTTTAAGCACTAGTATTGTACACCCACTCTATGGAAGTTCATGGGTAAGAGGGACACTTTCTATTTTGTCCAAAACCCTTTCCTGTAAGGTCACTGGGTTCATTGGAATCCCACCACCATTATTCATAAACTTCGCTTGGAAAGGTCCTACAACCTCAAACTCGTGTGGGGGGTTTATCCACAACATCATGGGTTTATCCATTCTTGATTTTAGTTCATTTTATGGTAACATTTACTCTCTTATTACTGAACCCACTGCTATATTGAACAGCCTTGAAAGATATCAATCATAAGGTATTAAGCTCAACTCGGTTGAGAAAACATCTACAATAATTTTAAAAAACCTTCATGACCACATCCTTAATCCATGACCCATTTTCTATCTCATCCATATATTCAATATCCTTATGTTCTATAGGTGGGATATCTCTCATACTTTTCATGAATAGAATATGGTTTTTGATTTTTTAGTGCCTCATTGCTCACAAGATACTCCACTTACTATTTTTACTAGAAAAAGGTCTCACTCATGGGCGTGTTGATATATTCAAGGAATATTCTATCAGGTTACACTACTTAAGACCCCCTTGAACTTTTTATATCCTTGTATTTTTAATAAAAATCTTATATTTCGTGAGTATTTCTAAATATTAATTAAAAAAGAAAATTTTTCTAAAAACATCAAAATTTAACCAAATATAATTTGGATATGCTAGTTTCAAAAATTATATTATTTTTATTAAAAAAAATTATAAAATTTAGAAAAATTAATTATAATTTTTTTCTCATAAAAATAAATAAAAACCATTATTGAAGAAAACTATTTTTTAAAGAAAAAAATACATTTAAAATAATTGACTGCTTATTTCCAAAGAATTAAGTAATAAATTTTTATTGAGTAGGAATTTGATATATATATTATAAATTATTTAATCCTATTAATACCTAAAAAATTTAATGGCTATGTTATAATGATGTAGCCGATACACTTTCCAACAAAGGCATGTTTGGGGAAAGGTTGATTTTGTACATCATCTCAGGTTCCTTACCAAATGATTGTAAGCTCATTGCCGAAGGTGATTCCCTAGGCCTTAACCACTTTATCCCTCCATAATATGGGCTTGTAATCATCACGTCTTCAATAAAAAGTTAACTTTCATTCATGAGAACCCAAATCACATCCCCTATAGCGGTTATCCTCATGTGTTCCTTCAATCTCTAAACAACGATAATGAAACACTAAGTGGTATCATGGGAAATTAATCATCTTGTGTCATTCACCTTGATCTATTCATGTTCCTTCAGGATTAAATGAATCTCACTTATTATTTCTATTCTTAAGTGAAATAGAGGAGGAGGATGAGGTTGAGAGGAATGTTGTTCACAATTATTAACCTCATCACAAAAAAAATATCATTAAATTTATTGACTCGATGTTAGATTTTAATATTAAATTAATTACACAAGTTCTCTAAATAATATATTAAGGCCATAATGATCCATATTCCATGAATGATAATATTATTATTTTATGTTATAGAGTGAAAACAATTCTTGCAATGATAAATATTAATTTTAAAATCTAGTAAATAAATATTTATCATTGGACAAAAAACTCAGTTTTTCCTTTTCATCATTAATTAATATCCTAAATAAATATTTAAATAAATATTATTCATTCAATAAATACATAAATAAATATTTTATTCACAGTCTGCTGAATAATTACTTATATGATATTTATATAACATAATAAATTTTTTATTTAATAAATAATTTTATATTATATTATTAATAATAAGTGATAAATAAATATTAAATGTATGCATAATTTAAAAAATACCTTGTGAATATATATTTATTTAAAATTTTTTATTGATTGATAAGTACTAAATAAATATTACTTCTCATTATAGAAATTAATATTCATTAATACTATTAAATATAAATAATATTTAACTAATTTCAATGAAAACACTATGTGTGTAACTCTCTAGGACTCTTCATTGGTGGAATTATGTGAGCTTGCCTAAATTACAAGATCAATATCTAGTAATGGGTAAAGGAACCCATAGAGGAAGAATATTTTTTGAAATTAAAACAAACACATATGGATTATCACTATGAAATATAATATATTTTTCATGATATCTCATCAATCAGGTTACACACCCATGTCATCTATCTATGTGATAAATATGACTTTATTTCACTATCTGAATGAACCCATCAATAAACCTTGGAAATGGAATTAAATGTGATAGTTCTATTTGAATCAAAGGGATAAGATATCAACTTCCATAAATATGGAAGATAAAAATACTTCTTCAACTTATTCATTAATAACATTTTATTCATGAATCACCTAACATACCCTAATTCCTGTGAACATATAGCATCAAAATTTTGATCATTACATCAAATTTGATGAGTCGTTATATGAATTAATAATAATATTAGAGTCTAAGGATCATTAAAAACAATCTTATATGGTAATTTCCAATGACACATTAGTATGCGGATTTCCAATAGGCCATCTTTTTCTCATAATCTCATGTCTTATATAATATCATGTGTGGACTTCATGAGATGAAGACTCATCCGATTATGAGAAAACATACATGAAATTAAACATAGTATCTATACAAAAATATAATTTTATCTGACCATAGAATAATACTTAAGAATATTTTCATAGAATTTCATGGTTTGAATCTTAGTGGGGAACTGTTATGAAATTTTCAATGTGGTAGATTATTTAGAATGTCATTACATTATTTTCATGTAGAAAATTTAACAATATGTAATAATATATTTTATTAATATTAAGTTTTTATATATATATGAAATCTAAATTATAAATAGTTGATTCTAGGACACCAAGTCAAACTTATATGGGATCTAATTTTCGAGGCCCTATCGGTGACAACTAGGTTTCAGGAGGGAAAATAACTATAGGTAACTCTAAGTATATGTATTTTTTCCCAATTTTGATTATGTGTTATATCTATTATTATATTTTATGATATTGTATTCTCCACCACCTGAGTTAGTGGGCACTCGATTCCTGAATTTTTTGGTTATGGTTCTTTTTCTCAACATCTAAGTTGGTGAGGAATTCACTAGTTGACTTATCCTTCTTTCACACTCTCCCTTCAATTTTTTATAATGTGCAGGAATATCTAGGATGATTTGGATTATGTTATAGGTTACATGTCTTCATGGACTGGGATGTATCTTGATTATACTATACATGTAGGTTGTAGGTTGTAGTTTATTGAGGTTATAACACATACTTGTCTTCTGACTATAGTGATTGTGATTTCCAATAAATGTTCTTTAATGGGATGAGATTGATTTAGGTGTAATGTATGTTACATGGTTCATGGTGGATTTAAATAATTCTACATAGCTAAGGATACGATAATGATGATGAGGTTGTGATGAATTTCATGGGATGTTTGTTGACATTTGATAGATATAAATGAGTTGTAGGATTACATTTAAAAGTTATGGGAGTATAGAATGTTTGGAATTAGGGAATGAGAGTGAAAACGTAGTGGGAAAGTGGATTGGGGTACCTTAATTAGATATATGGTTTGATATTTAAATGATTACTTCTACATATTACTTGATGAGTGATCCTTATTTAGGATGGGATATTGTATTACATAATTAGGTAATGAGTTAGTTTCCTTTTTTTATTCACTCGGATTTAGTATACTTCTTTTACATTTTATTGAGAGGTTTTAGAAAGGATTATAATAAGAATACCTATATTCCCACCCAATATATTTATAAAATATTTTTTATATCATCCACATCTAATTGGTTATTAATCTAGGTCCTACTTGATCAAAATGTTTTTTGGGAGTCTTGAGTTTGTGATTTCTTATTGGGGTTTGTTTCATTATTTTAAGTTTTTTCCTTTAGGTTTTACATTACATTCATGGATTGATATTGCTTATTTTTTTATTTAATGTTGTTAATTAGTGGATCTAATATTTTATTTTATCATAAATTTTTTATATTGAGGGTAATGCCTCCCATTTTTATGCATTATATACCATATGTGCTAATCGTTAACTTCTGTCCTATTATAGGAAGGATTTAGGGGTTATCCCTATCTTCACTAACGATATGAGAGTGGTATTAGGGGAGGGGGTTTGTGAATGAGTGATACCAAAGCATATGGTTGATAGATAAGATAGATCATGGGGATAGGAACTGGTGAGGATTTCATGGATTGGTAGGGAAACAATATCATCTATAATTATCTTATGATGTAAATAAGGAATATTGGCTATGACATGGGTATTTGGGTCCCCCTATGATCCAATATAGGGACCTACAATTTTACTGAACATTAAAAGTGAAGTGATGCTACTTATATGTTAGATTCTTAGGTAAGGATCGTGAATTATTATTTTTTATCTTTTCATTGAATTAGTTATAAAATGGAAATTAGGTTATAATTTTAATTATTTAATTGACTATAAATATTCCATATTCTTGGTTTAGTGAGTCCCCAACTCTTAAATATTTTATGGGTATTGCTCAATGTTTTTTTATTTGTTAGATTTTTTTGATGATCTTTAACATTATATGTCAGTAGATCACTGTAGGGTGGAGTTCGATGATTATGACACTTAGAGGAATAATGTACATGAGTTTTAGAACTAGTGTCGGTAGAAGTATGGGGGCTCTATTTTGGATCAAGAGACTAATGCATTGTTGTTTGATGCATAGATTACCTTTAATTCAATGTATTCTCAAAAGGGACATTAGGTTTTTTTGTGATGATATTTTATAGACTACTTAGAATGGTAGAATGATAGAAATTTGAATTTAAGGTAATATATGCACCAAACAACAAAGCATCAGTCTCTATATCCAAAATAGAGCCCCCATACTAATGTTCATGGTAAAAATTTTGTTTATTAGAAGAAACATATATCTATATTTCATAGATTTATTGCCTATCCTATATGGAATATAGTTATGCATGGTTATACTCCAACTAAAGAAAATAAAAATAAAAATGGACACCTGATCATATTACTACTTTTGACTTATATTGTAAACCAATGAGTTCCTTACATTGTGGTTTACACAAAAATGAATTTAATTTTATTTCTAATTGAAAATCAACTCCAGAAATATTAAAAATCATATAAGTAACTCATGAAGGAATGAATAAAGTAAAATTTACAATATTAGATATGTTTATACAAGACTTTGATAGCTTTTCTATGCATCCAAATACCTAAATTACTAAAAAATTACTCAATTCACTAACATTTGTTATAGTCAAAAATATCTTGGTGATAATCTTCTATAAGTAATTTAGTCAAGAGAATCCTTTTGTTTTAACCAAAAAATTGGGCACCCAAATTCACTAAAGTTCAAGAAGATAATAACAAAAAAAATGTGGTTGTTAAGGAGCTCATCAGATCACTCATGAAAAATGATATAAGTATAAAAATAAAATCCAAAAGTGAGTAAAATGAGATCAAAGAAACAAAAGAATAAAATTTATTTCATGTCAATCAATGATGAAATGTTAGGATGTGACACCAATATTTCAACTATTTCCATGAATATAGATGACTACATGAAAAATAAAATATATTTCCATCACTTCAGAAATAAAAATCAAGAAATGAAAGTTACACTCTTTGGATGAAAAAATGGTTACATCAAGCTATTTGTTCCCTTTAATAATAAAAACTATAAAAATGGTAATTAAAGTATGAAAGCACTAAATTTTAAACTTGGATTGCAATAAATAATTATTTTTCATCATCTAAATCAAGAAATTAATTTTTTTAGTTCTTCATGGTTGATATTCAGGTATGTAAAAAAGTAAATTCTAAAAGTTATACTTATTTATATTCTACCTATTCAACCTATTATTTAAGTTATTAATATATTATTTATACTAAAGATCAACATGAAAGTGGTTTTCGTGAATTTCATTAAAAATTTTAAGATATTAAAAATATATATAATTCAGTTTTTCAAAAAAGATAAACTTTAACATAAAAAATTTAATTGATTTTGAAATTAAAATAGAAAACAAATATTGAGAATTTTAAATCTAAAATTAAGGGTCTCAAAAATATCCATTCTCAATTGAAATGTGGTGATCAATATCAAAATATTTTTTTGTGCTCTAAATATGTTTCTAAAAGTAATTATGGAATTAATTTTTAAGAACAATATAGTTTCCAAAAATAATCTAAATAGTATACTTTTATTTAAGGGAACTTTCCAATTTTTTTTAATGATTGTAATAATTTTGGGCCTATTTTCGATGAATTAAATTGCAAAAATTAATAATATGGTTGTCCATACAAATCATCCCTCATATTAAATTTATAATGGAAAACTCTTTCCTAAACAACTTTGGATTCCAAAGTCCTTATTAACTAATTTGAATGGACCCAAGATATAGGTACCAAAAACATTAGTATCTTAATCCATTATAGGAAAAGAATCTCAAGGTAAAATCCAGAAGATACTTATAATAAGGATATAAAGTTCTTGAGGAACATTTGTGATGATACTTAAAATTAAATCATCTTAAAAACTTTAATAGAGGAAAAGTAATGTTTAGAGATTATTCAAAAATTAAAATCATCAATATTGGTATGACATATTTCTTTAACTCTAATTTAATAAAATATGTTTTTTTTGTTAATGAAATAAATCAAAATTTACTAAGTATTAGTCAAATTCATGATATGATTTTTAAAATTACCTTTGAAAATGATTTTTGTAAATTTTTTAATTATTATGGGAAAAATTTTAATTAATGAATCTCTATTTCAAAATGTTTATATTATAGATTAAAAATATCCTAAAATTTAAAACTTTTAGTGTTTAAGTGAAAAATATAAGGAATATTGGATTTGGAAAATTTTATTAGGTCGTTTTAACACTTAATCTATGATAAAGATCAATTAGAGCCAACTATTTTGAGATTTACATAGAAAAAATCAAAGATAAATTATTTTGTGAACCATAAAAACTTGGAAAGAATCAAAATATTCCATTAAATATAGAAAAGATGTTTACTATTATAAAAATATAAAAATATTCCACCATGAACTTTTTGAACAAACTCAAGTTAATAATATCATAGGTAAATCTTACACTTTTTAATTATAGATAATTGTATTATATTTACATGGGCCATATTCTAATCTCATAAAAATGAGTCTTGGTAAATCTTTATAAAATTTTCTATAAAATTTAAAAATGATAATGGTTTTAAACTCTTATCCTTTAAAAGTTAAAATGTTATATAATTTGATAAAAATTACTTTCATTTGTTTTTTTCTCAATATTATCATTATTTCTTATCCACTACTAGAATACCTCAATAAAATGGGGTTGTATGAAGAGTATATGGAACCCTAAAAGAAATTTGAAGGACTCTATTCATTGAATTTAACCTCACTCAATAATTTTAGGCTGAGGTGGTTAAAATCACTTGTTATATTCTATAATCATGTTATCATAAGGCTCATCTTTATAAACCCTCCATTATAACTTTGAAAAGTAAAAAATTAATAAAGTAGGTTTCTTTAAGGTTTTTAGTTATAAATTCTATATCCATAAAATCAAGGATAAACTAAACAATTTTGATCCAAAATCTAATGTAGTTATCTTTATTAGGTACTCAAAATCATGTAAATCCTATGGAGTCTTCGATAAGAGGAAAAATACCTTAGAATAGTCAATTAACATAAACTTTATTGAGAATATTCAAAAAAATAATCCTCAAATTAGTGATGATGTTGTCCAAGATTGCTTGAAAATACCTAAAACTGTGTATTATAAATAAATTAATGATGTTCAAGAACCCCCTTCTACTTATTTACCCAAATCATGGGTTTAATCCAAATACCATATTCTTTATAATGTTATAGGTGAATTACAGTCCAAAACTCATACTATAAGATTAGTCTTAAATGAGGTTAAACATCAATATTTTCTCTACCAATTTAAACATAAATCCATTTAATATTCTATTAATTAGGAAATTGGATTCTTTATAGGTAATATTAGATGAACCAATTTCAAAGAAACAGTGTTTAAACTCTTGTGGAATGACCAGATAGTCATCCAATTATTGGCACCAAGTGAGTTTTTTGATACAAACCTAACAAAAAAGATAATATAACCTGTAATAATACTAGACTCATTCCTAAAGATTGTAATTGATAAGAATATTTTATTTATGGTGAAAAATTTTCACCCGTTACATGGCTAGAATCCATTAGGATATTTTTCCATTCACCTCTCATTTTAATTTTAAACTATTTTAAATTTATTTCATAACTTCTTTTCTAAATGGTTTTATCTCTAAAAAAAATCGGATCAACCACCCAATTTTGAAAATCCTAAATTTCAAAATCATTTTTTCAATTTAACCAAATCTTTTTATGGTTTAAAATAAGCATGAAGGGCTTGGTATTAAAGATTAATTAAATTTATTTTTTTAAATGATTTTAAAATAAGAAAAGTTTATTTCACTCTTTTTCTAAAAAAATATCAAATGATTTACTAACTTCTAAAATCTATATTGATGATTTTATTTTTAGATCAACCAAAGAATAAATTTATAATTAATTTTAAAATATAATGAATAAAGAGTCTCAAATAATTTTTATAGGATAAATCAAATTATTACTTAGTTTCCAAGTTTCCAAAAATTTATATGGTACTTTTTTAAAACAAACTGAATACACTAATAAACTTTAAAATAAGTTTTTCAAGGAAAATTAAAATTAAATTATTAAACCCATCAGTAAAACGTGTTATATGGTGTTGGATAAAGCTGGTAAATTGGTTGGAAACAAGATTTATAGAAGTATAATTGGAATTCTATTTTATAATTCTATGACTTAGTCAGAAATCATTTTTATTGTATTCATTTCTGACCATTTTCAATAAAATCCAAAGGAATCTCATTCGAAATTTCTATAAATTATTTTTATATATTCTAATGTTACTAAAAACATGGATTACATTATCCAAAGGAAACTTCTTTTGAACTAACTTGTTTTTGTGATTTTGATTTTAGAGGATTTAAACAAGATTGGAAAATTACTAGTCATACATTCTAACTCCTTAAGAAAATACTTCATCTCATGGAGTAGTAAGAAGAAATACTCTATTACTCTTTCTACTATAAAAGAGGAATACATAATCACTGGTGAAATAAATATCTATAAAACTCTATCGAACACTCTTTCACTAATAAAATTAATATGATACACTGTTTTCTTTGAGATAACTTTCAAAAAGGTGATATAGTTCTTTAATGTCTTTGAAATAACCATAAACATGATGATATATTAACTCAATAACTTGATCTTCATCTCTTTTACTTTAATAAAGGTGGGTTGGTTATGATTATCTTGTGATACTTATATCTTATATTTGGAAATCTTGATGGTTTTTTCCATTTTTCTTAGAAATATAATATATTTTCCAAAATTAAATGTTTTAAAAAACATTGCAAATTAAAAAAATTATTTCAAACTTTATATATTTTTTATAAATTCAATTGTGTTTAATACTCTAAGAAAAAATATTCATGTTTTGATAAAAAAAATAGGTTGTGGTTTGAGTGTAGATGCACCTAGAGGATATTTCTTAGAAAAGGGTTAATTGGATTTTTAATCTAATCTTCACCCTATAAACAAATGGGGTTCCTTTATTAAACACTTAGTCTGAAACTCCTAGTGAATTTTAAATGGTTTATTAACATAGTATTTGTTAAAATTTAATGATTGAATGGATTATTTTAGTTTGAAAATATTTATTTATTAAACTTATACCTCATATTAAGTTTTATTCAATATATCCTCACATTTATGATGCATTATTTGAGGGGGTATAATATTGTAAATACTTAATTAAACCTAGAAGTTAAACCCTTTTTATAAATTTTATTTATCAATTGAGATTTTTGAAAACTACTTTACATAGTTTTATTTCCATCTTGAGTATATTTTTAACGAAAAATGTTTTTTTCTTTTATCCTAATCTTTAATAAAAATATCATTATTTATAATTTTTTTGTTTTTCAAATTTTCAGAAAACATCTATCACTCTTGAGAGGTCATTAATGATGATAATAATAGTTTTAAATATTTATTTATCTTATTTTTTATAACCCTGTATATGAATTATTTTTTAAAATCTTAAAGGTGGAGAAATCTGGTAAAGTAAATAATATAAATATCTGGTATTATAGAGGATAATATTTTTTAAAGTGTATAATTGATTTATTTTTAATTTTTAAAGTTTTTTTTATAAATATAATCTTTCTATTTTTTTGATAATATTTTCATATTCTTACATTATTCAAGTATTTTTTATTCTAAAAAAGGGGGATTCTCACCTTTTAATGTTTCAATGATCAAAACCATTTTTAAATTGTCTGATAATTTCATTTGAGTTGTTTAAAAATGAATGGATATTGGTTTTTTCATGATCATGATTTAATTTTGTTTTATTATTGAATAATCATTGTCAAAATATCCAATTGAAGATGTGTAAGGGAGATAGAGGTACAAGGTGGGTTTGGTAAGCACCTGGTAGTATCAGTTAGTTGATGTAGAGCTGCCAGCTAGTTAGTGGTATAGATAGTAGATTCTCATCCTCTAGGATTCCAATAGCTATATGATGGAAGTATGTATAAATATTAAAGCCTCAGGTGTCCCATTTTATAGCCAGTGGCATTGTTTGACTAGTTGGTGGCTTCATTCTAGAGCCTTCCAAGGAGCTTGAAATTTTGTTAAAAAATAATTAGATATGCATATTAAAACCCGAATTTTACCCAATACTTCTCCAAAACCTATAAAGTATATAAATATACCCCTTTGGAGGCTTCAAAACAAACCTTCACAACTAATTGACTAACATCCAAGTGATAAGATCATAAAATTTATTTCATTCTCTATGTTTTCTCAATTCCAGAAGTGTTATTACTTTTTAAATATTTTCATCACTCTAAAACAATTCTTTCATTATCTCATAGTGTTTATTATTATCTATATTATCGAATCATGACCAAGACTAAATTATATTCCTTCTAGAATCCTCTATTTTTTCTAAAACATATTTTATTTTGGTTCTAACTTACTTTTAATGTGGTGGGATCATGTTTCTTTCCAAACCCACTAAAAGAAAAAGGATTAATTCTCTTTGATATTTATAACTAAAAAATAAAAAAATATAGGGTCAATTATATTATTTTTTATTTAAATAATTAATTAAAAATAAAGGGATTTTTGTATCTTGGATTTTGTTAAATCCAAAGGAATAATACAATAAACCCTCAAACAATTAGGGTAGGATATGTAGGTGTTTATCCAAGAACATTAGATGAAATCCTTTATCAAAATGTGTTTTTTATTTTATGCTTTCTCATTTTAACATTTTGTTAATGTTTTAATTATAAATTATTATATTCATATGTTTAATAGTTCTTTTTATGATTCACTTATTCTTATATACTTATTCTTTTATAATCATATATTTTTATTCCATTATGTTTTATATTTTGATGTACTTGTATCGATTATTCATTTAAAATTATTTAAAGGTTTTTAATTGTAATAAATATTAAAAAAATAGTTTTTAAGAATTCAATTAATGATTTGTTTTATTAATGGAAATTAAACCCCCCCTCCCTCCATATCATTCTATTTTACCCTACTTTGAACTAAAATAAGTTCTCATTTTCCTCGTTAGTAGGATATTTAGATGGTATGCAGTTAGTTATAGTCTCCTTCATCATATTTCACTAGGGATGGTATTTATTAGACCCCTTACAATAGATCAGATGTTTTTTATACATATAGAGGACTTTTCCATTATAATATTGGCTTTATACCCTTAATCTATTGTCAGCATTCAGTTAGAGGCCCTCTTTAGTCTCATCTGTTGAAGTATTATCCTCTGAGCTAATGATAGTAGGGAGATTTATCTTTTGATCAGTATCAAGGGGTCAGGTTGGGAAAAGGATATGCACATGATTCCCCCCATCCAAAGTTATAGTGATAAGATTACATCCATGGAGTCGGTATCCACCAGGGTTAGAGAGTTCGTAGATCCATATGTGGTAAAATACATCCCTTAATGTTTCCATATTAGGTGATCCACACATCATGAAAGGTATTATTTTTTATATTTCTTAATTGTATGCATTTTTTGATTTGAGAGCTATGACATCTTTCATTACACCCATGCTAGTTCATTATTTAAGACTTGAGGTGGAGAGGATTTGAGGTACCTTAGTGTTTATTACATTTTTTGGAGGTCAATATTTCATGTATGATCTGTGAAGAGATTTTGACTAGATGTGAAGGCAGCATCAACCTTGGGGAGACTTCATACATTTTTTAATACAAAAATATGACATCATTATTGTAATATATTGGTTATATTTGGTGAAAGATATTATGTATTTTTTAAGATTCATGTTATATTCTATGACACTTATGGAGAGATTTTTCTATTTTTTCAATTGAGAGCCTAAAATGGGCTATAGGAATGTTCAATCTTTGAGTTCCTTGATGATGAAGATGATGATGAGTTCATTGGATGATATAAAAGTGGTCTTTCTCAGTGTTGTAGAATAGTACCCGGATGTCCACTTAGAATATTTTTTAGTGCTACCCTCTCATCTTGAGATTTAGTTTGGGATATATTTTTATTTAGGTGTCACTGTGATATTGATGTCTTTATATAGTATTTTGTTTATAATCTACAAGATATATGTATTGAAATTGATGATCTAATACAGTGAGGCTTTATCCGGCCTAATGTGTCACCTTTGGGGGCTCTATTTCTATTTTTTAAGAATGAAAATGGAAATTTATGTTTTTTATATCAATTAACATCTATTTAATCTAGTTTCTGTGAATATTGGATATCTCATTTCATAGATTAATGGATTATTTAATTAGTTGAATAGAGCTAGATGGTTCTCAAAGATTGATTTGTGGTATGGATATCATCAAATTTGAGTGAAAGATGAGTATATCATGAATATTACATTTATATGTAAGTATAGGCCTTATGAATACATTATAATGTCATTTAGTGTTATCAATGATATATCCATTTTCATGGGATTGATGAATGTAGTGTTCCATGAGTTTCTTTATTTATTCGTAATGATATTTTTTATAGAATCCTCATTTTCTATAAATCATAAAAGGAGGATAGAAATTATATACGATCTATTTTGGGAGTTCTTTAGTGTCATCAGTTTTTTGGGAATATATTTAAGTGTTATTTTTTTTCCTATGAGATTTGTTTCTTCAGACATGTCATGTCTTAGTGTGGTGTCTCTTCGATCCTTCAGTTGTTGAGGTGGTTGATTATTGGGTATCCCCAAATAATTTTGTGTATTTTCCAAGGTCTTGATGTTTATTAAATATTTTTTATAACTAACATATCTTAGGGTTCAACTCCCTTAATATCTTTTATTAGAAAGGATCAGGCATTTGTTTGAACTGAATTTTTAGGGGATTCTTTTGAGAATTTAAAAAGAGAAGTTGTTCAGTGATATGGTTCTTCATTTTCTAGATGAGGGTGTTTCATTTGAGGTTTATTGTGATGATTAATTTATTGTATTAGTTTTTCTTCTTATTTCGAAAAGAGTTGTTTTGTTTTATGGGTATCATCAGTTACAGCCTCATGAATGTAATTACTCCATCCATGATCTTGAGTTTGTTATTGTTGTGTTTTCTCTAAAGTTGTAGAGGCATTATATCATTGGTGAGTTATTTGTGGTCTTAAAATATCGTAAGTTCTTAACATAATCCCCAAAATTTTTTGAATTTATGGAAGAAAAATTGGATAAAATCCTTATAGGATTGTGAACATAAATATTTTTTATACACTAAGGAAAGGGAATGTTGTAGATGATTATTTGAGAAGAAATTCATATAGTGGTTCCTTTCATGATATTGGTGATGTTTGGAGGGTGGGGAAGGATTTTTACATGATTCACCTTGATATGGTAGTAAATTTTGGTAGAGGGTGTCTTTAATATATAACAGTGAAGCAATTTTTAGTGGAGCATGTGTAGGCGTCCCATCTGGGGGATTCTAAAGTAGTGGTCTAGCTATATACATATTTCTATAGTGATGCACCTGAAAGGTGTTCAAAGGATGTTCAAAATTGGTTTTTGTTTTGTATGAGGCTCGTTGTTCCTTTGATGATGTCATATTTGGTTCAGTATAAGTTTCATGGTCCACCCATGGTGTTATATCCTAGAATGGATAAGATGTATCATTCCTTGAAAGTTCAGTTTTTGGGATATTTCATGAAGTAATTATAAGAAATGTTTTTCTAAAAATGTTTGGATTTCCATAAGTTTAATGTTAGTCATTGTGTTCTTAGTGGGTTTCTTCAGCTACTTAATATTCCCCAATAGAAGTGGTAGGTCATACAGATGTAATTCATTATCAGTTTATTACAATATCAGAGAGTCAATGATGTTATATGGTTATTCATGGATCATTTTATGAATTCAACTCATCTGTTAATGATTAAGGAGTTAGACTTATTAGAGGTTTTATCAAGGTATTACCTGGAGGAGGTGGTGAGACATCCTGGAGTCACAAAGATGGTCATCACTGATCATGATCCTCATTTCACCTCCAAGATTTATAAAGGTCCCCAACATTCTTTTATCTCTCAGCTATTTCTTACCACAGATTTTCATCGATAAATATATGATTTTATTGAGAAAATTATCCAAACATTAGAAGAAGTTTTATATGCATGCATTCTATATTTTGGAGGTTCATGGGGGAGGAACCTACCCTTAGTGGAGTTTACTAATATTAATAGTTATCACTTCTATATTGGTATGGATATATTTAATTAATTGTATAGTTGACCTTTTCAATATCCATTCTGTTGGATCAAGGATATAAATTCAACTATTCTTGGAACAAAATTGGTTAGGGCTTGACAAAGAAGTTACATGTTATCTAAAAACAAATGAAGGCATTGGAAGATCATCATAAGTCAAATGTTGATCATAGAATAAGGCATCTAAAATTAGATACTAGATGTTATGTGTTCTTTATGATGTCTTCTCTGCATGGGAAGTGGATGTTTAGTCATAAGAGTAATATTCATCCCCATTAATTGGACCATTAAATGTTTTTGTTTGTATTGTAGTAATTGTGTATCAGTTAGCACTACCCTCATAGTTTATTTTGTTCCATGATTTCATTAATGTGTTATAACTTGAATTATGGATTTATAATGAAATGCATATAATTGATTCAAGAAATATGAATATTAAATATGATATTACATTTTAGGAATGGTTTGGTAGATCTTGAACTATCGATAAAAAGTGTTGCATATATGTGTTATTCCCAAGGTTCATGTACTATGGCGGAATAGTGGAATAGAAGAGTGTACTTGAGAGTGGTATTAAAATATGAATGTTCAATATCCCAAGTTTTTTTATCATTGATCCTTATTGAGATGTTTTTTTACCTTTGTTTTTTTATGAGGTGATTGATTTTTTGACATTTTTATATGCTCTTTCCTCATGATGTTTTTGTGCTTTTATATTATAGTGAGATCATTGATAGGTATCTTTTAGGTTGGTTGTTTTTCCCCTTTCCTTCTTTCTCTAGATTGGTTTCATATTCTCTAGTATGAGAATTTTTTGATAGGAATCTGATGTAAGGGTCCAATTTTTCTTGAGATCTTCCTTTGCATGTTTTGGGTGATGAATATATATAGAAAGAGGATGGGTGATTCAATGTGGTGTTGAGCTGAAATTATATATAGTAGTAGGTATATCATGGAGTGAACATATGATCTATGGAAAAATATATTAACTATAGGTGATATTAAATGATTTAGGTTGGTTTCATGATGTGGTAGGATGAATCTCAACACAAGGTTTTATGGGAAGTGGCATAGTTTTTCAATGGATGATCATAATTACTTGGTCATTTCCATTTTGATGTGAATTATGGGGGATGATTTCTCGGTGGCTCAATCGTATGTATTTCATAGAATTATGATAAGTGTCACAACATAATCATTAATTTCTTTAATCATATTATAGAGTTAAATATGGTTTTGATTTTGTGAGATTAAAGGGGTTTGTGGGGTGGAATCCAGATCTTAGGTGCAGATAGATCTTTCAGGGAATGGAAATTTTTGTTACACCTAGACTCAATATTTTCTTTGAGTATCAAAGTTTGATTATGTCATTTCACATTGTTCCCTTTTTTTCTTTCCAAGTAAAAATCTAGTCATCCCCTTGATTTCTCTCAAATCCATTAATTTTTTATTGAACTATTGGTGATCTAGGATTTTTTATTGGATATTTTTTAGTCCCCTTAAACTATTTTTGATCCCTAAATTTATAGGATTTGGAGTTATTCATAAAAGGTTATTTTCCCTCTCTATTACTTCTGAGTAAATATTTGTATTTTCTTGAAGAGTGTTTTTGTTATGGGAATATTTTTTTGGGTGATGTTGTGGTTAATAGTTGGTGATTATGGTTTTTTATAGATTGTTAAGGTTCCCTTCATGTGATTTGGTCCTCATGATCATCACTTATCAGTGTTAATCATTGAATCTTTTGGTTGAGGTAGTGGATTCATGACCATTTTATTATTATGTGAAAGTGTGAGATTATCGTGCATTAGTTTTTTTGGGTAATGGAATAATTAACCTAAATAAAGATAATAATAGTAATTAAGAATTAGTCATAAGGGTTTTGTGATCATATGTTTTGATCCTTTATTATTAAGGAATCTATTTTGTTATATAGTGTGTTATCTAATATAATATCGTTATTATTATTACATAGCATGATTGGTATTATTGAAATTTGTAAAACAATGTATATCTAGTAAATAATTAGTGAATAAAAAAAGGTGAGTGAATTAAATTACCCTTATTCTTCGAAAAACATTTAACATAAAAGTGTTTCTTAAGCATGATTATTGGTTGATTATTATATATTGTCTTCTATTAATGATAGGTTTCTTGTTTCTAAAACCTATTTCAAATGAATGAGTTAAATCAAGATGATAATGAAAATGTTTTTTTCTAAAGATAAATTTTTGGGGTTGAGTGTTCTCATTCTTGGTTTTTAAAGTCTTGTGTTCATTAATGTTCTGGAATTAGTTGGCCTTTTCCTTTTTTATGTTGAAAAAAAATTCTTTGTATATGTGCTTTAGGATCGTAGAACCATGCTATGTTTGAAGTGTGTGGTTGGTAAGATATGTGGTGGATGGTATAAGTTGAGAGAAAAGATTTATTATTTCCTATCATTGAGATGAGGTTGATGTTGGGATAGATGGAATGGGATGAGAGTGAATATTTCCTATTCTGAAGGTTATTGTGTGAGGCTTGTTGGTATGTTTTAGGGTTTGGGCTAAGAGATGGGATTTACCATCATTCTTAATGAATTATTTTGATGGGTAGTTTTTTGGATGGTTTTTTTGTGGGTTCCAACAACCAACAGTAATTGGATTTTGTACTGAGAGTGTATCCTCTTTGATGTAGATAAAGATTAGTCTTAGAGTATCCGGGATTATGTGTAACAGCCCAAGATTTTATAAAAAATATTCTTTTTAATGTCTTGTGTTGTACGCTACACCAAAAAGAGCTTGCACAACACACATCCTTGACTTGCCTTGCATTACACGCAATCGCGACCTTCCTCGATAGCGTGTGTTGTACGCAACACCAAGTTTCGCTAAACAACGATATGCTATTAAGATATTATTAAAACTAGCTGTTGTGAATAGTAATAACCACTTTTTGAAATTTTGTAAATTTTATTTTTCAAAATGGACTTCATTTATGGATTCGGAGTATCGAATTTAGCCTAAGGTGAAATTTTTGTACTTTTCGGATAACTTTCATATTCCGATGAATAGTGAAAATTACTAAATTATAATTAAAAACAACTTTTTTAATCGAAATAATTAATAGTGATAAATCATTAATTTGAGTGGTTTTAAAGTATATTTAGAATATATTTTTACAATTTAATACAATGTTGGTCATTGGATGTAATTGCACATTTAAACCAGACATAAACAAGTGTCAATCTTTTGATAGATATTGTTTCTTAAAAACACGCTATTTGTTTTAACAGCGGGATTTAATTATAAAATTAATTAATGCAACTTCTATGTTATGAATTTGGTAAAATAGACTTCATTTTTGAATTTGGAATATGAAATATAGCTTAGGATGAAATTTTGGCATTTTTCTGAAAACCTTCAATTTTTGATGAATAGTGAAACTACTAAGTTGTAGGTTAAAAACTGAATTTTGCATAAAACTTAATTTTACCGCTTTTGTGAATGGAATTTCGAAAATCCGAGAGACACGGTTATTATCAAGGACTAAAATGTGGTTCAATGAGATGAAAATAATTTTTTAGTGAATAGTAACTTTTTACTTTTTTTACCACGGTTAATAGTAAATAGGGTAACTAAGGGTAAATATGATATTAATATTACCCTAACACATGTCCTAATTCTATTGGACAAGTGTAATTCGACCAAAAACAAACTTAGGAATAAAATATGACCATTTAGGCCCACTTGGATTAGATTAGGACATTTATTATTAATTTATTTAAAAAAGGGTTAAAATAGTTAAAATCAAATTTTAATAAGTAAATCATTTGTAATATGGGGTTATACATAAGATAAATTCGACTATAAATATTCATTAGAAAGCTAAAAAGATTTCCTACATAATGGTATTTTATTTGTAATTTTTATACATCATATAATTTAATTTATTTATGACACAACGATGATGCAGTAATTATCTTTTTAATGAAATATTGACATAATTGATGTTATAAGCACCAAAATAAATGTAATTTGAGATTTTTTATGAATTCCACTAATTTTCTAGGTTACTATGATATATTAATGTTGATTTAATCAACTTGGTTCGAACATTTAATTCTGTTATGACTTTCAAAAAAATCATATATCAAATAGTGTCAAAATTGACACAAAATAGTTTTTAAATAAAATATTATATTATTAATTGTTATTTTATTCCTAAAAATCTAAGGTTCGGCCAAATGACTTAGATAAGGATATATATATTAATAATAAACAATTTGGGGTTCGTTTGGCATGTTATAGTAAGTGTATTAACCATATAGTGAAAGAAAACAAAAAGACACGGTAAAAGTTAAATTATTTAACTTAGAGTTAAATCTAATTGATAAGGTTTAAAATAATATCCAAACATGTCTAAATTTGATTGTTTGATGAGATTACAACCCTATCTCATCTAATCTTCGAATATGAGTCATTTTTGGAGGTTTTTAAGTGGGGTTAGATTTATTATAAATTAATATTTTTAAGAATTCCTAAGGTGCCCCTCTCCTCCCCTATAAAAAGGACACCTCCTCCCCCTCCTCCTCACACCAATTTGAGCTCTCAAGCTCGGCCAACCCCTGCCAAAATCTCTTCTCCACTTCCCTAGCAACATCCTAGAGGTTCTGGTCTTCCTCAAAGACCAATTCTAGTGCCCTAAGAGGAGGTCTCAAAGAGGCGCTTCAAAGAAGAGGTAATTACCGTTACCAATTCTTTTATCTTTATTTCTTCTTCCACTTCTTCTTAGGTTGTTTCATTATGAAGTAATAACATCAGTATCACTCATATACTGATATGTTATTATAAGTATGAAACAACCCTATTTCACCATCTATCCATCCTATGGAAAAAGAAATCACCGCGCGTGCGTACGTACGGAATACCGTCTCCACGCCGTGGTGTAATCTATTTTCCACCACCACCTTACAAGGATGGGTATAATGGTGTAAAGAATAACTATACATAGTTATTACAACATCATATTGATTCTGATATATTGTATAATTCACTCCAATTCAATTCAATACTTATAGAAATGATATCATCGCTCGTGCGTACGTACGGACTACCGTCTCCACGACGCGATGAGATTCATTCTCCATATTAACCATTTAAGAATGATTATAAAGTATATATAAGAAATAATAATGAAATATATGACATTATAAAGCTACTGGATTTATGTATATATATACATATGTATGTCATCTACTTACTTCCATTTCAAGACAATAAGGAAAGGAAAACAACGTTCATGCGTACGTACGGACTACCGTCTCCATGAACGGTGTTTTTCATTTTATTTATCTACCTATTATATATATATATATACTGAATATATATGATATATAAATCATATTTTATATTCTGGAAGTAAGTAAATCATGATATAAGTAATAATGATGTCAAGAACAACAAGTCAAAACACCTACGATAAATGAAATGATTTTACCCAAAACGCTTCTTTAACATGGAATTTACAAAAGAACGGGTAATATAATGTCATAAGTGAACCATATATGATATCATAACAATGAATATGATTCTGTAATAAGTCAATGACATTATTTAAATCATTATACAGGAGGTTCGGACACATACGAAGCAAATCAGACCTAAGGTAAGGGAAATATCACAATCTCATTTTTATCCGAGATTGTTTATTCGTAAGTATTTACTGGGGTGTATTTTATCATCCACATCCATGTTCCCTCAATATGTAATATTATTTCCATCCACCTACAATTGTTTAAATCCAATTTTACCCTTCTATGAGTTTTTAGTAAAGGATATGAAAGGAATCTTTTTTCGTTTTTCGTACGAGGTACTTTTTGACTTTTCCGACAAAAGTACGAAGAATGTTTTTTTTTAACTTATACGGCACGAACGGATTTATACTGTTTTATAAATCCTTATTTTCATGAAGCTTCCTCTAAAAGATTTCATGACTATTTTCAATAAAATCTCTTTCTTTTAAAATTGCATGATGTTTTGTAAAAGAAATTGATTTTGAAGAAGAAAGGATATTTTCCTCAAGAATTCAATTCAAGTGTTTTATCAAAATTATTTTCCATATAAGATAATAAAGGGTTCTGTTTCTATCCATATTTTTACATTGATTTGACTATGTTGTGATGAAATTATGTTTATGAATTCCTTTATCTTATATGAATGGTTTTATGATGTCATGTTGTTTAAGAATCCCATTTTTATTACATGGGTTATGCAATGATGTATGATTTATGATTTTGTGGCACACATAAGAAAGGATTCATTAAGAGATGGGTGGGACCTATATCTCCCTCCAATGCATTGGGTAAAGATTTCATATCTCATGAGATAGACATGGCTGGAATGGTAGGTTATACCGGTTCAGTGAAACAGGACTGAAACGAGGATTACTCGATTCAGAAAGGGACTTTGTCCACTAAGATAGTCTTGGCAATGAGTCTTGACTAACAAGAAATGATTCTCTATGATTATGTGTGTATTCCACAATGAGTAATGTTTTAAGTAAGGGTTTCATTTCACTACTATGATTTATCCCATGTTATGAAATTATGCTCTCTTTTGCAGGTTAAGATTTCCAAAAAAGTTATGTTCTTATGAAAATTATGTGATTGATATTTCTTTTGTTTACCCTTACTGAGCATTTGAGCTCACCCTTTTATGTTTTCTTTTCCCCAGGATATAAAGAAAGGTTTTAGGTAAAAAAAAAGGGATGACCTTTATGGGAGATATTGAAGAACTCTCACCACGATTAGAAGATTACGTTCCGAGTTTCCAAAGACACTAAACTATTACGATCCTTTAGTGTGTGTTTTTGTTATGTACTAAGTATTCCGCAAATGTAATGTAATGTCCATGTACGTCAGGATACGGGTCTCTACAGTTGGTATCAGAGGAAAGGTTTAGTCAACCTTTGGAAACTAGGATGCGAAAACGTTAGTGAGATCCCTAGAGATATTTCTAAGGTATGTCTAGGGATGTCCCTAGGGATAAGTATACGTATAGGTTATAGTAATAGAATTACGCTAACGATCATAGAATTAAACCTAAGATGTTGGATATTGAAGGTACTCCCCCTTTATTATGCTGTTTTCCCTAGCATGATTTTTGCCTCTCACACTATTCTTTTTGGGTTTTAGACGATGGCTGGAACCCGAAGGAACCGTGTTGATCAATGCAATGGACAATGCAATGATTGCCCTCCTGAACAAACAAATGTTATGGGAGATGGAGTGCAAAATCTTATTTCTATACTTACACAAGCTATGAATCATTCTGGACTTCCAAATGAGCAGAGAAGGGAACAATATTCTATTGAGTCCTTCATGAGGCAACGTCCACCTTCTTTCAGTGGGACTTCCGATCCACTTGTTGCTGAACAATGGATCAGTACCACTGAAAAGATATTTTCAGTTCTTCAATGTTCTGAACATGATAAAGTCATCTTAGCAGTATATCGTTTGGAAGGTGAAGCTGATCAATGGTGGAATCTTATCAAGAATACGAGGCCAAGGGATGAAATTGAGTCCATGGAATGGGACGAGTTCAAGAACTTGTTTTTCAGTAAGTACTTCCCTCGTATTCTTCGAACAAAGATGGAAAAGGAGTTTATTGAGCTGAAGCAGAAGGATGATGAATCTGTTGGTATATATGAAGCGAATTTTACAAGACTTGCAAGGTATGCATCTGGCATTATCATCCAACCTGAAAGTAAAGTTGATCGATTTTTCAGTGGCTTAAAACCAAGTCTTCGAAGGGCATTAGCTATAAGAGACTTCAGTAGCTATGAAGAAATTGCGCGTTGTGCTATCAAGGTAGAAATGGAAGTTGGTGTTACATATCCATCTCATGGTTTTGACAAGAAACGAAAGATGGAGTTCAAGGAGAAATCTCATAATAATGGTGAAAAGAAGATGAATGTTTCCTTATGCACAAAGTGTGGAAAGAAGCATGGTGGAGATTGTCTTAAAGGAACTAGAAAATGTTTTAAGTGTGGAAAAGAAGGTCATCGAGCAGCTGAGTGTCGAAGTAATGGAAAAAGGGTTTCTAATGATGTGAATAAAGCAAACACTGCAGAGAACGCACCGCCAACACTTCAATGCTTCAAGTGCAAGGAAATGGGGCATTATGCTAATAATTGCCCTAATCCAAGGGTTAGTGATGATCAACATGAGCAACCACTGAAGGCAAAGGACAAAGGGAAATCACATGCGATCACTATTGGCAATGTTGAATATGATAACGATGTGGTGGAATGATTAAGTGTTTATGTAATGGGATTCCAAAATAATGTTGTATCATGGAGTATTGGAATATTTATGTATTGGTTTAATGTGGTATTCAAAGTGATTGAGATATTTTTGGAAATAAGATGGTATGCGCATAATGAAGGGAAAATAAGAAAATGAAATGTTTAACAATATTCATGAGCTCATGATTGATATCATGGATTGAGTATATAGAATTTTGAGGATTTTGGTATGTGAAAAGTGTTAACTTTTAACTGCATTCATGTTTTCACTAAGGTATTCAAGAGAATACATGATTAAGGACTTTGAATGTTTAGAATGTGACCAACAAAACATATCTTATGATATGTGGGGATCAACGACAGTATTAAATCTCTGGTAATCGTTGTCACTATATTATGAGAGTGGACTGCAGTATTATGGATAAGCCTAAAGATTGAAATGGATTATGTTGGACATAAGTGAGTATTGTTTAAGGATCGAAGTTTTCTCGATATTATTGATGGGATGTTATAGTAATATAGTTTTAGAAAAAGGACAACCTGCAGGACGGGCGACAGCCCATCGCTTCGGACAAGGCTGTAGGAATCGAACCCACAACCGAAGTGCGACTGGCCTTTATCGCCTACCACTGACCTACAGGAAGTCCCTATTTAGTAGAAACTAGTTTTATTATATTAAGCAGTATGATATATGAAGTATAAGTCCATTTTAGGAACCATATATGATTAATCTCACTATAGATCGACTTATGCATATAATTTTTGCTAATCTTTTGTTTGAGACAGATGGAATGACCCGTCATTCTATCACATGATCTGCTAACACTTCATGAATAACAAATTCAACTTCATTTATTTAAGAGATGAAGTGGAAATTGTTCAAGGCACGAACAACAGTGAGATTGTACCAAAATAAAGTAAGTATTTATTCTAATTCAAATTTTCAACTTTAGGGAAATGATCTTGAAAACCAAAAATGTTGTCCTAGTGATCTTATACCTGATGAATAAGATGGTACCTTATATCATCACAAATCTATGGATTTGTGATTACTGGCTTTTCCATATCCATGTTCTCTACCACTCTCCATCAGAACATGATGGTTAGATTTCTCTTCCATATCCATATTTTCACCTATGTGGAAACCCAGTGATTAGTTTATTTGGGTAATCGTTACATTTCATACTTTAGTTTTTAAAGCCAAGTTTTGGTATTCCTTTTTTACGATGTGGGTTTCTATAAAAGAAACTTTCGAATAGTAAACCATTTATAACCCCGACGAATTTCGAGGGCGAAATTCATTTTAAGGGGGGTAGAATGTAACAGCCCAAGATTTTATAAAAAATATTCTTTTTAATGTCTTGTGTTGTACGCTACACCAAAAAGAGCTTGCACAACACACATCCTTGACTTGCCTTGCATTACACGCAATCGCGACCTTCCTCGATAGCGTGTGTTGTACGCAACACCAAGTTTCGCTAAACAACGATATGCTATTAAGATATTATTAAAACTAGCTGTTGTGAATAGTAATAACCACTTTTTGAAATTTTGTAAATTTTATTTTTCAAAATGGACTTCATTTATGGATTCGGAGTATCGAATTTAGCCTAAGGTGAAATTTTTGTACTTTTCGGATAACTTTCATATTCCGATGAATAGTGAAAATTACTAAATTATAATTAAAAACAACTTTTTTAATCGAAATAATTAATAGTGATAAATCATTAATTTGAGTGGTTTTAAAGTATATTTAGAATATATTTTTACAATTTAATACAATGTTGGTCATTGGATGTAATTGCACATTTAAACCAGACATAAACAAGTGTCAATCTTTTGATAGATATTGTTTCTTAAAAACACGCTATTTGTTTTAACAGCGGGATTTAATTATAAAATTAATTAATGCAACTTCTATGTTATGAATTTGGTAAAATAGACTTCATTTTTGAATTCGGAATATGAAATATAGCTTAGGATGAAATTTTGGCATTTTTCTGAAAACCTTCAATTTTTGATGAATAGTGAAACTACTAAGTGGTAGGTTAAAAACTGAATTTTGCATAAAACTTAATTTTACCGCTTTTGTGAATGGAATTTCGAAAATCCGAGAGACACGGTTATTATCAAGGACTAAAATGTGGTTCAATGAGATGAAAATAATTTTTTGGTGAATAGTAACTTTTTACTTTTTTTACCACGGTTAATAGTAAATAGGGTAACTAAGGGTAAATATGATATTAATATTACCCTAACACATGTCCTAATTCTATTGGACAAGTGTAATTCGACCAAAAACAAACTTAGGAATAAAATATGACCATTTAGGCCCACTTGGATTAGATTAGGACATTTATTATTAATTTATTTAAAAAAGGGTTAAAATAGTTAAAATCAAAGTTTAATAAGTAAATCATTTGTAATATGGGGTTATACATAAGATAAATTCGACTATAAATATTTATTAGAAAGATAAAAAGATTTCCTACATAATGGTATTTTATTTGTAATTTTTAGACATCATATAATTTAATTTATTTATGACACAACGATGATGCAGTAATTATCTTTTTAATGAAATATTGACATAATTGATGTTATAAGCACCAAAATAAATGTAATTTGAGATTTTTTATGAATTCCACTAATTTTCTAGGTTACTATGATATATTAATGTTGATTTAATCAACTTGGTTCGAACATTTAATTCTGTTATGACTTTCACAAAAATCATATATCAAATAGTGTCAAAATTGACACAAAATAGTTTTTAAATAAAATATTATATTATTAATTGTTATTTTATTCCTAAAAATCTAAGGTTCGGCCAAATGACTTAGATAAGGATATATATATTAATAATAAACAATTTGGGGTTCGTTTGGCATGTTATAGTAAGTGTATTAACCATATAGTGAAAGAAAACAAAAAGACACGGTAAAAGTTAAATTATTTAACTTAGAGTTAAATCTAATTGATAAGGTTTAAAATAATATCCAAACATGTCTAAATTTGATTGGTTGATGAGATTACAACCCTATCTCATCTAATCTTCGAATATGAGTCATTTTTGGAGGTTTTTAAGTGGGGTTAGATTTATTATAAATTAATATTTTGAAGAATTCCTAAGGTGCCCCTCTCCTCCCCTATAAAAAGGACACCTCCTCCCCCTCCTCCTCACACCAATTTGAGCTCTCAAGCTCGGCCAACCCCTGCCAAAATCTCTTCTCCACTTCCCTAGCAACATCCTAGAGGTTCTGGTCTTCCTCAAAGACCAATTCTAGTGCCCTAAGAGGAGGTCTCAAAGAGGCGCTTCAAAGAAGAGGTAATTACCGTTACCAATTCTTTTATCTTTATTTCTTCTTCCACTTCTTCTTAGGTTGTTTCATTATGAAGTAATAACATCAGTATCACTCATATACTGATATGTTATTATAAGTATGAAACAACCCTATTTCACCATCTATCCATCCTATGGAAAAAGAAATCACCGCGCGTGCGTACGTACGGAATACCGTCTCCACGCCGTGGTGTAATCTATTTTCCACCACCACCTTACAAGGATGGGTATAATGGTGTAAAGAATAACTATACATAGTTATTACAACATCATATTGATTCTGATATATTGTATAATTCACTCCAATTCAATTCAATACTTATAGAAATGATATCATCGCTCGTGCGTACGTACGGACTACCGTCTCCACGACGCGATGAGATTCATTCTCCATATTAACCATTTAAGAATGATTATAAAGTATATATAAGAAATAATAATGAAATATATGACATTATAAAGCTACTGGATTTATGTATATATATACATATGTATGTCATCTACTTACTTCCATTTCAAGACAATAAGGAAAGGAAAACAACGTTCATGCGTACGTACGGACTACCGTCTCCATGAACGGTGTTTTTCATTTTATTTATCTACCTATTATATATATATATATACTGAATATATATGATATATAAATCATATTTTATATTCTGGAAGTAAGTAAATCATGATATAAGTAATAATGATGTCAAGAACAACAAGTCAAAACACCTACGATAAATGAAATGATTTTACCCAAAACGCTTCTTTAACATGGAATTTACAAAAGAACGGGTAATATAATGTCATAAGTGAACCATATATGATATCATAACAGTGAATATGATTCTGTAATAAGTCAATGACATTATTTAAATCATTATACAGGAGGTTCGGACACATTCGAAGCAAATCGGACCTAAGGTAAGGGAAATATCACAATCTCATTTTTATCCGAGATTGTTTATTCGTAAGTATTTACTGGGGTGTATTTTATCATCCACATCCATGTTCCCTCAATATGTAATATTATTTCCATCCACCTAAAATTGTTTAAATCCAATTTTACCCTTCTATGAGTTTTTAGTAAAGGATATGAAAGGAATCTTTTTTCGTTTTTCGTACGAGGTACTTTTTGACTTTTCCGACAAAAGTACGAAGAATGTTTTTTTTAACTTATACGGCACGAACGGATTTATACTGTTTTATAAATCCTTATTTTCATGAAGCTTACTCTAAAAGATTTCATGACTATTTTCAATAAAATCTCTTTCTTTTAAAATTGCATGATGTTTTGTAAAAGAAATTGATTTTGAAGAAGAAAGGATATTTTCCTCAAGAATTCAATTCAAGTGTTTTATCAAAATTATTTTCCATATAAGATAATAAAGGGTTCTGTTTCTATCCATATTTTTACATTGATTTGACTATGTTGTGATGAAATTATGTTTATGAATTCCTTTATCTTATATGAATGGTTTTATGATGTCATGTTGTTTAAGAATCCCATTTTTATTACATGGGTTATGCAATGATGTATGATTTATGATTTTGTGGCACACATAAGAAAGGATTCATTAAGAGATGGGTGGGACCTATATCTCCCTCCAATGCATTGGGTAAAGATTTCATATCTCATGAGATAGACATGGCTGGAATGGTAGGTTATACCGGTTCAGTGAAACAGGACTGAAACGAGGATTACTCGATTCAGAAAGGGACTTTGTCCACTAAGATAGTCTTGGCAATGAGTCTTGACTAACAAGAAATGATTCTCTATGATTATGTGTGTATGCCACAATGAGTAATGTTTTAAGTAAGGGTTTCATTTCACTACTATGATTTATCCCATGTTATGAAATTATGCTCTCTTTTGCAGGTTAAGATTTCCAAAAAAGTTATGTTCTTATGAAAATTATGTGATTGATATTTCTTTTGTTTACCCTTACTGAGCATTTGAGCTCACCCTTTTATGTTTTCTTTTCCCCAGGATATAAAGAAAGGTTTTAGGTAAAAAAAAAGGGATGACCTTTATGGGAGATATTGAAGAACTCTCACCACGATTAGAAGATTACGTTCCGAGTTTCCAAAGACACTAAACTATTACGATCCTTTAGTGTGTGTTTTTGTTATGTACTAAGTATTCCGCAAATGTAATGTAATGTCCATGTACGTCAGGATACGGGTCTCTACATTATGGAATGGAAAATATATACATTAATAATTAACTATGGATATGAGTTTTATTGATGTTGGTACTGTTGAATAATGGTAACCATGGGATAGTCAGAATTGAATGATCTACGAAAATAGGATAGAAATCCATAAATTGTAATGTGAATTATAAATCATGTTAGATTATGATAAAATATAATGAAAAACCATAATTTATAATGTGGTTTAATAAATTAATAGTAATTTCTAATAACTAAGTGGAAATGGTTTGTGATGATGAATCTGGATTCTTGTGTGTATATATGAGATACAATTTTCTAGTCCTTGGTAGTGGCAGCCATATGTCATGTGGGATGATTCTTACAGTTGAGTATAAGTCTTTATAGATACCTCTAGTGTGGTTGGGTTCTATATCTATTCTTATATTTTATGATTTTATATACTCCACCACCAAATTTAGGCGGTACCTGATGCCCAAATATTTTGGGTATGGGTGTTTTCTTTAACATCTAGGTTGGTGTAGGAATTGATGGTTGACTTATCCCTCTTCCACATTCTCTATTTGGTGTTTCATGATGTGTAGGGATATCTGTGATGCAATATATTTAGTTATAAGGTATATTTATACATAGGTTGTGATGGTTCTAAATTTTACTATACATATATGTGTGGGAAATAGTGTATTGAGGTTATAGTGCATACTTTTATTCTAGATATAGTGATTGTGGGTTTTTATAGGTGTTATTGCATAGGATTTAATGGATTGAGTTATAATTCATATTACATGGTGTGTGGCTGATTTTAGAGTTTTTTCTTGGTTATAGATGAGATGACGATGATGAGGTTTTGAAGAGAAGCATGTGATGCAGGATGAGATGAGATAGGTATACACGTGGAGCAAGATGAAAATGGAAGGGATGGGAGCATGGTATGTTTGGAATTCTGGAATGAGAGTGATAAACTAGTGCGGATGTGGCGGTGGGGTACCTTCCTTACATATATTTTTTATTTGGATATGATTACATGTATGAGTTACTTGGTGAGAAATTCTTAGTGCGGATGGAATATAGTTTTACCTGTTTGGGTGGCGAGTTCGTTTCATTTGTTTATTCACCATAATTTAGTGGTATTCATTCAAATTTTCACAATAGGTTCGAGGTAGGATCCTACATAGTATGCATGTATGATCAACATATTTATATATGAACTTTTCTAGGCCTATGGGATCTTATTGTTGATTGATCTGGGCATTACTATCTTAGAGTGGTTGTTTTGGGATAGTTTAGTTCGTGGCTAATGCCTAGGGTTATTTTGATATTTTGAATTTCTTTCCATTATGTGCGATATTACATTATTATATGGGGATTACTCATTTATTTACATTACGGTGTTGATTGGTAGATCTCCACTTGTCTCTTATCCTTAAATTTATATGTTTTGGGTTATGCCCCCCATTTTGTATGCACTCTATGCCATCAATGTTGTTCACTTTCCTGAGGCTTATTAGTGGTGGGCTACAGGGTTCATCCTCATCTTCATTATCTAGCCAGGAGGGGTTCCAATAGAGGGGAGTCATGACAATTTTAATGTATTTAATATATAATTATATTTTTTATATATACTTAATACAATATAAACAAATATAAATAATTAATTAGTAATAATAATATATCTATGTATTAGATACTGTAAATATATGTAAATATAAATATAGAAATTATTATTTTAAATTTTATTATTTAATAATTAAGAATATATTGTTGAAAAAAATTATAAAAAAATTATTAGTTATATATTTATTAATGATATATTTTTAAAAAATATTTATTCATTTATATAAATTGAAATATTTTTATTTATAGTTAATATTATTAAATTTAGTTAATAATTAAATATATTTATTCATTTTTAATATTTTTTATTTTTTATTATTATCTGATTTTATAATATTTAATTATTAATATATTATTAAATTTATTCTTGATATTTACTATAATATTAATAAACTTATTAATAAAACATTTAAAATAATATTCAATCATTTATTATAATATCACAATATTAATATATATATATATATACATTTATTATAATATTAATAATACATTTATTAGGAAGTGTAGTAAGGAGACACATAGGCATCGTCGAGTGGACGGATTGAATGAGTGATGGGTGTGTTAATTCATATTAACTAGTCCTCTACCAACTAAAATTTATGATATTGAATGGATGGGTTCACTGCCAAACCATGATGAAAGGTGTTATGGCATAATGATATTTTTTTAAGGGAGACACAACATGGAAACTGCTAAGATATATTACCTGTGTTACTATGTGAATGGTGCAACGCAACTAGAAGGTGGTGTAATGTGGAGACATGTAGGTGTCGTAGGGTGGGAAACTCAGAGTGATGGGTGGGTTGGAATTTACCATTGGTACCTCTACCCATATGTATTTCCAACATGAGATGGAGGGGCACCAGCTATAGCATGATAGAGCAAAACATGGAATGATCGTGCTAGCAGGGGGTGGGACGGTGTAAAGACTAGTAACATGATATGACGCAAGGCTAATCATATAGGACATAAATTCATTTCCTTTAGGGTCTATTAATCTACATTCAGTTGGGTCCTTGGTTCATCAAGAACATGGGCCTTTGGGCCACATATATGTAATAAAATAGTCCCTTTGGGTGTCTGTGACTCCTTGTGGGGAGAGGTGACGCTTCACCCATTAGAATTTCTGGTTGTGTGTGTATTTATTGTTAATAATCACCTATACCTAATATAGATTAACAAATTTATCATAATTTTAAGACATTCATTAATATATTTAATAAAATTTATATTATTTATACATTTTTAATATTTTTTTAACATATTCATTTTTAATATCTATCCATTTTTATTATAAAGTAATTTTTTAATTTTTAATTTTTTATAATATTAATACATTTATTAATAATATTTATCATAATATTAATAGATAAATTATTATAATATTAAGACATTTGTTATAATTTTAATAAAATTTTTTACAATATCATAGTATTAATACATTTATTATTGTATTTATTATAATATTAAAAATTAATTTATCATGATATTAGTATATTTAATATAAATAATACTGTTTATTCATTTTTGATATTATTATAATTTTTTCATTTTAAATATTTAATCCTTTTTGTTATAAAGTAATTTTATAATTTTTTATATTCATTTATATATAATTAGTAATTTATTAAAAAAATTAAATGTAATTTTTAACTTTTAATATTTATTGGCGTTTATCAATTCTATAAAGACCCGGCCTTAAAACAATACATAATCGTGAATTAAAGGAATAACTAACATCGAGGATCTTTTTAGGTAAAGAGATTTAGAGAATTAGGCCATAACATATACATAAAAATTTGAATATTATATATAGACACTTCTACTCTGTATCCATTTTTTTCATAAAATAAAAACTCTTAAAAAAGGGTCATGTAGAGTTCCATATTTTAAAAATCATGAATTTTCCTTGATCCCATCCTTGACCTTATTCGTCTTTAATTCCTATGAAAAACATTTCAAAAAAACATGGGATGAGCATAAAAAGCTCAGTATGGGATACACAAAGAATTAAAATTGTTAGTTTTTCAAAACAACAAGTAAACCAGGAATACATTATAATAAGTAATACTGTTCACCTTTATGAATTAGTAAATACTCTTCACTAAATAAATGATCATTTCTTACCCCTTTGTTACCAAAATATTACCATAAAACCCACAAAAAGAACACATAACATATAAAGGTAACTTGGGACATAAACATACTTAAATGGAATAATCATACAGTCAACTTCCACACATATCACTAAATGGGACAGCTATATAGCCGACTTCCATACCCCAATTCATTGGAGGTTATAACGTAACCACCCGTCCTGGTTTATCACGGAACCACTTATCATTTGGTTTATCGAGTAACCACCCATCAAATGTCCAAGTACCATAATAAATTCATAACACATAAAATATTGAAAATATAAATATTTCACTAATAACATTTCATTTGCAATAAAAATAAATAATTTCAAGATATTGAAATAATAAATCAATTTCAAAAACCATTTTCAGTACCAAAACACCCAAAAATAGAATATGGGGTATCTTTTTCATTTTAAAAACATTACGTCTTATAGAGGAAGCCAACTAACGATTACGGGGGTGGAGAGGACATTGTCACTGTAAACATTAAAAACATTCCTTTGGATATTTAGTAAAATTATTTTTAGAAAAAATATTAAAGTTGAATGAAATTAAAACTTAAAAACTTTATTATATACCATATAAAAGAAAGAGGTGAATATTATCAAAACATGCCTCAATGAAAGGAGATTGAGACGAAGTCCCTTACCTCGTGTCTAACTTGACCCGTTCGTTCTTTAATTTACTAAATAATAAACATAAGTTAATTTATTCTCGATTAAGAACCTTTTTCAAGTTTATTATTCCTTTTATATCACTTATTTCCTTTCTAAAACAATTAGGTATTTATTTGAGTTCATATTAGACATTTTGTCGATGTTTGGAACTTGAGTTAAAAATAAACTTGTTATAATTATAAATTTTCTATGTGGTAAAAAGTCCATTATCTCCAGAATTATATTCATGATTTAGATATCATATATTTTATATATATCTAGTATATATATGTATTTATAATAGTACATAACATTTGAAGGTAAGAAATGAAATGCACTGTTCATGGAGATGGTAAGTCGTACATATGAATGAATGATACTTTCATTTCAATTTCATATTTAATGGAATAAAAACATAATTAAACCTAGGTATATTATAATTACAATATAATATCATATATATAATTTTATTAACTCTATCCTTTATATGTTCCACATCTTGAATGAACAAGTCGTATCACTTTTGAACAAGCGGTTGTCCGCACTTCCTCAAATGAAATTATCGCTTTTACCCATTATGGAAAACATAAAGGTATGATATTAATGAAAAATATAGAAGTAAAGAGACAATATAAATATAATATATTTTACATATAAATATAGTTCCATCATAATGTCCACCATGAGAGGCGGTTTGAGATATTTGAACAATCATCGTTTCAGTTTCTAATGATTTTCGTTTTCTAAAGGTTCATAACTCATTAAAGTCGAATAAGATGACTCATGTTCTAAATAAATAATCTAATAAGAATTTTATAGGTTTTGTATATTGTTATAATTTTTATAATCTTATTTATTTAAATCATTCATAAATGAGGTAAACACTGCCTCATTATTGTGCCCTAAATAATTTTATTTATTTGATGTCTAAAAATTATAAAACAAATTACATGATGTAGGAAATAATTTTATTTTTAAAATTAATATTTATATTAGAATATATAACTTATATAACTTCATGTAAAAATTTATTTACTAAAAGATTTATGTTTAAGTCATCCATTTTTTTACTTAAAATTAATTAATATAGTGTCATTATCGCTCCCAAGTGGCTCTATGGTGTCCCAAAATCAACCCAAGGATGACCATGGACGGAAATGTATCAAAAAATATGAATAGGAAACATGTTAAGGTAATTAAATATTATTATAATATAATTTTTTACCCTTATTTACCGTATTTTCCCTTTAACCATGGTAAATAAATTATTTATAGAAGTAAATATTCATCATGTCTAAAAATAAATGTTACCTATTTATACAATTTGGACCTCTTGATTCCAAATAAAGAATCCATATTTCTAAATTCAAAACACCTAAGTGGAAGAAATTAATTTAAAATTAATTCCCAATGTCAAAACAAAAAATGTGTTTTTAAGAAATAATAACTATCAAAATATTGAAACTTGTTTATATCCAATTTCAAAGTGAAATTACTTCTACTGACAAACATTGGATTTCATGGTAAAAACATAATCTAATTACACTTTAAAACCAATTAAAAAAATAATCTAACCATATAAATAAATTGTATTAAAAGGCAGTTTTGAATTAAAATACTGTATTTTTCACTATTCATTAAAAAATGAACATTATCAGAAAAATACCAAAATTTCATCCAAAGTAAATTTTGATGTCCAGATTCTAAAGAAGAATATTATTTTAAAAAATATAACATATAAAAGTGAAATAACTAGATTTAAAACAGTTCTCGATCAAAAGGTGGTAAATTGACCCTTTAAAGAATATTAGAGTATTTATGCTTAAAATTGGATTCTTTCTTATTTTAATCCTCTAAAATTTATTGGAAAAATTTAAAAACATTTAACAAACATATATAATCATATTTTTGTTAGTTATGTTCATTCCTACCATTACAATAGTTAGGTGTTAACTACCATTTAAAATAATATTATTTTATTATTTATTTTTTCAGTATAACTCCACATTGTGTGCAACATAAGATTTCAAAGAAATCCATTTTTGCGTATCAGGTACACCATTAAAATGTATAATACCATTTAAAGTAAAACTAATATTGAATTCCCAAATATTAATAAATATGAAAATGTCATATTTTTTATTTTCCTGGGATGTTACATCCTTCTCCCCTTTTGAGAATTGAATCCTCGTAGTTCTATTCACTTATCAAATAAATGGGGGTATTTAACCCTCATAGAATTTTCAAATTCCACCGTTGCCTCTTCAACCATATGGTTTTTCCAAAAAACTGTTACCTGATGAATTAATTTATTCTGGAACACTTGCTCTCTTTGGTCAAGAATCCAGACTGGTTGTTCCTCATAAGAGAGATTCACTTCTAACTGAACTATATCTGGGCTCAAAACATGAGTTGGATCCGATATATACTTTCTCAACATTGAAACATGAAAAAACATTATGTACCTAGGATAAACATGGAGGTAAAGCCACTCTGTAGGAAACTAATCCAACATTATCTAGTATTTTATAGGGTCTAAAGAATCTCAGACTCAGCTTTCCCTTTTTTCCAAACACGTCACACTTTTCCATGGAGAAACTTTGAGAAAGACATGATCACCTACCTCAAAAGGAAGGTCATTCCCCCAATTATCCACATAACATTTCTGCATATTCTATGTTGTTCTCATGTGATTCCGAATCAACTGAACTTTCTTTGTCATCTCTTCTACCAATTCTAATCCCATCATCTTCCTTTCACCTACTCCATCCCAAAAACCTGAAGTTCGACACCACTTTCCATATAATGCCTCAAATGGAGCCATCTGTATATTGGAATGAAAAATAATATTATAAGAAAATTCAACCAATGAAATATGTTGGTCCCAACTTCCCTGGTAATCCATTTAACAAGAACGTAACATATCTTCCAATGTCTAAATTTTTCATTCTGACTACCCATGTGATTTTGGATGAAAGAATGTACTAAAATTTAATTCAGTACCCAACAACTTCTGAAAGCCTTCCTGAAAGTTAGAAGTGTTCCTGGGATCACGATTAGATACAATGGAGAGGGGAACTCCATGTAACCTGGCTATATATTTATCATACAACTGAGATAGTTTATCTAAATACAAAGTATCTCGAATAAGAATTAAATGAGTAGATTTAGTCAATAGATCAATAATAACCCAGGTTGAATTGTTAACTTGATATGTCTTTAGTAATCCCACAATGAAGTCCATGGATATATTTTCCCATTTCCACTATGGCACCGGTAAAGACTGAAGCATCCCTTTCGGTAACTACAGCTCTGTTTTAACCTACAAACAATTTAAACACTTCAGAGTAAAGTCAGCAATATTCCTTTTCATTCCATCTCAACAGTAATAATCCTAAAGATCTCTGTAAATCTTAGTACTACCGGGATGATCTAAAAACAGAGAACTATGATTTTCACATAACAACTCATTCATCTATTGTGAATCACAAAGAACACATAATCTCTTCCCAAATCTCAAAATAAAATCATTGTTAATGATAAAATCAAGAAATTTACCATTCTGAACCAAATCTACCTTTTTCTGCAGCTCACTATCTTCCTTCTGTGCTTGCTTAATTCTGTCTGATAGAGATGATTTCACTAATACCTAAAACAAAACAGATGAATTTCTGATACCAATAACTTTTATACCAAAGTTCATCAAGTTTTTAATCAAAGTATATTGTTCCAAATGTAACATGGTTAATGTAGCATTACTCTTTCGACTCAAAGCATCTTCCAATTTCTTTTCCTTTCTTGGATGGTAATGAATCATGAAATCATAATCCTTTATTAATTCTATCCATCTCATGTATCTCATGTTCAATATTTTCTAAGTGAATGTATTTAAAACTTTTGTGGTCATTATATATTTCACATTTTACTCCATACAGATGATGCCTCCAAATTTTTAAAGAAAAAACATCAGCAACTAATTCCAAATCATGGGTATGGTAATTTAACTCATGAGGTTTCAACTGACGTAAAGAATAAGCAATTACCTAATCATTATACATAAGGACACAACCATGAACCTTCAACGAAGCATCACTGTAGATAAAAAATTCATCATTTATAGAAGGTAATTCCAAAATAAGAGAATTCACCAATCTTATTTTCAATTCCTAAAAATAATCATCACATTATTTTGTCCAGATAAACTTAACTCTTTTACGAGTTAACTTAGTCATTGGAATAGATAACCATGCAAAAGGTTTCAACAAACCTCTTGTAATAACCTGATAAACAAAGAAAATTATGGATCTCAGTTATATTTGTGGGTCTTGGCCATTCTTCAACAACTTTTATTTTTAGAAGGATCAATAGTTATTCCATTTTTTGAAATAATGTGACCATGAAATGAATTTTTTTTGTAACCAAAACTCACACTTTCTGAATTTCCCAAACAGTTTCATTTTTTTTAAGGTTTGAAAATGAACTCTTAAATGACTTTCATTCTCCTATTTAATTTTAGAATAAACTAAAATATCATTAATAAACATGACCACAAACTTATCCAAGAACTCACAGAAAAGTCTATTCATAAGATCCATGAATATAGTAGGTGCATTGGTTGAACAAAAATTCATAACTATAAATTCATAATGGCCATATATAGTAAGAAATATTTTCTTCGGAATGTATGATTCCTTCACTTTCAACTAGTGGTACCCCGACCTCATGTCAATCTTCGAAAAATACTGAGCTCCCTGGAGCTGATCAAACAAATCATCAATATCAGGCAAATGATACTTATTCTTAATAGAGATGTTATTTAATGCTCTATAATCAATGCAAAGTCTCATTGAGCCATCTTTCTTTTTAACAAACAAGAGAGGTTCACCCCTTGGTGATGTGCTAGGTCGAATGAAACCTTTACCTAATAAATCCTTCAATTTCATCTTTAACTCTAAAATTTCAATTTGAGCCATTCAATAAGTCAGTTTTAAAATTGGATTAGCATTAAGAACTAAGTCTGCAATAAATTCAACTTCCCGATTAGGTATTATACCCAGAAAGTCATCAGGAAAAACATCAACATATTCATTTACTACTGGCACATCATTAATCTGAACAATTATTTTGTTTTCAACAACATGTGCAAGGTAACATTCATTTATATCTTTTACTAGTTTCTCATCTTTCGGATATATTATCAAAAGTATGGGTTCATTCTTGTACAAAAACTGAAATTCTTTCTGAAAAGAAACCACTTTATCTCTTCATTCAATCTTATCATGATAAACGGAATGCCAATCCATGCCCAAAATAACATTAAAATCTACTAGAGTTAAAACAATAAGGTTTGCGGGTAGACTCTTTCCGTACATAAGGATAAGAAGGTTCTTATAATTTCTTTTCGCCTCAACATTTCATTCGGGTCTTTTTACCATAAGTTCAGGATTCATATCTTGAGATGGAATTCCCAATTTACTAACAAACTTATCATAAATGAAAGAATGTGTAGACCCTGAATCAAACAACACATTGGCATAATCTAAATAAAAAACAGTGTACCTGATACTACATCATTTGATGGCCCAACATCTTCTGAAGTAGTTGCAAATTATTTCACCACACTTTTCTGCATGTATTCAGGATGCTTTCCCTCTGTTAAGTTCTTTTCTAAAAACTCATTTTCATAATGACCCATTTCATTACACTTAAAACATCTTATCACTAGCTTTTCTTTTCCCGCTTGATCATCTTCTTTACAGTTACAAGAAATATAACTAGGCTTACCACACTGAAAAAACTTTATAGATCTTGATAAAAATTCTCCAGGATACTTCTTAACACACTTCTCACATGATGGATATTTAATTTTCTTACCTCCAGGCTTCTTTGATGGATTCTTTCCCTTTTCCTGCGAACTAGACCACATCTTTTGTTTGCTCTCTTGGAACAAATGATCATTAGAAAACTCCATTTCTACCTTCTTAGAACATATGACATGTTTTTCAGAGATTTTTAATTCACAAGAGGCTAATACTCTTCGATATCGCGGCTTCAGTCCTGAGTAAAATCGATTTATCTTACATCAAGATCTCAGATGAAATTTGGCCCATACCTTGCCACTTGAGTGAACTTTTCCTCATAAGTAGACATTGAGTCATCCTTCTGCCTCAATTCCAAGAATTTTTTTTCCATCCTATGTCGAACCACCTTAGGAAAATATTTCTCAAGAAACATACCTTTGAATTCATCCTAATCAAGAGCATCAATCTTCTCACTGTCCCTGATATTTTTCACCATCGACCACCATTGACCAGGTTCACCTTCAAAATGGTAGATAGTTAGACTAACCTTTTGATGTTTTGAACACCCCATGACATCGAAAATCTTCTCCATTGCATTAATCCACCCTTCAGCTAGCACAGGGTCAGATGATCATCTGAATGATGGGGGACACTGCCTCATGAAATACTCTACCACTGACATGTTCTCTGTGGTTGATCTGGATGATCTCGTTTATGGATACCACCACTATTTATAGCCTAGGTCATTTGTGCCATCACCTCAACCAACTTTTCAGTTCCGATTCTAACCATCTCAGGTTGCTGATCTGGAAGGTTATTCACCTTTATTTTCCTTCCCAATATAGCTGCTCCATTTCCACTATGGAAAACCATTCAGAACATAGAAATATCTTAGGCAAATCAACAAGGTAATTATTAAATTCTATAAAATTTCAATCTTACAATAAAAGAATTTATGGACAATGATTTTAACAATATTCTAACTCTTAATGTTGTCTAAACCAAACTCTGATACTAACTATAAGAACCCAGCCTTAATACATTACATAATCTATAATTAAATGAATAAATCACATCTAAGATCTTTTCAAGTTTAGAGATTTATAGAATTAGGCCATAACATATACATAGAAATTTTAATATTACATGTAGACACTTCTACTCAGTATCCATTTTTTTCATAAAATAAAAACTCCTAAAAAAAGAGTCATGTCTAGTTCCATATTTTATACATCATTAATTTTCATTGATCCCATCCTTGACCCTATTCATCTTTTAGTACTATGAAAAAACATTTCAAAAAGACTTGGGATGAGCATAAAAATCTCAGTAGTGGATACACAATGAAAGAAAACTATTAGTTTTTTAAAACAACATGTAAACCATGAATAGCTTATAATAAGTAATACTTTTCACCTTTATAAAGAAGTAAATACTCTTTACTGAATGAAATATCATTGCTTACCCTTTTTAACCAAAATATTTCCAAAAATCTCATAGAAAGAACACATAACATATAAAGTAAACTTGGTACATAAACATACTTAAATGGAATAACCATACGGTCGACTTCCAAACATATCACTAAATGGAATATCCATACAACCAACTTCCATACCCAATGCATTGGAGGTTATAACAAAGCCCCTATCCGGGTTTATCATGCCAACACCCATCATTTGGTTTATCATGTAACCACCCGTCAAATGTCCAAGTACCATTATAAATTCGTGACACATAAAATATTGAAAATATAAATATTTCACTAATAACATTTCATTTTAAATAAAAATAAATAATTTCAAGATATTGAAATAATAATTCAATTTCAAAAACAATTTTCAATACCAAAACACCCAAGAACAGAATAAGGGGTTTCTTTTTTATTTCAAAAACATTAAGCCTTATAGATGAATCCAACTAATGATTATGGTGGCAGAGAGGTCATTGTCACTCCAAAAGTTAAAAACATTATTTTTGAGTTTTAGTAAAACAATTCATAGAAAAAAGAATCAATTTGAATTAAATTAAAAATAAAAAGGGTTTATTATATACTTTATAAAATAATAAGGTGTATATTATCAAAACATGCCTCAATTAAAAGAGATTGAGACGAAGTCCCTTACCTCGTGTTCGACTTGACCAATTCGTTCTTTAATTTCCTAAATAATAAAATTAAGTTAATTTATAATTTCTTTAGAACCTTTTCCATGTTTATTATTCCTTTTATATTTCTTATCACCTTTCTATAACAATTAGTTAATTATTTGAGTTCATATCGGACATTTTTTCGATGTTCGTAACATGAGTTAAAAATGAACTTGTTATAATTATAAATAGTTCATGTGGTAAAAATTCAATTATCTCTAGAATTATATTCATGATTTAGATATCATATATATAATATATATCCAGTATATATATATATTTATAATAGTACATAACATTTGTAGGTAAGAAATGAAATACATCGTTCATGGAGATGGTAAGTTGTATGTACGCATGAACGCTACTTTCATTTTTATTTCATATTTAATGGAATGAAAACATAATGATTCATAGTTATATTATAATTCCAGTATAATATCATTTATATAATTTCAGTAACTTTATCCTTTATATGTTCTACATATGTCATGAACGGTTCATATCACTTTTGAGTGGGCGGTAGTCTGCACTTCCTCAAATGAAATTATCGCTTTTACCCCTTATGAAAACCATAATGGTATGATATAAATGATAAATAAAGAAGTAAAGAGACAATATAAATATAATATATATCACATATAAATATATTGACATCATAATGGACACCATGAGAGGCGTTTTTTGATATTTGAACAATCATCATTTTGTGAGGCAATAGTTTGATGTCTACGGAAACAGTATATTCGTATCCATTAGATGGAGGTGTGTGGAAGTTTAGTTCGATTACTTCTCATAAAAAAACCTATTATAATAAGGATACTAGTTTTTTTATAAAAAAACGTAATAAAAAGATTTTAGGGGGTTGGAGAAGTAAAATAAAATAAAAGAACTTAAGAGAAGACATTACCTTTAAATCGGGTATCTCCCATTGGTTTCAACCAAAGGGATTACTTGAAGGGCCTTATGCCTAAGGTAAGGATTCTAGGAGGAATATAGGGTTTTAGAGATATTATTTAGGAAAATGTTTTATGATAAAAGGGGCTTGAATGGTGTTAGTAATGGGTTATAGATGATGGATTTTTATAAAGGGGGTGTGGGGCTCTTTAGAAAAGTTTGAAAATATTATTTTATTATATAATGTTTTTCAGTTTCTAAAAGTCCAAAACTCATTAAAGTACAATATAAGATGAATAATGTTCTAAATAAAATTATAAAATAAGATTTATATAGGTTTTGGATATTTTTTTAATTTTTATAATCCTATTTATTTAAATCATTCATTCATGAGGTAAACACTGCATCATTATTATGTTATAAATAATTTTATTTATTTGAGGTCTAAAAAGTATAAAAAATTTCCATGAAGTAAGAAATATTTTTATCCTTCAAATGAATATTTATATTCAAATAGATAACTTATATAACCCCATGTAAAAAATTTATTTACTAAAAGATATATGTTTAAGTCATCTTTGCCTTTACTTAAAATTAATTAATATAAAGTGTCATTATCACTCTCATGTGACTCAATGGGGTCCCCAAATTAACCCAAGTATTCAAATGGTCGGACATGTTTCAAAAAAGAGTAATATGACACTTGTTAGGGTAATTTAATATTATTATAATATTGTTTTTTACCCTTATTTACCATATTTACCCTTTAACCATGGTAAATAAATTACTTACTTAAGTAAATATTCATAATGTCTAAAAATAAAAGCTACATATTTACACCATTTGGACATTATAATTCCAAATATAGAATCCATTTTTTCCAAATTCAAAACACTAAAGTGGTATAAATTAATTTAAAATTAATTCTCTCTGTCAAAACAAAAAGCGTGTTTTTTAAAAAATAATAACTATCAAAAGATTGACACTTGTTTATGTCCAATTTCAAAGAGAAATTACTTACAATGACCAATATTAGATTAAATGGTAAAAAAATAATTTATGTACACATTAAAACAAATTAAAAATATAATCTAAACATTTCAAATAAATTATATTAAAATGTAGTTTTGAATTAAAACACAGTATTTTTCATTATTCATTAAAAAATGAACATTATTAGAAAAATACCAAAATTTCATCCAAAGTAAATTTACATGTCTCAATTATAAATAAGAATATTATTTTTTCAAATATAACAAATAAAAGTGACAAAAACTAGATTTAAAAATGTTTCGCCATCAAAAGGCGGTAAATAGACCCTTTAAAGAATATTAGAGTATTTATGCTTAAAATTGGATTCTTTCTTATTTTAAGCCTCTAAAATTTATTGGATAAATGTAAAAACATTTAAAAAAAATTAATAATCATATTTTAGTTAGTTATGTTAATTCCTTCCAATTATAATGGCTAGGAGTTAACTACCATTTAAAATAATATTATTTTATTATTTTATTTTTCAATATAACTCAACGTTGTGTCCAACATAAGATTTCAAAGAAACATGTTGTTGCGTATCGGGAATGATATCGAACGTAGAATCTAATTTAAATTAAAATTAATATTTATTTCACAAATATTAATAAATATGAAAATTTCATATTCTTTATTTACCTTGTATGTTACAAATGCTAAAGTAATAATTGATAAATAATTCTTTATTAGTATTAATGTTCGCACTGATAAAAGTCTTTTTTATCGACACCTTTTAGTTTGAAATGATAAATTCTAGGCTTTATCAACACTTTTTAGTAAAAATAAATTTAATCATTTATCAATGATATCTTTATCATTGATGAATGTTTTATTTATCGGTGCTTTTAATTTTAGCACTGATAAATGATACTTTTTTCCATTTTTGTGTGTTAGAATTGATACAACACTTTACCTTTTTTAAAATGACTATAGTTGTTGCACCCATACTCCTCACTATTCAAGATCATATGAAACTAGGATATTTATATAAATTTTTTTGGATTATTTTGGATAAATCATCCTTTAAAACCAATGGTGTGGTATTTGAAACTTGTTTCTAAGGATTTCTCAACCCATCATGAATGTTTTTTCATGATTTTTGTTTGTTGTATCCCTCTATAAAGTAATCCTTATATCCTTTTTTTGTGAAGAATATTTATTCATGATATTTTGGTTGTCATTCATATTTATATATATATATATGGACAATGTGATTGATTTAATCCTTAATTTGGTTATTCTTCACATAATCATTTGTGTGTATATACATACATGCATATATGCATATATATAAATGTGTGAGTTTCATCAATTTATATATATATATATATATTTATGTGTTTGTGTGTTTTATGTGTGTTTATAAGTTTATATATATCGATTTGTGTGTGTGTATATAGAAATGTTTTTATTTATATATTACAATAGTTTTATATTATATTTTTTTTCTATTTATATTAAATGTACTAAAAAATTATTCAAATAATTATTATTTATATTTATATATACCAAAAATAACTTTATCTTTAAAAAAACACTTTACCATTCGACCCCCTATCATCCAAAAAGAATAATACATCATGTTTGCAAAAACACATGAAAAAATACTATATTTACAAACATAATTTTATGCTTCATTATTCTATTTTCAATAAGAATAATTCATATAAAAATCCCCATTTTAATCCACATTATCTAACGACTTAAACTAAATATCATTAAGAAAAAATATCCCAATATATTAGCACACTACTTCCTTAGAAATGTAATTTCTAGAAAGAAATCATCAATTTAAATATTTACATTTCCATTAAAAATAACCTTCATAAACTAATAGATAATTCATTGAGTTCATTATAGGTATTTAGTAGTTATAAATTTATAGCTTCACTAAATTATATATTTATTAAAATACCTAATAAAAACCAAAACACTCACAACATTAATAAATTAAACCAAAAAAATCATTAATTTTATTTTACTTTTGAAGTTAATTTTATGTATTAGTGAAAAAAACATTAACATATCAATTTAATATCACAACAAAAAAGTCAGACATTTCATCCACATTATTTTTTCCACAAATAACTATTATATTAAATTCAAAAGTTTATCATTTTTTTCATTATACTATCACATTATATATGAAGTTATATAATTTTTGCATTGAGGTACAATTATAAAGTATTCACATCACATACCATTTCATAAAAAATAATTATATTCCTTTACAATTAATTTTCCATGTTGCTTAACTCACAAAAATAATCAAATCATTAGTAAAATACATAATTTATATCAAATTAGATAATTAACACTAATGAGTGCATGATGTTACCTAGCTCACACTAGTTAAACAATATGCACCAAGAGATTCCAACAAAAATGGGCTTTATTATATTTATGTATTTTAAATTTTATTATAAAACATAGGATTTATTTTTATTCTTTTATATACTTTATAAATTTATGAATTATAATTTATAATTAGGTTTTAAAAAAATATACTGTGTATAACTTATTCAAGTAAAAAGATGATACATTATATGCCTACCTTATGTGTATTTATTTATTTATTATTAAATATGAATATTGTTAAACCAAGTAGGATGGATAAGAATAAAAATTGTATGTATTCAATCATAAAACAAAATAGTATGAGTTTAGAGACCCGAAGCTTGATGTACATGTACATTACATTACTTTTACGGAATACTTAGTACATAACAAAAACACACACACAAGGACCGTAATAGTTTAGTGTATTTGGAAACTCGGAATATAATCTTCTAATCGTGGTGAAAGATCTTCAACATCTCCCATAAAGATCTTCCCTTTTTTTACCTAAAAACTTTATTTATATCCTGGGGAAAAGAAAAAAAAAGGGTGAGCTCAAATGCTCAGTAAGGGTAAACAAAAGAAATATCAACCACATCATATTCATAAGAACATAACATTTTGGAAATCATTACCTGCAAAAGAGATCATAATATCATAACATGGGATAAATCACGGTAGTGAAATGTAATCCCAGTAATCATAACATAAAACATGAAACTTTGTGTAATACACACATAATAATAGTGAATCATTTCTTATTAGTCAAGACTCATTTCCAAGACTATATTAGTGGACAAAGTCCATTTCTGAACCGAGTTCACTCCTCGTTTCAGTCCTGTTTCACCGAACCGGTTTAACCTGCCGTTCCAGCCATGTCTATCTCATGAGATATAAAATCTTTACCCAATGCATTATAGGGAGATATAGGTCCCACCCATCTCATAATGATACCATTCTTATGTGTGCCACAAAATCATAAATCATACATCATTGTATAACCCATGTAATAAAAATGGGATTCTTAAACATCGTGACATCATAAAACAACTCATATAAGATAAAGGAATTCATAAAAATAATTCCATCACAACATAATCAAATCAATGTAATAATAGGTATAGAAACAAAACCCTTTATTATCTTAGATGGAAAATAATTTTGATAAAACACTTGAACTACATTCTTGAGGAAAATATCCTTTCAACTTCAAAAACATTTTCCTGTATTAACATGTTATATAATTCTAAACTAAAAGAAGTTGATTAAAAATAAACATGAAAACTTGTCAAGGAATCTTATTGGAAATAATAATGTTTTAAAAAAATCCATTTATGTCGTATAAGTTAAAAAAACATTCTTTCCGTACTTTTGTCGGAAAAGTCAAAAAGTACCTCATACAAAAAATGACAAAAGATTCATTTCATATATTTTACTAAAAACTCACCGAAGGGTAAAATTGGATTTAAACAATTTTAGGTGGATGGAAATAATATTAAATATTGAGGAAACATGTATTTGGATGATAAAATACAACCCCAATAAATACCAAAGTATAAACAATCTCGGATAAAAATGAGATTGTGATATTTCCCTTACCTTAGGTCCGATTTGCTTCGTAAGTGTCCGAACCTCCTGTATAATGGTTTAAATAATGTCATTGAATTATTACAGAATCATATTCATTGTTATTATATCATATATGTTTCACTTATGACTTCATATTACCCGTTCTTTTGTAAATTCCATGTTAAAGCAGCATTTTGGGTAAAATCATTTTATTTATCGTATGTGTTTCGACTTGTCATTTTTGATATTATTACTTATATCCTGATTTAAATAATTCCAAAATGTAAAACATGATTTATATATAATATATATTCATCATATACATCTATATTATAGATCGATAAAATGAATGAAATACACCGTTCATGGAGACGGTAGGTCGTACGTACGCATGAACGCTGTTTTCATTTCCCTTTTGAATTGAATGGAATTAAGTAAATGACATACATATATATATATATATATATATATATATATATAAATCCAGTATCATTATTATGTCATATATTTAATGATTACTTATTATATATACTTTATAATCATTCATGAATGGTTAACGTGAAGAATGAATCTCATCACGTCATGGAGACGGTAGTCCGTACGTACGCACGAGTGATGATATCATTCTCATGATAGCGGAATTGTATTGGAATGTATGTATACTATTTCAGAATCAATATCACTTTAAAATAATCATATATAGTTATTATGTACACCATTATATTCATCCAAGTAAGGTAGTGGTGGGAAATTGATTACACCACGGCGTGGAGACAGTATTTCGTACGTACGCACATGCGGTGATTTACTTTTTCATAGGATGGATAGATGGTGAAATGGGGATGTTTCATTCATATTATAACATATCAGTATATGAGTGATACGGATGTTATTACTTCATAATTAAACAACCTAATAAGAATAAGTGGAAGAAGAAATAAAGTTGAAAGAATCGGTAACGAACATTACCTCTTCTTTGAAGCGCCTCTTTGAGTCCTCCACTTAGGGCACTAAAATTTGTCTTTGAAGAAGACCAGGACCTCAAGGATGTTTCTAGGGAAGTGGAGAAGAGAATTTGGCAGGGTGTGGTTGAGCTTGAAGGCTCAAAGTGGTGTGAGGAAGAGAGGGAGGAGGTTCCCTTTTATATGGGAGGAGTGGGGCACCTTTGGAATAACTAAAAATATTATTTTATTATAAAGTCATATTCGGTTTTTAATCGCTCCAAATTGAGTTATTTAGAAGCTAAGGTGGGTATGGGTCAAAATACTCTCATAAAATATAATTTGGGCAAGTTTAGTTTACTATTTTAACCTTATCATTTAGTTTTAACTTTAAGTTAGATAATTTTACTTTTACCGTGTTTTTTTGTGTATTTACACTATAAGGTTAATAAACTTACTATAACAAGACAAACGAACCCCAAGTTGTTTATTATTAATATATATAACCTTATCTAAGTCATTTTTCCGAACCTTTGATTTTTAGGAATAAAATAACAATTAGTAATATAATATTTGTTTTAAAAACTATTTTATGTCAATTTTAACACTATCCAATAGTTGATTTTTGTGAAACTCATAACAGAATGATTACTTCAACCAAAGTTAATTAAATCAATCCTAACATGTCTTATTAACCTATAAAATTAGTGTAATTCATAAAAAGTTTCAAATTATATTTATTTGGGTATTTATAATATCAATTATTCTAATTTTTCACTATTATGGTAATTACTGCATCATCATTGTGTCATAAATAAATTAAATTATTTAATTTCTAAAAATTATAAATAAAATATAATTATTTAGGAAATCTTACTATATTTCTAATGAATGTTTACAATCGAATTTAACTTATGTATAACCCTATATATTAAAAATGTTTTAGTAAATAAACTTTGATTTTAACTCTTTTAACTCTTCTGTGAATTAAATAATAATAAATGTCCTAATCTAATCCAAGTGGTCCTAAATGGTCATATTTTATTCCTAAGGTTGTTTTTGGTCGAATTACACTTATCCAATAGAATTATGACATGTTTTAGGGTCATAATAATATCATTTTTACCCTTAATTACCCTATTTACTTTTAACTGTGGTCAAAAAAAGTAAAAAGTTACTATTCACCAAAAATTATTTTCATCTCATTGAACCACATTTTACTTACTGACATCAACCGTGTCTCCTGAATTTTTGAAATTCCACTCACAGAAGCGGTAAAATTAAGTTTTATGAAAAATTCATTTTTTTTAATTACCACTTAGCGGTTTCACTATTCAGCAAAAAAGGAAAGTTTCCAGAAAAATACCAAAAATTAGGCCTAAGATATATTTGATATTATGAACTCAAAAATGATTTCTATTTTACCATACTCAAAACATATCAGTTGCATTAATTAATTTAAAAATTAATTCCCATCGTCAAAACAAATAGCGTTTTCTTAAGAGATAATAACTATCAAAAGATTGACACTTGTTTATGTCTGGTTTAAATGTGAAATTACATCCAATGACCAACATTATATTAAATTGTAAAAATATATTCTAAATATACTTTTAAACCACTCAAATTAATAATTTATCACTATTAATTATTTCGATTAAAAAGGTTGTTTTTAATTAAAATTTAGTAATTTTCACTATTCATCAGAAAATGAAAGTTATCCGAAAAGTACCAAAATTTCACCCTAAGATAATTTCGATATTCCAAATCCAAAAATAAAGTCCATTTTAAAAGATAAAATTTATAAAATTTACAAAAGTGGGTAGTACTATTCATAACGGCTAGTTCATAATAATATTATAATAATATCTCTTTTAGTGAAACTCGGTATTGCGTACTACACACGCTATCGAGGAAGGTCACGATTGTGTGTAATGCAAGGCAAGTCAAGGATGCGTGTTGTGCAAGCTCCTTTTCGTGTAGCATACAACACAAGACATTAATGAAATTAAAAAAAAGAATATTTTTCATAAAATCTCAGGGTATTACATTCTACCCCCCTTAAAATGAATTTCGCCCTCGAAATTCGTCGGGGTTATAAATGGTTTACGACTCGAAAGTTTCTTTAATAGAAACCCACATCGTAAAAAGGAATACCAAAACTTGGCTTTAAAAAATAAAGTATGAAACGTAACGGTTACCCAAATTAACTCATCACTGGGTTTCCATGTAGGAGAACATAGGTGAAAATATGGATATGGAAGAGAAATCTAACCATCTTGTTCTGATTGAGAGTGGTAGAGAACATGGATATGGAAAATCCAGCAATCACAAAGCCAAAAATTTGTGACGATCTAAGGTACCATCTGATTCATCAGATATAAGAGCACTAGGACAACATTTTTGGTTTTCAATATCATTTCCCTAAAGTTGATGAAATTGGAATTAGAAGAAATACTTTTGTGATTTTGGTATAGTCTCACCATTGATCATTATTTGGAAAATTTACACTTCATCTCTTAAAGAAATGAAGGTGAATTTGTCATTTGTGATCTGTTAGCAGATCATGTGATAGAATGATGGGTCATTCCATCTATCTCAAAAAAAAGGTTAGAAAAGTTATCAAAAAATACATAAGTCTGTCTATAGTGAGATTAATCATATATGGTTCCTAAAAATACAAAAATATTCTAATAAGCCATAAAAGTACCTCAACAACATTATTCTTGAATACCAATACATAAAAACTTCAATCCATTCTCTTCAATGATTGTCCTGGAATAATTCCTTCCGTGATTTAGAAGTAACTTTTTAGGTCAGGGCATTGAGTTGGGTAACGCCCATGTTCTCCACAAATAAGACATTAAACTCCATAACAGTCTGTCACCCTATGACCCTTTTCTCCCCATAGATAACATATTTCCCTCCATTTGAGGTATTCCTCAAGGTTCTTCTTCCCTTCTTTAAAAATCTCAATCTTCCTTTCTTTATGCTCCTCCACATGCGAACATGTATAAAAGTCTATCTTCCTCTTATTTGACGAATTAGGCATACCACTAAATTTCACCTTGTTAATCATATATCGCGATGACAGATTTGGCATAATCACAATATCTTTTTCTCTAGGCATTACACAATTTTGTTTCTTATAGTCACCTATTTGTCCATTGGATTCAATGTTAACCGAATTCCTTCTGGTTCCCTCCATTAACTAAAACACAAAAAGAGTTCTGTGAGAGGCAAAAATAATGCTAGAGAAAAAAACATAGTAAATGGGGAGAACTCTCAATATCTAACATCGTAGGTTAAATTCTAAGATCGTTACCATAGTTTTAGTACTATATCCTATATGTATACATATCCTTAGGGTCATCCCTAGACATACCTTAGAAATATCTGCCGGGATCTCACTAACGTTTTCACATCCTAGTTTCCAAAGGTTGACTAAACCTCCCTCTGATACCAACTGTAGAGACCCGAAGCATGATGTACATGGAGATTACATTACTTTTGCGGAATACTTAGTACATAACAAAAACACACACACAAGGACCGTAATAGTTTAGTATCTTTGGAAACTCAAAATATAATCCTCTAATCGTGGTGAAAGATCTTCAACATCTCCCATAAAGATCTTCCCTTTTTTTTACCTAGAACCTTTATTTATATCCTGGGGAAAATAAAACATAAAAGGGTGATCTCAAATGATCAATAAGGGTAAACAAAAGAAATATCAACCACATCATATTCATAAGAACATAACATTTTGGAAATCTTAACCTGCAAAAGAGATCATAATATCATAACATGGGATAAATCATGGTAGTGAAATGTAATCCCAGTAATCATAAAATAAAACATGAAACTTTTTTAAATACACACATAATCATAGAGAATAATTTCTTATTAGTCAGGAATCATTTCCAAGACTATCTTAGTGAAAAAAGTCCATTTCTGAACTGAGTTCACTCCTCGTTTCAGTCCTGTTTCACTAAATCGGTTTAACCTGCCATTCCAGCCATGTCTATCTCAGGAGATATAAAATCTTTATCCAATTCATTGTAGGGAGATATAGGTCCCACCCATCTCATAGTGATACCATTCTTATGTGTGCCACAAAATCATAAATCATACATCATTGCATAACCCATGTAATAAAAATGGGATTCTTAAACATCGTGACATCATAAAACAACTCATATAAGATAAAGGAATTCATAAAAATAATTCCATAACAACATAATCAAATCAATGTAATAATAGGTATTGAAACATAACCCTTTATTATCTTAGATGGAAAATAATTTTGATAAAACACTTGAACTCCATTCTTGAGGAAAATATCCTTTCAACTTCAAAAACATTTTCCTTTCTTAACATGTCATACAATTCTAAACTAAAAGAAGTTGATTTAAAATAAACTTGAAAAATTTTAAAGTATGATTCTTGGAAATAATAATGTTTTAAAAAAAATCCATTTATGCCGTATAAGTTAAAAAAACATTCTTTCCATACTTTTGTTGGAAAAGTCAAAAAGTACCTCGTACGAAAAATGACAAAAGATTCATTTCATATCTTTTACTAAAAACTAACTGAAGGGTAAAATTGGATTTAAACAATTGTATTTGGATGTAAATAATGTTACATATTGAGGAAAGATTGATTTGGATGATAAAATACACCCCAGTAAATACCAAAGTATAAACAATCTCGGATAAAAATGAAGTTGTGATATTTCCTTTACCTTAGGTCCGATTTGCTTTGTAAGTGTCCGAACCTCCCGTATAATGATTTAAATAATTTAATTGAATTATTATAGAATCATATTCATTGTTATGATATCATATATGTTTCACTTATGACTTCATATTACCCGTTCTTTTGTAAATTCCATGTTAAAGCAGTATTTTGGGTAAAATCATTTTATTTATCGTATGTGTTTCGACTTGTCATTCTTGATATTATTACTTATATAATGATTTAAATAATTCCAAAATGTAAAACATTATTTATATATAATATATATTCATCATATACATATATATTATAGATCGATAAAATGAATGAAATACACCGTTCATGGAGACGGTAGGTCGTACGTACGCATGAATGCTGTTTTCGTTTCCCTTTTGAATTGAATGGAATTAGGTAAATGACATACATATATATATATATACATAAATATAGTATCATTATTATGTCATATATTTAATTATTAATTATTATATATACTTTATAATCATTCATGAATGGTTAACGTGAAGAATGAATCTCATCGCGTCGTGGAGACGGTAGTCCATACGTACACATGAGCGATGATATCATTCTCATGATCGTGGAATTGTATTGGAGTGTATGTATACTATTTCAGAATCAATATAACTTTAAAATAATCATATATAGTTATTATGTACACCATTATATCCATCCAAGTAAAGTGGTGTTGGAAAATAGATTACACCACGGCGTGGAGACGGTATTCTGTACGTACGCACGCGCGGTGATTTCATTTTCCGTAGGATGGATAGATGGTGAAATAGGGTTGTTTCATACTTATTATAACATATCAGTATATGAGTGATACTCATGTTATTAATTCATAATGGAACAACCTAATAAGAAGAAGTGGAAGAAGAAATAAAGTTGAAATAATCGGTAACAGACATTACCTCTTCTTTGAAGCGCCTCTTTGAGTCCTCCACTTAGGGCACTAAAATTGGTCTTCGAAGACAACAAGGTCCTCTAGGATGTTTCTAGGGAAGTGTAGAAGAGAATTTTTCAGGGTTTGGACGAGATTTAAGGCTCAAAGTGGTGTAAGGAAGAGAGGTAGGAGGTGCCCTTTTATAAGGGAGGAGAGGGGCACCTTTGGAATAACTAAAAATATTATTTTATTATAAAGTCATATTCGGTTTTTAATAGCTCAAAATTGAGTTATTTTGAAGCTAAGGTGGGGATGGGTCCAAATCCTCTCATACAATAGAATTTGGGAAAGTTTATTTTACTATTTTAACCTTATCATTTAGTTTTAACTTTAAGTTAGATAATTTTACTTTTACCGTGTCTTTTTGTGTTTTTACACTATAAGGTTAATAAACTTACTATAACAAGCCAAACGAACCCCAAGTTGATTATTATTAATATATATAACCTTATCTATGTCATTTGGCTGAACCTAAGATTTTTAGGAATAAAATAACAATTAGTAATATAATATTTGTTTTAAAAACTATTTTATGTCAATTTTGACAATATTCAATAGTTGATTTTTGTGGAACTCATAAAAGAATGATTAATTCGACCAAAGTTAATTAAATCAATTCTAACATGTCATATTAACCTATAAAATTAGTGTAATTAATAAAAAGTCTCAAATTATATTTATTTGGGTATTTATAATATCAATTATTCTAATTTTTCACTATTATGGTAATTACTGCATCATCATTGTGTCATAAATAAATTAAATTATTTACTGCCTAAAAATTATAAATAAAATATCATTATGTAGGAAATATTATTATCGTTCTAATGAATATTTAAAATCTAATTTAACTTATTTATAACCCTATATTAAAAATGTTTTAGTAAATAAACTTTGATTTTAACTCGTTTAACTCTTCTTTGAATTAAATAATAATAAATGTCCTAATCTAATCCAAGTGGGCCTAAATTGTCATATTTTATTCCTACGGTTGATTTTGGTCGAATTAAATTTATCCAATAGAATTATGACATGTGTTAGGGTATTAATAATATCATTTTTACCCTTAATTACCCTATTTACTTTTAACTGTGGTAAAAAAAAGTAAAAAGTTATTATTCACCAAAAATTATTTTCATCTCATTGAACCAAATTTTACTTACTGAAATCAACCGTGTCTCTTAGATTTTTGAAATTCCACTCACAGAAGCGGTAAAATTAAGTTTTATGAAAAATTCATTTTTTTTAACTACCACTTAGTGGTTTCACTATTCATCAAAAAATGAAAGTTTCCAGAAAAATACCAAAAATTAGGCCTAAGCTATATTTGATATTATAAACTCAAAAATGATGTCTATTTTACCAAATTCAAAACATATCAGTTGCATTAATTAATTTAAAAATTAATTCTCGTCGTCAAAAGAAATAGCGTTTTCTTAAGAGATAATAACTATCAAAAGATTGACACTTGTTTATGTCTAGTTTAAATGTGAAATTACATTCAATGAAAAAAATTATATTAAATTGTAAAAATATATTCTAAATATACTTTAAAAACACTCAAAATAATAATTTATCACTATTAATTATTTCGATTAAAAAAGTTGTTTTTAATTAAAATTTAGTAATTTTCACTATTCATCAGAAAATGAAAGTTATCTGAAAAGTACCAAAATTTCACCCTAAGCTAATTTCGATATTCCGAATCCAAAAATAAAGTCCATTTTAAAAGATAAAATTTATAAAATTTCAAAAAGTGGGTATTACTATTCATAACAGCTAGTTAATAATAATATTATAATAATATCTCTTTTAGTGAAACTCGGTATTGCGTACTACACACGCTATCGAGGAAGGTCACGATTGTGTGTAATGCAAGGCAAGTCAAGGTTGTGTGTTGTGCAAGCTCCTTTTTGTGTAGCGTATAACACAAGACATTAATGAAATTAAAAAAAGAATATTTTTCATAAAATCTCGGGGTATTACATGAGGATGGGGTAAAATATTTTATCGTGCTTGAAACAAAGTGTGTGTACAACCCTTCTCAAAACATATTATTGTGTTTATGTTGTTCTTTTTCAAGATGGATTTGATCAGAGGAGTTGGAAGTAAAATTCAACTATCATGGAATAGATCAAAGTTATAAATTTGGGAATAAACATTGGGAAGAACTAAACATATCTAGTTACAAGTATAGCACTATAATTTATAGATCATCGTATATGATTATAATTATAAGTGATGATGGATATCGTATTGAGGAAATGAAAATAGTTGTTGGAGATGGTCTTCATGATTTTCCAAAGCATTTTGAGAGGTTAAAGAGCTATTAAAAGATTTCATTATACTAAATATGAATCATTTTCAACCATAATGAAGCTATATAATTTGAAATATAATAATGTATGGTGTGACACTAGCTTTACATAACTACTTTCTCTCTTTATGGATATGTTTATAGAAGATAATGAGCTTCTTTTTAGAACATGTGATGCTAAAAAATGATATGTTCATTAGGTATGATCTATGAAAGAATTTATGCTTTTCTAAATTAATATATATTGTTTATCAATAGAAATAAATCACTTTAAAATACCTTCTATTTGGTTTCTCTTAATATAAGAATTGTGATTGAATTTCTTTAAAAGTGGTATGTTTCTTTCCAACCATTCCTAGGTTTATTAAACTATATATAATAGATAATACTATAAAAAAATTGATGTTGAACACAAACAAAATAATTTACGAAGGGAAACATCATCGCCTAGAAGACTCTCCTCAGTGGCAGAAAATGGATCATGAGTATACTTAATTTTTAAATTAACTGAGAAACCTCCATATTGATCTATCTACTAATGGAATGAATAATTTTGGTGTAAAAAGTTCCACTTATGATACCTAGATGGTTTTTCTGGTAAATTATAACTTTCCACCATGGTTATGTATGAATCCAAAATACATTATGTTTTCCATATTATATTAGGACCAAAATAATATAGTAATGTTATTAATGTTTATTTGGATCCATTCATTGAAGATTGGATATTAATATAGAATTTAGGTTTCATGTTTTATGATTCTCATAGAAATGAAGACTCCACATTTAGATCCATATTTTATGGGCTAATAAACGACGTTATAGAATATGAAAATTTGTTGGGATATAACATTAATGGAATGTCAGTGTGTCTCATTTGTGAAAAAGATACACAATCGGTTAGGTTGAAACATTCCTCAAAGGTTTTATTTCTATTACATCATAAATTTTTAACCCGATGGCATAAATATAAATTCTATACAACATTATTTGATGGGAATTCAAAATAAGGCATGACACTTTCTCTATTAAGAGGTGGTGACTAGTTTGTAAAAGTAATGTAAATCGCCAAAATTTTTTATAAACCATTTTTAAAGACCTTGTGAAATTGATCTGAATATTAAATACACATAATTTACAATATATAGGATGGTTTCAAGAATAAATTTTTAAGGATTAATTTTCAAATAGGAATTAAATTTCAAAATTAATTTTATGGATATCCATAGGACCAAGTTTATATATGTTATATAATAATGGTTATATAATTAATAATTATATATTCTATATAAAGGAAATAGATTAAAATAGTATGATGTAATATAGTGGAGTTTCTCTTATGTTGTAATTGATGTATATATCTGGTAGCTAGGAAAGAAATACAAGTTATTCAAATATGGAATACTTTGGAATCACTTTAAAAATATGGGAGTTATATTATAAAACATTCCAATGGAATTTTTTTTGATGAAAATGGTTAGATAAGAGAAGTGAAATTAAAATTAATGATTTCAGATTTTTGAAAGTGAATTTGAGCATGGAAGGGTACAATGGAAAACTATTCATAATTTTAATCATATATAGTATAATAATTTTATTTCCCAGGTCCTAAAAAAGATATTAGTCTATTTTTTATTATCATTTAACAAAACATTTAATTATGTGTTAGTGAGAGTCTATGAGAATTTGATTGTTTGAATTGGATTGAGGAGGAAGATTATTTGTAGTGTTTTGAGTAATTTTTTTGATGTTTTTGGGGTGGTATTGTAGCAGAAGAAAACTTGGAGTGGGTTTCCATGTGTTGATGGATAAAAAATTACAGTCTGATAGAGAATCTGGTATTGCGGGGAATGTGTTTTAGAGTGTTGTTGGGATGTGGTATGGTGTTGTAAGAAGGCAGAAGGCCACAACATAGAAGAGGAAGGATACTCTTTATGGATCCCATGAGGGTTCCCTATGGGACTCATCCCATCTTTCTCTTGATGGATGGTTGTGCCACATCCCAGGGCCATTCCACAATGTGTCCTTAGTAAGGGAATATTTCACTGAAACCCATAGGGTCTACCCAATGGGGAAGGTTTTTAGATTTTCAAGGATTATGCATTTTAGGGATTCTTGCACCATAGTCTAGAAACCATGATCCAGTATGGCCTAGGTTCTAGTGGTTAGGCTACATACAAACAGGTCCATGCTACAACAAGGTTATGAGGGGGTTATCCAGGATGTGGCCATACTGGTTTTCTATTTTTTTTAGTGAATTTTCACAATTTAAGAGGGTATCTTATTTTGGCACCCCCACCCCCCCCCCCCCAAACTCCTAAAAATCCATTAGAATAGAAGGAAAGAAAGATCCCTATTTCTCTCTCCCATTCCTGCCCTTGGTCCCTCTTTGAACTAGGAGGTTTCAAAAGGTTTCATCATATGTATTCAAGGTAATGTTTTTCCCATTCTCCCCATTGTTCTACTCTATTATTTCTTTCTAATATATTCTAGCCTGGTCTAGGTTTCAGAAAAAGGGTTATAGTAAATAATGGTTGAATCTATTTTTTTTGTATCTTTGGTATTCAACCTATATATTTGTTCCTAGAAATTGATGTTCATGTAATTTTTCTTCATTTATATTGAGGTATGTCTTCCCATGGGTTTGTTAAGGGTTTTATGTGGATTTGAGTATTATTTGTCACTGGATTAGGGGTATTAATTGGGTATTTTAGTTTTCTTATATTCAAATTTTTTAAAAGACTAAACAAACCCCAATACTTTTTGGTTTGGTATCATGACATAACCTGGTAAATTTTGCATCATTTATAAATTTGTGAGTTTTTTATCTTAGACTTTCATTTTTTTAATTTAATAGTGTTTGTGGTTATATTAGGTTATCATGGACTTAGAGGAGGTCATTATGAGATTAGGATCAATTATAGATCACAAATTAAGTCAGGATTCTCTATGTTTAACTCATTAAATCAAAATCTATGATTTTTTCCTACTAATAAATCATGATTGAAGTTATTAAAGGTTTTTGAATGTGATTCTATAATAAAAACCTATTTTTATATAAATGTTTCATTTTTTAAGTTTTGTAAAAAATTATTGAAGGCACTTTCCAAAGGAATTAATTTATATAAAAGGGTTATTTTGATACTTAATTATATTAATGGAATTAAACTGATGTTTTTACAAAAAGTTTTTACAAGTAAGGAGGTCTTGGTTTTCCTAAGGTTGTCTTGTGCTTTAGTGATTATTTGGGATTCTTTATTGATATTTATTAAATATTTGGATTTGAATGTGTTAAGTAGAATTTATAAAATAATGTTTCATTTTTAAAGTATTTTAATGTGATATCCAATGTTTTGGTTTTAAAATAAGTAAAATCATAGTTATATTTTACCTGAAGAGGCCTTAACAGATGCGTCGCTACCCCATACATGTAAATTCGATAACATGGCTTTGTGTCCACTCCATAACTCATATGGAATACCATTTATTAATTTAGTTGGTACTTGGTTTAGTATGTGTGTTGTTTTTGTAATGAATATCCCCAAAGGGATAATGGTAGACTCGCTTGACTCGCCATTGATCTCACCATGTCCAATAGGGTGAGGTTCCTCCTTTCACTTACACCATTCCACTGAGGTGTGTAAGGAGTAGTGAGTTGAGATAGAATACCAAACTCCCGTTAGAAATCAATGAAGTACCGATTAAGATATTCTCCTCCTCTATCTGAGTAGAGTTTCTTAATATTCTTACCAAGCTGGTTCTCAACTTCATTCTTGTATTCTTTGAATCGATCAAAAGAATCTGACTTATACCTCATTAAGTAAATATATCCATGTCTACTAAAATCATCAGTAAAAGTTATGAAGTACAAGAACCCACCCATTTCTTCCACTGGAAATGGTCCACATGAATCTGTATGAACTAATTCTAGAATCTCTTTAGCCCTTTCATGTTTCCCACTAAAAGGGGATTTGGTCATTTTTCCTTGTAGACACGCATGACATACACCAAGTGGTTTTAGTTCAAAAGAATCCAAATACCCATCTTGATGTAATTTTGTCAAACATTTCTCATTGACATGACCTAGCCGATGATTCCAAATTTGGGTGTGGTATGAGTCATGTGAATTAACTTTTTCATTGATTTCCATTACTTGGTTTGTGTAGTCTAACAAATAAAGGCCATTATATAAATGTGCCCTATCAAAACAAATGCTATCTTTATAAAAGTAGCAACATCCACTTCCAAACGTGAAGATGAATCGATTAGTATCTAATCTGGATACTAAAATAATGTTTTTGTTTACAGAGTGTACATAATAGCATCCTTTTAAATCCAAGACCATCCCAGTAGGTAATGTGAGGTGGTAGTCTCCGATAGCTACAACAGTGAGTCTGGCTTCGTTGGCTGCTAATAGATCCACCTCACCTTGGTCAATCTTTCTGAATCTACTTGGTTCCTATATTAGGATACATATGTGAACATCACAAGAAGTATCTAAAACCAATTGGTAGAAATAGATAGATTTCATTCAATAACAAATGCACCTGAAGCTTCCCCTTGATTCCTTGGCTGGGTGTAGTTTTTCTTCCAGTGGCCCTTCTGGCCACATGCTAAACAAACAACCTCCTATTCTCTTGAATCCCCTTTGATCTTCCTTTTCATGGAAGGCCTTGAAAAAGATTTGGGCTTAAATCTCTTCACATTCCCTTTCCTTTTATTCACCAGGAGAATAGAAGGCTTTTCAAACTTCATGTCATTGTCCACATGGAGAATGAGGACAAGAAGATCAGACAAAGACTTCTCATTGTTGTTCATATTGAATTTCACAACACAGCCTGAGAAGCTCTGGGGGAGTTATGAAAGAATGAGATCGGTACCAAGTTCTCCGGGGAGTGTAAACCCTAGAACCTCCAAGTGCTCAATGTAGCCAATGAGCTTGGCTATATGAGGCCCGTATGGGGAACCTTCTCCAAGCTTTCTCTAAAATAGAGCCTTGGAGATCTCAAACCTTTCCTGTCTTGCTCTCTCCTGGTATAGGCCACGGAGGTGCTCGAGCATGCTATAGGCATCCATGTCTTCATGAGACTTCATAAGCTCACTAGACATTAATGATAGCATCAAACTATGAACATCGAGTGCATCGTTCAAATGTTGATCATAGACCAGGAAATCTTCATCACTCACCCCTTGGGCAGGCGAATCAGGAAGTAAGGACTCCAGTACGTACAACTTTCGTTCATGGTGTAGGATAACCCAAAGGTGCCTAAACCATTGCTGAAATTTACTGCCGATGAGGATATTGTCTTTATCCATAATTGATCGTAGAGAAAATGTGGTTGACGAGATTGTCATTTCGATTCTAAAAATTAAAAGAGCAGATTTATCTGTACTTTCTTGATTACATTTTTATGAGAAATAATAAATTTTATTATGTCTCCCACTATTTTATCAAGTCCTAATGGACCTCACCATTGAACTCAAAATGTCCAGTTTCTTTGACATTCTAGTGGAAAGGATCCATATTCCCCTTTAAATAACCCCAAAAAGGGTTGGTCAAGTTATTTGAAGGTATTTCGGTAGGCAGGTATTTGCCAACTGTGAGCTTACAGTTCCTTGATCTGTTGAGTGGACTCCCCAATCCTGAAATCCTGGCTTGGATTTCCTCAACACTTGCCTCCATTTTACAACAAGTCTAGCAAGGGCTACACCTCTTGATGTAAAATGTTTATGTTCACCTGAAACGTTCATAAAATATTCCTTTATAAAAGTAAGTGTCCCAACAAGGGTTGGTCAAACACATAGTTTTATTGAGTCTTTCCCTTAACCAATTAACGAAAGTCTTGGTCTGACATAATATGGTATTTGAGGGATTTTAATTTTTTATGCGTAGTTTCTCATTATCACTTGCTTGTTAATATTAAGTTATGCTTTCTTAAGTGATTAACCATGTTCTGATAATGTTTACGCATAGTCCAGTTCTTATTTTATTCCATTTTCATGCTTTTTCATTTTATTAACTATGTGATCACAACAACACATACATAATAAATAATCCATGAAATCAGACATAAATAAAATATAATGGCATGATCATGATCTTTTATTGGTTATCTTATCTAGCGGTTTGATAAGCTAACCCTGACCTAGGGAAAAACACCTTAAACCGATGGTTCGTGTTTTACAGCTCCCACCTATCCACCTTGTTATGTTCTTGGGTTGGTTTCATCTCAGCTTCAGTTTTTGAACCATCTCCTCTGGCTTGGGAGATCCTCTATTTCATGGGGTTTACATTAATGAAACCATGGGCACACAGGACCAACATTTTATTGGAAGAAGGCGCACAGGCCAATGAATTTAAATTAAACAAATTTAAATGAAACCAAACACACATAAAAAGAGTATTTGGTCTAGCTCAAAATCATCCATAGCATGCAATGAAATTTATTCATAATTAGAATTTAAATTCTTTTAATTTTTCTATTATTTGAGATTAGTAACACTTGAAATTAATTAATTATGATCTTATAATTAATCAATAATTTATCTTAAATTCCTTTCAGAATATCCTTGAGATTCTTCCCATCTATATCCCTTGTACAGGTCTTTGTACTTTTGGAGGAAACCTGGTGAAATTCTATTTCTGGAAAGTACACAGCGTGTAGTTTTTTTTAAACAAGGTGTATTTCTTTTCACTCTTTATCCAAAGTACATGCTGGTGGATTTGGTGTGTTTTCTCTACTTTGGAAATTTTGGATTACATGACATGTAGATTAATATAACATGGTGTGTACTTCATTCTTATGCGGTTACCATCCTGGCAATCCCGTGTATGTGGAACACGGCTTCTCCTTGTACACGGTTTCGCCTAGGCCGAATTAGAATAAACGACGTATTTATTTAACATAAATGTCGTGTATTCCGGTTTCCACATGTTGTTCAATTCTTGTCAACATGGGGTAATAAATACTTAAGCATACTCAATTCACACGGCGTGGTTTGGCGGACCAGTACTGGTTCATTGAACCTAAGTACATGACGTGTAGTTTTCATTACAAGCCGTGTATTCCCATGTTGTACAGACAGAAGGAGCGGCTCCTCCGGATGAGTTCCTCATTTTTTTATTTTAATCAAAATTAAAATTAAAATTTTGTTTCTATGATGTGAATTGAGAAATGAAGGAGGAAGAACAGATCTTGTCCTTTAATTTTAATAGAACGATTTATTGTGAATTGAATCAAATATAAATGCCTAAATTATCAACAAAAATTATTTAACTATAATCAATGTTGTAACCTCACTATGATACCATTTGAAGGTTCTGGGATCAGTGGAAGCACATGGGTGGATGTTCCCACTTGGCTATTTGTCATTAAAAATGATCAATGTGGGATCAATACGACGATAAATGTCAGTCTCCACAGATCAATTCACAGAAATATACAAAGAAGAAGAAAAGTCCCAGAACCACAAAAGTGGATCGTCACAGGTTGATTATAATTAATTTAATTAATTTAAAATAAGTACCTTTTGGGTGTTCTTTCTTCGTTGATATTGTTGATCACGTTCTGATGTGATTTTTCGTTGTGTCGCAGAAGCCAAGGGTAGACTTCCTCTAGCGATGATCCACACATTCACCACGTATCTCGAGACATCACCAAAGGTGTCTTCGGGTGCTAGCATGGAGAAAGCTTTTATTGAGTTTCCCACTATAGATTTTCTTGATCCAATGAAGAGGATCTCTCTCAGTCTTAAGAGTGTTCTTGGAGGAAGGATTTCTTTCGGTCTTGAGAGAATTCTCCAGAATTGTTGTGCACAATGATTCTTAGGAAAAGATTTGGGGTTGTGAGGATATTTATAATCAAGTTTTAGGTTATAGACTTATGATAATAAATAAATAAATTATGTGTTTTATTTATTTCATTAACGATTTTGAAAACCCCATGTTGAATCATTAATTCCTTGACATGCGCCCATGCTGATTATAATAAATATCATTTAATAAAATGATATTTCCTCAAAATCCTGACTGAAAAAACTACATGATATGTAATCATAAATACGTGGCGTGTACATTTTTTTCATTAAAAACCACATGACTTGTAATCATTAATACACGACATGTACTTGTTTTAAAAATAAAAACTATACAGCGTGTAATAATTAATACACGGCGTGTACTTGTTTTCATTTTATTCTTCCTCCAACATTAAAACGATCTTGGATTCCTTGAATAATTATTAAACCACATATGGGAATAATCTTTATTCTACTTCAGATACTTGGATACACTTAGTGTGTGACCCTCTAGGCCTCTTTCTCGCTGGTATTAGGCGGGCCTGCCTAAAGTCCAAGATTACTTTCTAGAAACGGGTCAAGGCACCCAATAGAAATAAGTTGAAGTCGCACTGACGTGTCACCTCATACGAACACTTATGGTATAATTTAATACCTTTGTCTCAATATCTCATCAAGAAGGTTTCATGGTAGTGTCATAAACCTATATGCTTGATCTGTCATTCTTTGACTTTTAGAAATAAACTCGTCGTGACACCATGTCCATGGAATTTGTGCGACGGTTCTATTTCAATCAAAGGGATCGAGATATCTACATCCATAAATATGGAAGGGAAAAATCATTCCTCAACTTATCCATTAACAACATGTCATTCGTGATGCACCCAACGTACCCTACTTCCCGCCAACTCTCTTCATGATGGTTTTCTTTAGCAAATCTAAGTGTGTGAGTCATGACATGAGTTAATGATAATCTTTCAGTCTAAGGACCATTAAACACGCTCATAGATAGAAATGTATGATGACACAAAGACACAAGGAATTGATAATGGTGGGTATGTTCTCATAATCCCCCATCTTAGAGATTACCAAGTGAAAACTCCTTGAGAGAGAGTCTCGTCTTCTTATGAGTACTCGTACATGATGGTCTGTATACTATGTGTCCTATCATAGTATGTCATCCAACCATAGAACATTATTTAAGAATATTGTTATATAATTTCAAGTTTCTCATCATATTAGGGATCTACCATGACCTTATTAATGCAAAAAATATTCCATGACATTATTATATTATATTCATGCAGAACAATGAACAATATATAATAAGAGTACATTAATGTAATCAAAGTACAAAACAGTTGGTTCTCAGGACACCAAACCTTACACAATACTGGTCATGTAACCTTTTCAATGGTTGAACAATGTCCTAATATCTATATATTATCTTGATTAATGTTTTGGAATCTTTAAATGTTCAGAATATGGAATAATAATACAAAAAAACTATATTGTGCACAAAACCGCCAAGCCAAATCCAAGAATTTATTTTTAACTAATCGAGTAAGTCATACTCATGGTATATAACCAGAATCATTATAATATCATTTGTATCTCTTTAATGTCACTAATAATGAATATTAACAATTCTGAATGTTTAACTACATTTTAATTGAACTTCCATTCATGAATGCTAGTAAACAAATCATGAAACCTAGTAAGAAAATGCTTCCAAAAAAATAAAATTGAATCTCTTAAACTCATAAAAAATACACTAATGAACTTAATAAGGTTATAAGATATCAATTACATGTTTATGAGTTTCTTTATTTATCAATTAATGAATCTAAATTTGATTATTCCGGTCGTTAATAACAAACAAGAACACCTTCGAGCATAAGGTAAGGGATCCTCTCTCTCACTTTTGTTTAAGAATCTCCTCTATGTTGTGCCCTTTTATTTTTAATTCATAATTATGGGGTATGTTTTTACACCTCCACCATACTTCCCTTGTGACATATAAATAATTTAATACCCATTTACCTCTCATTAAGCCCTCGCAATAACACGTGTTACCATGGGGAAATGTTTGTAAGGGGTGTCTCATCTCACTTTCATTTCTGTGAGATTTTCATTGTTCGCCACTTATTTCTTATATGTGATTTATGTGTACTGCCATTTGATATATAATAACATGATTCTATTTATATTCATGTTATTCAATGATTCATTTGAGGTTTATTAAGTTCTGGTAATATGATTCGACCGATTACATTGTGGTAATATACTTTGTCTCAACTACTATTTTGTTGTGACTAACGTTGTATTGTGCACCTAATAATCCTTATGTGGTGTACCTACTGACCATTTGAGATCACTTTTAATTTGAAATTATATTTATATTAAATATCCACAATCTCATATAATTGATATGTTTGTTTTCTAAACTGTATACCATTTTATATACGGTATTTATTTTTAAAGTTATTTTAATTATGGAAATGTTGATGAATCTGTATACTCTACTCTATAGGAATATTGAAAATTCATATTTATCTTGTATTGAATAAATATATAAAGAATTATTTGGAGATGAAGTGGAGGGTGGGGACCGCTATATCCCATCGATGCATTAGTAGTTCTCATGAGACAAATCAGTTTGGTGACAAACCCTTTCGAGTTTGTTTCTAAAAATAAGACGGGTTTCTATACATAAAACTAAATCGTTTTAACGATATTAAGGTTTCATGTGATAAATACATGATTTCCAATTAATAATCATTCTCTTTATTCATTATCGGTTATTATTATTATACATGAGGATTTCACTATGAAAAAATATATGGATGCAGTTTCATTCTCTGTTTATTAATGGAATTAGTTTTTCATTTATTTACCATGAAATATTGATTATGTTAGATTGATTATGATTCACTTATTATTGTATTCATGATTTTTCTATTTTTAACCCTTTCTGACCATTTGAGCTCTCCACTATCATAGTTTTCCATCAACAGATGATGAAGAGGTGATCGTTTATTGAGTTCCTGTGGTTGCGGTTTTTAGTTTTTGTTTTGTATTGTATTTTGTAACCTTTTACAATGTAATTTGAGTTACATCGATGTATCTAGTTTATTCAAGAGTAATAAACTGATTTTTCATTTAGTATTCTCATTCCTTCTAACCATGTCAATATCACAAGTAATGCATCGTCGCTAGCCTAGAGGGGTTGGGGTGATACAGTTAGTATCAAAGGAAGTTTAGTAGAAAACTTGGAAACTAGAGTAGGAAATGTATAGTAGGGAACCAATACCTAAGGTAGTATTTGAGGATAAAAGTATAATAACATCCTGGTAGTTTGGTAAGGAATAAATTATGTGGATATTTTAATAAATACATCCCTATCTGGGTACGATTAGGTAGAGGCAGCTCTGGCACATATGTATATAGGGGTAAAACCCGAAAACACTGCTTTGAGCTAGACTCGAACGGGAACTGGTACATGAAAATGGTCCTTTCTGCACTCTTGGTTATGACACTCCTTCGGTATATGCTTAGGGTAATTCACATTTTATTTACAAGCCATTATGAAAGAGTTTAATGTAAATTTTTCCTCAATGAAAACATGTTTATAAGATTAGATATGCATAGAATTTCAATCTATTTGGAGTGCTTTTATATTTGAGATTCATAAACTAATCTAGTGTATCCCATTATTTCAAAATGGTGTATAACCGAAGAAGGGGAATCAATACTCTTGGGAAAGGTAGGGATCTCCCTACTGAGCAAGTCAACACAGTCAATGTTGGAGCAGATCAGATCAGCACCATATTGGGAAAACCTACTCAGGTTGTAACGAATAACCATTCCACACCTGTGTTGGATCATTTCATGCGGAAGAAGTCACAAACTTTTAGTGGGACTACTAACCCAGTGGTTACTAAGAAATGGATCAATTCCCTTGAAAATATATTCATGGCATTAAGATGCAATTAAAATGAAAAGGTAGTACTGGAAGTATATTGTCTCAAGGGCGACGGTGATCAATGGGGGTCCTTGATTCATAATACCATGGAGGAAGAAGAAATAGAAGATATGGAATGGAAGAATTTAAAGGAAATATTCTTCAAAAAATATTTACCTCGTGTGCAATGAAATGAACTAAAGAAGAAATTACTTAGCTTGAAACAAAGGGAAGAAGATAGTGTTGCAGATTATGAGGCTAATTTCACAAGGCTAGCTAGGTATTTCATAGATTACGTACGTGACTCGGCAGACAAGATTGATCATTTATTTGAAGGTATTAAGCCAAGTCTTAGAAGGGCACAAGCTTCTCAATCATTTTCATCATATGATGAAATTGTATCAAGTGAAATCAAAACAGATAAGTAATTTTCTAGATAAAATATTTTCAAAGGAAACCAAGATAATAATTGGTACTCCGATAACCAAGGAAAAAGAGAATCACCAAAGAAGAACAAGGGAACAAATCTATTCCCATTATCTGTGAACTATGGAAAGAATCATGTCAGGAAATGCATAAAAGGCATGGGAGTCTGCTATAAGTGCGTAGAAAAGGGTCATCGATCTGATGAATGCAAGGGGAAGAAACAATTAAATTATATTCAATGCTACAATTGCAGAGAGATGGGACACTATGCAAATGAGTGTCCTAAGAGCCAAGGAAATATGACTCAGAAAAGGCCAAGAGAGAAAGGGAGATCCTATGCGATTACAATCGCGAAGGTTGAAGTTCCTAATGACGTGGTGGTAGGTACTTTAATTGTTTCTTCAAAAATAGACAACACTTTATTTGATTCTAGATCATCACATTCATTTATATCTTCCCAGTTTTCCATGAAAATCAGATATGTCCAATTTGATATAATAAAGGAGTTGTCAGTCAAAACTTCTAGGGGATGTATCATTACAACAAATGAATGTCGACTAGTCCCCCTATAGACACCAAAACGTGCTTTAGTTGCTAACCTTATCATCGTAATAATGAATGAATTTGATATAATTCTCAGTATGGATTGGCTATCAAATTATTATGCGAAGATTTATTGAAATAAAAAAGAAGTTACAATTTTTGAAAATGGTGTTGAATCTCTTATCTTTAGAGTGGAGACCTCACCATCTGATTATTATCTAGAACCACCCCCAGTAGTTTTACTGAATTCAATACTTGGAGAGGAAGACAAACCAATATCTATAGGAAAGGAAAGAAATCATCAAATTGAAGATGTGCACATAGTGCAAGAGTAAATTGATCTATTTCTAGAGGATTTAACTAGACAACCTCCAGAGCAGGAAGTTGAGTTCCCTATTGATTTAATTCTTGGTGCAGGACCTATATCAAAGACTCCCTATATAATGGACACTATAGAATTAGTAGATTTAAAAAAAACAACTAGAGTATTTGACTAAAAAAGGATTTATTTGACCTAGTGTTTCTCCATGGGGAGCCCCTGTCCTCTTTGTCAAGAAGAAATATGGATCCATGAGGCTTTTCATTGATTACAGGGGAATCAATGCTATTACACTAAAGAATAAGTATCCTCTACCTTGGATTGATGATTTATTAGATTAACTTCAGAGAGCTCAATACATTTCAAAGACTGAACTTCTATCTAGATATCATCAGTTGTGTGTAAGGAAGATATTCATAAGAAAGCATTTTGGACTAAGTTTGGGCATTATGAGTTTACAGTGATGCCTTTTGTACAAAAAAATACACCCTATGTTTTTATGGATTTAATGAATATTGTTTTCAAGGAATATCTTGATAACTTTTTTGTGGTATTCATCGATGATATTTTGGTATATTCAAAATGCTATAAAGACCATAAGAATCACTTTCAAGTTATTTTGAGAACTCTTAGAAGAAATAAATTATATGGGAAGTTTAACAAGTGTGAATTATGGCTTCAATCAGTTTCTTTTCTAGGCCATATTGTCTCTAAGGATGGAATCCTAGTTGATTCTGCAAAGACAAATGCAATAAAAGAATGGTCCATGCCAACAAACAAGACTGAGGTATATAGTTTTATTGGATTAGGAGGTTAGTACCGGCGTTTTGTAAAGAATTTTGCCCAGATTGCTAACCTGCTAACCAATCTCACACATAAAAGAGTTAAGTTTGTGTGGACAAAATAATGTACAGAATGATTCAAAGAATTGAAAATAATATTGGTCAATGCTCCAATTTTGACTCTTCTATCTAGAAGTGGTGGATTTTTAATATACATTGATGCATCAGAGAATGGACTGGGTTGCATCCTTATGCAAAACGATAAAGTTATTTCTTATGCATTAAGACAGTTGAAAACTCATGAGAAAAATTATCAAACTCATTATCTTGAGTTAGTAGTCGTAATCTTATCTCTGAAAATATAGAGGCATTATCTCTATTGAGAGAGATGTGATATTTATACTGACCACAAGATTTTGAAATAAATTTTCACACAAAAAGAACTCAACATGAAGAAAAGGAGATGTCTTGAGTTACTCAAAGATTATGATTGTTCAATACACTACCACCTGGGAAAGGAGAATAAGGTGGCAGATGCATTAAGCAGGAAAGATCATGGACTTCTGACTTAAATGAGGATTGAGAGAGATCCTATATTTTTAGATCTACTAAAAATGGATATGGGAATTATCAAGGAAAGGGAAACATCTTTCCTCTTTCAAATGATTGCTAAAACATCTTTATTATAGAAGATAAAAATCTCTCAATCTGATAATGAGAATATGAATAAGAAAATTAATGTTGTCAAGGATGGGTGACTGGATGACTTCGTGTATGAAGAAGGAGTTCTGAAATTTGGGAAGAGGTTATGTGTTCCATTAGAACCAGAGCTAAAAATGGAACTATTAGACAATGGTCGTAGCTCAAATTTCTCTATACACTCGGGTAGAACCAAGATGTATAGAGATGTAAAGGAATATTTTTAGTGGGATAATATGATGCGAGAAATCTCTACTATGTGTCAAGATTTCTAGTTTGTCAACAAGTGAAGGCAGAGAGACAACATCACAAAGGAGTGATGCAACCTCTACCTATTTTTATGTGAAAGTGGGATAACATTACGATAGATTTTTTCACCAGACTACGAAGGACACCTAGAACGAATGATGTAATATGGGTAATTGTTGATCGTCTCACAAAATCAGCACATTTCCTTCCTATAAGATAGGACTTTCCACTTGAGTGCTTGTCAATACTTTATAATAATGAAGTTGTATGACTTCATGGTTCACCTCTATCGATTGTATCCGATTGAGATCCCCATTTTACATCAAAATTCTGGAAAGTCTCTAGAAAGCTATGAATACTGAGCATCGTATGAGTACTGCTTATCACCCCCAAACCAATGGATAGTCTGAAAGGACTATTCAAACTTTAGAAGACATGATGAGGTCATGCTCTCTTGACTTCCAAGGTATGTGGGATCAACACTTTCCTTTTGTGGAATTTTCCTAAAACAATTGTTTTCATTCTAGTATTCAAATGGATCCATATGAAGCATTATGTGGAAAGATATGTCAAACTCCAACTTGTTGGGACGAAGTTGTTGAGAGGAAACATATAGGTCCATAACTTATTGAAGAGACCATGACAAAGGTGAAGAAAATACAAGCCCATATTAAAGCTTCCCAAAGTAGGTATAAGTGTTATGCTGACAACTAGAGAAAGGATTTGGAATTCCAAGTTGGAGATCATGTATTTTTTGAAGTATCTCCATGGAAGGGTGTCTTAAGGTTCGGTAAGAAAGGGAAAATGAGCCCTAGGTACATTGGACCATTTGATATTCTGAAAGAATCAGAACTGTAGCTTACCATTTGGTGATGCCGCCAAATCTCTCTAGAGCTCATGATGTGTTCCACATGACATTGTTAAATAAATACATGCCAGACCCAATGCATGTACTCATATATACAGAAATTTAACTAGAACCTAATTTGTCTTACTGTGAAAAGCCTATCGGGATTCTTGACACAAGGGAGAAGGTATTGAGAAATCGAAAAACTCGCCTAGTAAAAGTTCTTTGGAAAAACCAGAATATGGAGGAAGCGACATGAGAACATGAGGATTTTATGAAAATGAATCACCCACATCTTTTTAGTGATCTTCATCGATAAAATTTCACGGACAAAATTTTCGAAGGAGGGAATAATGTAGCACCCCAAACACTTCATGGTTTGTTTCTCTTAAATACATTCTAGTTATATCCTATATTTCATGAATCATTGAGTCTCCATGGAAAAAACAAGGTTACTTATAGGAGATATCCATAACCTAGCCATGTAAACCTAGTTTTGTCACTTCTATGATGTGAATTTCAAAAATATGACATACATGGTTGCGATCAATAAGTTATTTGGAGTCTGATAAAGAAAAAATCAATTTTCGGTGAATAGTAACCTACACTTTGAATATTAACCTACCCTTATGAATAGTAACTTACCCTTATGAATAGTAATATGACTCTTATGAATGGAATCCATACCATTGAGGGTATAAATGAATTTAGGCACCTTAAAAATAAAGATGAATATTTAAAGTGTTTATATTTTTCGATTAAATAATGATTTTAATTAAATATTTAGTTAATAATATTTAGAAAATTGGTTTTGAAAAATGGACTTCAATTTTGGATTCTACATGTTGAAAAATGGTTAGGGTGAATTTTTGGGATCTTTCTGAAATACTTATATTTTTTATGAATAGTAAAATGCGATAATTTACGATAGATGCTAAATAAGTAATTTATTGAGTCATTGATGATGATCTGATGATGTAAGCCCAATTAGTTCGAATTAAAGTGCATATATTACTGTTATTGATCATGTAATACTAACTATTGGTTTTCTTGAGAGGAAATGACAAATTAATGATTATAATATTAAGAAAAATCCTCTCCCCTCCACTATATAAACCACCCCTCACCCCATTTTCCTCCCACACCACTCAAGCTTAAATCCTTGCCTAAATTATACCAAATACTCTTCCCAAGACCTATCCCCACGTCCAAAACCTGCTGGTCTCACCAAAAGTCCAAAAACAAAGGCCTTAAGGATATTCTCAAGGAGGAGTACTCAAGAGGTGGATCTTCCTTCTCTTTTCTTTCAATTTGTTTTACAAAGTTCCATTCTTTTGTTCTCCCTTCTCACCTACCCTAATCCAAATTCCATGATAATTATATTACCTTACATTTACTGGATTTTTATTCTACTAATGCAATATTTCATCATAATCCCTCTTTTCCCCTCTTTTTATACAATAAATGCAAACACCGCACGAGATGTGTAAATTTATCACACTCAAGGAAGACGTGTTTTCAATTTGCATTACTATCTTCAGTACAAGTCGTGAAACATTTTCAATGGTTGAACCAGGTCATAATATATGTATCTTATCTTGATTAATGTTCTGGAATCTTTACAGATTAATAATATTGAATAATAATAAAAAACAAGTATATTGTGCACAAAACCACCAAGCCAAATCCAAGCGTTTATTTTTAACTCATAGAATGAGTCATCCTCATGTTATATAACCAGAATCATTATAATATCATTTATACCTCTTTAATGTTGCTTATAATTTATATTAACAATTCTGTATGTTTAACCACATTTCAAATGAACTTCCATTCATGAATGCAAGTAAACAAATCATGAAACCTAGTAAGAAAATGCTTCCAAAACAATAAAATTGAATCTCTTAAACCCATAAAAAATGACATTAATGAACTTAATAAGGTTATATAATATCAATTACATGTTCATTTGGTTCTGTAATTATTAATTAATGAAGCTAAATTTGATTATTCATGTCGTTAAGAACAAACAAGAACACCTTCGATCATGAGGTAAGGGATCCTCTCTCTCACTTTTGTTCAAGAATATCCTTTATGTTGTGCCCTTTTATTTTTAATTAATAATGATGGAGTATGTTTTTTAAACTCCTCCATACTACCCTTGTGACATATAAATAATGTAATACCCCTTTACCTCTCATTAATCCCTTGCAATAACACTCGTTACCATGCTAAAATGTTTGTAAGGGGTTTCTCATCTCACTTTCATTTCTATGAGATTTTCATTGTTCACCACTTATTTATTATATGTGGTATATGTGTACTTCCATTTGATATATAATAACATGATTCTCTTTATATTCATGTTATTCAATGATTCATTTGAGGGTTACTATGTTCTGGTCACATGATTCGACCGATTACATTGTTGTAAAAGACATTGTCTCAACTACTATTTTGTTGTGACTAACTTTTTATTGTGCACTTAATAAACCTTATGTGGTGTACCTACTGCACATTTGAGATAACTTTTCATTTTAAATTATATTTATATTAAATATTTTTAATCTCATATCATGGATATGTTTTTTTTAAACTGTATACCTTTTTACATGTCGTGTTTATTTTGAATATTATTTTAATTATATAAATATTGATGAATCTGTATACGCTACTCTATATGGATATTAAAAACGCCAATTGATATTGTATTTAATCAATGTATAAAGAATGGTTTGGACATTCTGTGGTAGGTGGGGACCAATATAGCCCCTCGATGGATCGGTAGGTCTCATGAGACAAATCAGTGTGGCGACAAACCCTTTCGAGTTTGTTTCCAAAAATCAGACGGTTTTCTACCCATAGAACTAAACCGTTTTAACCGTATTATGGTTTCATGTTCCAGATACATGACATCCAATTAATAAGCATTATATTTATTCATTATCGGTTATTACTATTATCAATGAGGTTTTCACTATGACACAATCTATGGATGCAATTTCATTATCAGTTTATTAATGGAATTAGTTTTTCATTTATTCACCATGCCATATTGATTATGTTAGATTGATTATGATTAAATTATTATTGTATTCATGATTCCACCATTTGTAACCCTTACTGAGAATATGAGCTCACCCCTTTCATTGTTTTCCATCAACAGGTGATGAAGAGGTGATCGTTTATTGAGTTCATGTGGTAGTAGTTTTTAGTTTTTGTTATGTATTGTATTTTGTAATCTTTTCCAATGTAATTTGAGTTACATATATATATATATAGTTTCTTCAAGACTACTAAACTGATCATTCCTTCGGGAATTTTATTACATTTAACCATGCTAATATCACAAGTAATGCATCGTATCTATCCTAGAGGGGTTAGGGTGCAACAATTCCATCTAATATCATACATTCAAGTTTGATGTAGATCATAGAGGACAAACATATGGGTTCTACACTTATAGGTAGTCTATAGGTTATGGAAATCCTTATATGCTTGGTAAGGATCTCTCACAAGACATAGTTTTCCAGGACCTTTTTCTTAAAGGAAATATATAACAAGATCATGACAATATTTGTTATAGGAGTTATAAAGGGCGTAAGGAGTATCATAATTATATAACCTCTTAAATAAAGATTAATCCATTTATATAGGCTTTATAGAACTCAAAACATTTGAACCATATTTATGAAACATTTCTAAAATGTTCTGCAACATTTAAACTCTTTAAAATTTTTTATTTAATAATTACATTTATTATTTAATGTTTAAATAATCAATAAATATATACAAACACCTCAGTGTCATAACCTCATGATGAATAGACTTGGTATGATTGCATGGAAGAGATGATGTTGGTTATTCAAAACATTATCATATAACAAAATAATATCATGTGCAGCCTCCATTTCATAATGGATTACACTATGTCATGCTGAAAATAAGGACATTCCACAATGTTGTCTAAACCACCATGTTATGGTCACCCCTTTAGTGCACATCTACACTATTATCATACCTGAATCATAACCAACAAGGTCAACATGTACACTTGTGTGCACATGTAAGGGGTGAGTAAAAAACTAAGTAGGATTTCACCAATGACCCTAATGTGATTTCATACAAAATTAAGTCCAAAATTAAGTATTAATTCAAGGTAAAACAACTAAAACCATTTCCATTAAATAAGGAAATAAAAACACTTAAAACATTACTTTAACAAACATGGTGTATGAAAACAATCTTTATAAGAAATGATTTTTCTAAAGTAAAAAAAATAAATAGTTTTCTCACCAAAATCATATTTTCAAAAACTCATTATTTTACACTTTAAATGAAACATTAAAAAATTCAATGGTTTTACAAACATGTCACCAAATAATAAAAATCATTTACATATCATTAGTAAAGGAATACCTTTAATAGCCAAATCCATAAGGTAACCAATTATCTAGGGACAAAAACCCAATTTGAAAGCATCATCACCCATCCAACCCAATGAATGGACCAATTATTTACCCATTTATACATTCATAATCAAATCCAAACACATCAATAACCCACCTTATAATGTAAAAAATTTCATATGGATATAGTCTCCCAATTGTTGCTCACACCATTTCACACACACTTCATGACCTTCCCACTGCAATATTCTATTGTGGTCTAGTTTTGAGGATTTCAAAAAAATATTATTTTCTCTAATAATTTTTCTAAAAAAGCATCCACATTAATTACCCATTATAAAATATTTCAACAGAAGTATCATTGGAATCAGTGCCATTAAGTTTTATTAAATTTTAAATTTTTTATTTTAAAAACAAGTTGAAGTGACAGAAATCTCTAATTTTGGTCAACCAATTTCATCAAAAAATATGTAAATTAAACTTAAATGATGTACTCATATATAATTAAACATAAAAAATAAATAATTGTAATATAATAAACATAAATAAAAAATTATGTTTACTTTTGATTTAAAACTATAGAAGATTCTAAAATCCATAATTTTTTAGAAAAAATTACCTTTTCCCAAAGACCATTATTTCAAAAATATAATAAAAAATATTTTTCACAAATAATTGATTGTAAATTAAAAATAATTATTCATAAATATTATAATTTTGAATTTCTAAAACAATATAAACAAAAAAAAGATGCCTATCAAGATGTGTCATCCTAGAATCCATCAAAATTTCAAAATAATACCTAGTGAAGAACATTAAACCGTCAATCCATTGTAATAATAATCCTAAATCAATATCTAGATCCATGATTATCTAGATACAACATTTAAAAATTAAGATTTATTAGAGATATAAGAGAAAGAAATTTATATATTAAAGAATATAGAATATTATTGATCTATAACCTTAATTTGGAATCAATTTACCTAGTCCTTGAATGACAATCATCCAAAAATTAAGAAGATTCTACAAAATCACTCTAAATACACCCTAAAACCAATTAACGTTAATTTAAAGACATGGTGGTTTTAAATGGATTTAAAATGTGTATTTTGAAGTAATGTTTCATATATTTCACTGAATGCATGGTTTTCAGGCATAATTATTAAACTATGAATCAACCAAACATTACATAATATCTAAATTTTCAGTAAAATAAATGGTTATTATACATGGTTATTTAATAATGCATTTAAAATAAATTCTTTAATATCCTAAAATTATTGAAATTCATTTTTTACAAGAATAATTATTTAACATTTCATATCATGTGGATTTTCTAAAAATATTATCTAGCCTATATTTCAACATGGAATAAAAAACTAACAAATTGATTATATATTATTTTGAGGATGTCATGATTCTTCCCACTATATGACTTTCCTCCCTTGAAAATTCATTGTAATAGATATTCCATAAAGAAATCTGATAATTGTTTTCATATATGATCCTACCTTTATTAGGTCACTTATGGAGTTATTCCATGTTTTATAAAAACCCAAATTATGGAATTAATTCATCCCCTTGTAATCCTTCCTCATCATTCCATAATTTTCAGTAGTATCCCCATATATATAATCTACATTCAATTCAACCACACTACAATATAAGATGTGATATGACTCTAGTTATTACTTCTTCAAACTAAGGTACTTGAAAAATTTTATAAATAATTACAAAATATTAAGTTAATTCTAACTAATATACCCTTTCACTAATACATTTCATAATATCAAATAGGTCCACTTAACTTGCTATTAACTTACCTTTCATTCCAATATAACTTAATCGCAGACATGAAAAAACTCATAAGAATATGTGATCTTCAAAATCAAACTTCAATGGTCATCATCATTTATCTATAAAATATTTTTTCCAACTCTATGCCATCCCCATAAAATTTAAAACTACTTTAATTCGATTCATCTTTTCATATAGAAAACTCAATCCAATATGTATCCTTTCTCTTATCTCAATCTAATACAATAAATACTTAAAGGTGAAATTATTTAAAACCTCAAAAGGTTCTATATAAATTGAAGACCAGTAACTATTATTATAATAAAATTCCACCAAAGATAAATAATCTCCCCAAATCCTTCCAAATTCAAGCACATATACTCAAAGAATATATTTTAAAATTAGTTTAACCATTTTTTATTATTCTATTTAAGGATTATAAATTATACTCATATTCAACTGATTACAAAAATAATTTTAATTTCCCCTCCATAATCTATATTTAAAGCATGAATCTATAAATGAGACAATATAATTTGAAACTTAATTAAATTTAATAACTTTCTCCCTGTAAAAATTACTAAGGTCCCCAACTGAACTCATTTTTTTAATAGGAAATAAATATTCCCAATTTTTAAACTAATCCACTACCACCCATATATGATTATACCTCTAGAGTTACTTAAGAAGTATCATTATTAATCCCATGTAAATGTTTTCCATATTCTATGTCACTATAGGTAAAGATAAAAATAGCCCATCACTTTTTTCTTCCTCTACCTTTAACTGCTGACCGATCAAACGTTATGAAATATAATTAGCTATCTCCACCTTCATAACAAACCACAAAAAAAAAATTCTTTACATAATGGTACATTTTATTAATTTTGGGATGTATCACCCAACTCAAGTGATGAAATTTATATATAAATATTTTTCTTTAATTCATATAAAATGCCACTCATCATTTAAAATTCATAGTCAAGTATGATTTCATATTATAACCAACAGTGGTATTCCATTCATTTAAGGTACCATGTGTTCCCTTAAACTCAGTATCACATAATTTTTACTCTTTGATCAATTCCAACCACATGGTTTCATATTCAACCAAGATAAAACTATACCTTTCTTGTTCTCTTACATTTAAAAAAATAAATCAATAACCATTTCCATAGATCCACATTATTAATAAGTTTATTTTGACTTTTTGAGTTTGATTATTTATACTCAAATCATCTTCCATGATATTCCCTATTACATGAATATATTAAAGATCAATATGACATGTTTGAAAATAATTTTCCTACTTTCACTACCAAAGGATGAAATATAGTGATGATAATATGTACTTAAAATTATTTTGATTGGTATATACTATAAACTTATCACTAAAAAATAATGTCTAGATTCTTCAGGGTGTGAAACTCCAAAATAACTATAAATCAAGTGTAGGATAATTTTTCTGGGGTGGATTTAATTATCACAATACATATGATATAAATTGATCTCTTTGCATAATAAATCATCTAAAACCCACTCTAAAGATAATATAATAAATCATGTAGCCATGAAAAAGTTAAAAACAAGAATTTTCATTGAATATATTATTAAATTTAACTATTTAAAGTATTCCAGATTTTTTTAATTTTACTTAAACTATACACTTTTCTAATTCAAAGTCATCAAAGTTGAAGATAACTTGTAAAAATATTTAATAATCCTATAGTAATATCAATACAAATCAAGGAATATTTATATTTAAAAAAATATTTAGCATCTCTAAAGAAATCATGGATTTTACCATGTCAAGGACCATAAAAGTTAATTTTTCAATAATTTAATTCCCCAAATAATTCAATTTTTAAATCTAAAAGTAACATTAATAGAACATAGTGTATATAATATAATCATGAGAAACCCATAAAATAATTATTGAATATCTCTTGTAAAATATATTTGATATTTGGTAAATCAAAATTTTATTAACAAGTACTACTAGAAAGGTATATGGGTACTTTATAAGATTTGGTTCATTAAACCCTTAAACACTACAAGATAATTCATGACTCTGAAATTAATGAACAAAAACTCTATATTGAATTTGAAAATTCATATTTGGAATATCATACTCTCTTACACACAACTGATTATATCAATACCAGTGATCTATTTTTAAAAAACCATTTACTTCCTTTCAACTAATAAAATAATTTGTCATTTTATTACTAAACTGTTTATTCTTTATAATCATATTATTCATCATGTGATAATATATATAAATCTATAGACTACTAACCACCTCCTTGGAAAATAATTTTGATGTTGTCCAATGTGAAACACTCATCCAAATAAATATTTTTTACTCTAATTCATATAATTGTGTCTTTATATTATATAATTACATTGTTTTTATATGGTAATAAGGTACACGAATTGGATTCATTTCGAGTAAAATGTTAATAGAGAACTCCATATCCCTTTTCATAGGAAATTTTGAGAAATCTATAGAAAATATATTATGATACATGTTCAATACAATCAAATAATACATGAATTTTAAACTATTTCATACTTCTATACCCATGGTTTATTATAATTTTTCTTATATATTATGTTATACTAGTTATTTTTAAAAACTATTGGTATAGTATCCAACTGGGTACTCTATTCCAGTAATTTTTTTAAAACTTTTGATATATAGTTTCTATTTTGATGAATTTTTGAAATTGTTGGTGTAGGCTGTTATTTTTATCAATCCAAATTTCCACCCCCATCCTAGATCCCTAATGTATATACCTCTCATGCACCTCGAGCCTCTGTCATATCCTGTCCCAAAAAATCCTCTCCCTATTCATCAATTTTTTTATTCAATTCTCTTCCCTCATAAAATAAAAGAGTCTAAATCCATCATATGTTTGTTCATGCATCAAATTAAAGTTATTCTATGAATAAAACAGTATACAAGATAGTGTTAGGTGATGAGACTTTTTGATTCATCAAAGTAAGTATTTTTAGATAATTTTCATTATATTAATGCATCATATATGTGATCAAAGTCCATGTAGGATTATTAATCATAATTTCTCACTATTTATAGTTAAATACAATGAAAAATAATTTTTTATTTGATATATATTATGTGATTAAGGAATTATTTGTTATATTAATTGATTTTTTTACTAATATATTAGGGTTTTATGGAATTATTTATGTAATAGTTTTTATTTTAATTAATAAATGAATTAAAACATGGTGTAATTAATTTAAATCTAATATATTTAGAAATTATATAATGTATTAAATATTTTTCTCAGTGTTTTTTATCAAGAGTTTAAGATTTTTTTTAGTTATTTTAAAACATGGGATAAGAATTATTACATTAAATTATCACTTATTTATATTTATACCTATAAACACATTTTTACGTAATTGGTGTAAATTAAAATTTTAAATCATCAAAACCATATTGAAATTGTTTAGAGTTTTTTTCTTACCTTTTTTATGAATATTTTAACACATGTTGTTATCTACCTTCTATATGGTTATTTTTAATACATTTTTAATATTTTTTTACTCCATTTTATATTAATATTTTGTAAGAAATTAAGATGTCATATTACATTTGACAAAAGGACAACAACATGACATAACTTTTTAATTAAAAAGGAATAAAGTTTTTATGTTTTCCCTAATTTGTATAGTTTATGTATAATTAAATAACTTGGTATAATTAATATGATTCTAATATATGGGTATTATACAATTCCATTCCATGTTATCAGTAAAAAAAACCTATTTAAAAAAACTAGAATTACGAAATTCCATATAATATATTAAATAAAATATTATAATTTCACATTATTATTTATTTATATGATATTCACTGATTTATCATATTAAAAAATAGCATGATATAGTTTTGTTTCACAAGGATTTTTGCAAACACACTGATAGGGTTGAATTAGTATGGATAACTATTTACAAATTAAATATCTTTCCTTTTACCTCTACATCTATTAGAGTGAATATATCTCAAACTCTTATCTTGAATTATTCAATCATGCATGTAATAGAGATAGAAACACTAAATAACACATCATACATATATTTATGAGGTTCATTCACAATGTGTGAGATAGTCCTCAGTGTGTGGTGGTTCTTATCCCACACAAACAGATAATATTATATTATCAAGAAAAAACAAGGGAAAGGGGATTTACTTAATCCCTTATACATTGAACTAACTAGATTATAATGCAAAAAACCAATCAACTCAATGAAGACCCACTTATAGATCTCAGACACTGGAACCAATTAGTTTCTTTATCTTTGTAGCCAAATTTTATTTGGTCTTTTTGAAGTTTGATCAACAGGATAAGCATAAGTCTCTACAAGACTAAATATATTTAGATTTCCTTCCTCAGTTGCATTGATCTCTTATTGGTTTGAACTCCTCTTGTTCTTCAAGAACTTGGATTACCCATATTCTTTTTTCTAGATAGAATAAAAATCAATATATCTTTATTCACTTCTCTTTATTATTAAATTCTTAAGATATTATTTCACAATAGTAATGATTATCTCAATATCTCATCTTTCTTTTCTGGAAAACCCTCAATGTATAGGTTATTAAATAGCAACACTCCATCAGTATCCCATTCTATCTACCTTTTCAATTTGAATAATCTTATTATTTCAACTCATCAAGACCACATAGATAATATTTCATGATTAAAATATTGAAACTATTTTTATGTTCATACTCATGATCTTGTTATTAAAATTCACTTCTTTCATGTACATCAAATTTCCATTATAAATAATGAAGCAAAGATCCTGAAAATATGGAAACATATCTTATTATTCAAATATCCTATAATTTTATTCAATTATATTCAATTTTTTATATTATTTTAAACTTTTTAAAGATATATTTAATGATGTTTCATGATATTGTATTTTTAATCTCCTCAAATCTCAACCTATTTATTTATTCAATCTTCTTTAAAAAATGAATCTATTTAATGCGTATGCATGCTCACATTAAATAATAATTGTTTATTGTAAAGTTTTATATCATGGTATAAATTTATTCTTAAAATCTCAAAACCAATATTGAATTGAATCATGGCTTAATAAATCAAGAATTATGATGTTACAACACTAAATAATATCACAGCATCAGCTGGTTTTGATCTTTTGTTTCACCTGTAAACAGTAATTTAATCTTATATATCCATTAAAAGAATATTTCATATAATTTTAAATCTTCATTTTACTCTTATACATCATAAAATTTAACATTATGGGAGTTAAATTGCTGCTTATATATACTCTAGAATCTTATAATTACTCATAATTATATGTAAACAAAATCTTATGTATGTTTTGGAACTTTAGACTTGATCTTAGGTATCATCAGATTAATCTTATGTATGGTTCAAGATATATTTCATATCATTAATTAAATATTCCATATACTCTGATATTTTTTATATATCATCAAATAGATGTTACATTTCATAGTGTATCCTTTTCATTTCCATATATTTTCTATATTCTCTATGATATTATTCACGATCTATGTGATTTTCTAAATTTAACTTTCGATATTATTATGTATCTTCTTTTCCAATTTCCTAAAAACTTTAGGATATTATGTATAAAATTAAATCTTATTATTATTATTCAAATAAACTCAAAACACTCCATGATATATTTAAGTTATCTTTAGTAACATTATAATGATTCTTAGATCTCTTATAGAACATATGAACTCCTTTGAATATTTTAGTGATATTTTACTACCTCAATTTCATTATCACTTCTTCAAAATATATACAAATATTCATCAAATATACTTTCACTATTTTTCCCTTAATAAAACACAAGTTTCATCACAACTCAAATAGAACGTCTCCAAACCCTATCATCCATGTATAGCTTTCATTAAATGCATAAATTTTCGTTTTGACAACATAAGCATGGATATTTCCCAAAATAAATATCTATATCTCTTCTTCAATATTCTTATAAATTTTATCAAAATTAAATAGAATAAACAACCTTTAAAACAAATTATTCATTATAGGTCTATAAAATACTTTAAAACTCCAAGCATCAGCATCTTCTACCTTCAAAAAAACCTATAGTAGATAGTGACTTCATCAACCATTAATAATAGCAACACATGACTTTGAATCATTATAATATCATCCCTAATATAATTATATTTAATTTTCATTCACGAATATACATCTCAATCCTTTATTAGAATAAACTCATTCTTCTTCCTTAGTAGTATTTCATGATAACACTACATTATTTGTCTCTTGATTAAATCACATTTTTCAACATATGAATAGATCTATAGAAACATGAATATAACACAACACTAAACATATAACTATCATTATAAAGTCCAAGATTCAACTCACATAATTCCTTATATGATAACTTTTTTACTTAATAAAAATCTATATTCAGTTTGTATCAATCATGAGGGTACTATAATCTCTAATATTCAATGTGTTCATTAATCTTTACTCAATGTATATTGACATACATTCTTAGTATACTTATAAATTAATCCAATATTATCATCTAAATACTTATTGATACCTTTTCATATTGAGAAAAATACAAAACATTATCATCCAATGGACTAACAATCAACCCCTTTACATTGTTTGTCAACACCCATAATGAAAATGTGTGGCAATATGATTTCAACCATTTTTTCTTTATATTCCCCTTATTATCAAAAAATAAATGGGATGAAACCATGTATGAGTGATCAATTAATAAAATATAAATATAATTGGTAAATTCTTGTTGTATAAAATAGGAGTAACCAAAATTGTTCTTCCCAACCATGTATTTCTAAAAAAATTATCACTTTTCTTTTATGTTACCAATTTCTCATATAAATACACATAATTTCTCAAATAGAACTAATTTATGGGGAAACAAATTTTGTCTAATTTTATCACTTAGTGATAAGAAATTTATAACCAATGATAATGATTTCTCTATCCCCCTTCAAATCACAATGATTCTATTAAATAAAATGATAGGAGAATTGACAATAATAGTGAAAACATAAAACATTTTTATAGAATTTATAAGTTCATATAAAATAATTATTTCTATAATCTTTAACAAATATGCTCCCCCTTAATGGGTTTAGTATATATTATCTTAATCAAGGTATGTCTCTTTTACAAATAAACTCTAAGAACCCTTTTTATATGAATCCTTCAAGTCATTATGAAACTAAAGATAAATTAATAAAAGATGGATATTTAATATTACTATAATGAAATCATAGAATACATTATTCTATATATCTACCTATATTCATTACCATAAATTTCCTACAAAAAAAACAAAAAAATAAGTTGGAATAAGGTGGGAACTCTTTAATTCGTTATAGAGAGAGAGAGACAAGGTTAGGATTTTCTTCTGTACCTGGATTATCCTCTATTTTAAACTCTAAAATTGAGATAACTCTCCATGATTTTACCTTTATTTTTCAAAAAATAATATTTCTTGGGTATCATTATTTTATTGATTATTTCATCTTTTTACTTGTGTGTAATTTACCTCTATACTTTATCTAAAATAGTGCATGGATTTATGTGTTTCTTATTTATTCACTTCAATATCTCCTATTATTTTAGAACTATGATCATGAAATATTTTGAAACATGTTTATCTTTTTTGTAACTTCCATATAACTTATAAAAAAATATTTTGTCTCCATATTGTTGAAACCACTCTTAAAATAGGAATTCACCATTACTTTTATATATATATTCCATCAAATTAACCCTTTTGTTTATTTATTGGATTCATTCTATTCTTTGTAGCTATGTATTAATTCCATTAATATTTACACTCATGTATTGTTTGAAAAAAACATGGTGTGTCCTTTTCTCCCATGATAGAAGTAGTTTCTCTTATTTGGTGTATCATCCCTCTCAAAATTCTTGATAATGTCTTTTTTATAACTTTATTCTTTATAACACTTCAAGGTAAGCTCACGTGTATTCTTATACACATTCTTTTTCAAATTTTGCATTCTTCCTCTTTCAATTGAATTTATAAAATTCTTAGTTTATTTGAGCCAAATTTATTTATCACAATAATTTTTTTTTGAAATTTTCATATAGTTATTCTAAGCATCCAAATTTATTTGAAATATATAGATTATTCCTATTATTCTTCTATATAAGTTTCTTCAACTCAACATTTATCTTCCTTTATATAGGACATATTTTTATTATAATAATTGACATATTCTGTCAAAAAGAAATATATTTATTCCTAAAACATTCAAAATAAAATAAATAGATAATAAATTTTCATTCTCTTATTTGAACAACATTTTTACATATTTTAAATGTTGATAGTTTTTGTGTAACGACGCGTCATATTTGAGAAACATTTTGGGAATTATTTTCCTCATACGTTATTACTTATAAATTTTATGCAGTGGTGTGTTTATCATAATTTTTTTAACCTATATTAGTACATTATATTATTTAAAACTTGTACAATATATGAAAATAATATTAACACAAATAATGTTTTTAGAAACCAGTGGTACCGTTTTCATTTGTCCTGTATTATTTTTTCATTATATAATTTCAAACTATTATTTTCAATTTATAGAGGTATTTTATCACATATTTTCACCTATAAATTATGTATATAAGTAGATCTTCATTCATAAGTTTTTCATGACTCTACTTGTGTCCCTTAAAGGTTATCCAATTTTACTTCTGACTCATGAAACTTTATATTAAGAGTTTTCTTCTAATTTTAAATTGATTTCACCCTTTCTTCGTAATCATTTTTGATTATCTCGACATGCTTCTCAGGGTCTTCCCGCATCTTGATATTATCTTGAAATGAATTATAAAGCTCATTTATATTGTTTTCCTTGATCTCCAATTGAGAATTATTGGCGTGGATGATATAAATTTGATTCCAATATAATTTATAGATCTTAAATTCTATCCGTTTCTTGAATTTTTCTTTCTCTCAAACTACATTATTCAATTAATTCTCAATGTAGGAGCACATTTCTTAAATATCTATATTCTTATCACTTTTGGCCTCAATTTGTTTGGTAATATTTATACACATAAACACATTTTTTACTAGTGCTTCCTCCATTCTATCATATTATTATTCAGTTTTAGTGATCTCATCTTATAATCCCTTAAAAGGGATACAAATTAAATTGGTAACTTCTTCAAAAAAAATATAGTGTTCTTTTCAAAAAATTATATGAATATACTTTACATTACTTAGAAACATGATATTTCCCACATTAACTTGGTTCATAAATAAGAAAATATTGAAAATATATTTTAATTACCTCTTCTTCATTTATTACTTTTTAAAATCATAATGTATAAGTGTTTTCCATTTTCTCACTAGTGAATTTAACCACATGATCTTCACCTATCATTCTAGATCAAATTAATATATAATTATATAATATACTAGTAGGATTTTCTTTAAATTTATATAAATGGGATGCCTTATCATCATTTATTAAAATATAATCTTCAAGAGGATAGTTATAAACATATACCAAATAATTTATCTACTTTTTTACCTTAATTAGTGGTGAATCCTCCTTTTCTTTTCTCTTTGATATGATTTTTTCAATTCATTTTATTCTCTTATTATACTATTATTAAAATTCTTGTAAGATATTTACTATATATTTACTTTGATAGGGAACTGAAAAACTTATTAAAAAATTTAATTAATTTTTTTTAAGGAATAAAAACTCAAACATAAAATATTTAATTATATAGAATACAATTAGAGGTAAAACATGGTGATCTGATACCAATTATTGTTTCACTAGGATTGGTCTAGCCATATTGAGAGGGGTTTAATCAGTGTGGAAAACAATTTACTAATTAAAACTCATCACTTTTACCTCAACCATTGTTAGAGTGAATGGATCTCAAACATTCATCTCACATCTAAAATACATACATCTAATAAAGGAAGAAACACTTAATAACATAGCACATAATTAGTTAAAAGGCTCTCTCACAATGTGTTAGAGAATACTTGGTGTATGGTGGTTATTATCCAACAATCAGATGGATAATATTTCATTATCATAAAAAAATAAGGTCAATAGTGTAGCTGTAAATCCTTATACCTAGAACCAAGTAAATTACAATGCATTACACCAACAAGATTAATAATCACACACTGAAGTTCTCAGAAACTAACAACAACCAACTCTTTTATCTTAACAGCTAAATTCAACAAGGTACTTTTAAATTAAGATATACAGGATAAGAAAATCCTCCATATGACTGAAAAGATTTTGACCTTCTACCTCATTCAAACAATCTCTTTGCATTTTCCCCTATTCTTCTTTAAGAACTTAAATAACTAATATGTTCTTCACCAGATATAATTTTAATAAATCTATATTTCTTACCTTTTAATTATTTAACACTCAAGATATTATTTCCTATCATCATTAGTTAAATTATTCTCTTGTAAAAAATTTCTTAAAAACCCTTTATGCCTTTGTTATTCAATAGTAAAACTTCATTTGTATACCCTTCCTTTTTTCCCTTTTGGATAATATTTTTCTTTCATAAACTCATAAAGACCATATGGATAATATTATGCAATTGAAATATGAAAAATACATTTATGATTTGTGTAATGATCTTCTTATTAAAATTATATTATTTTTTCTAATCATGTTTCCTTCATAAATATTGTTGCAGTAATCCACGAGTTATAGAAACATATTATCTTATTCATACCTCCTAAAATATTATCCAATGATCTTATATTATTTAAACACATTTAAATTTTTTAAATATATATTTAAATACCTTTCAATATATTATATTTTTACTTTCCTCAAATCTTAGCTTCTTTTTTTATTTTATTTTTCCATAAAAACATATATTATTTTCCATGTATGTATGATCACATGTAATAATAATAATATTTAATTATAAAGCTTCATATCACAATTAAAACTTATTATCATAAAATAATCACAAATTTTAGCTTGAATCATGTATCAATGTATCAAACATTGTGATGTTTAAACACTAAATAAAAAAACATCATCACCTTGTTTTAATTTTAATTTCATATGGGAACAACCATTTAATATTATATATACAATAGAAGGATACAATTCTTCATTTTAAATCATCAAATTAGTATTAAAAATCACCAAATTTAATATTATCTGAGTCAAATTATTTCTTATGTATACTCTAGAATATCATAATTACTCATATATACCATCAAACTTAATTTTAAATACACAATGTAAATTTGGATTTGATCGTTTGTATCACCAAATTAATATTTTATACCCTTGTAAAGATAGTATTTATAATTAAATAGATTTTAAATATATTAGTACCACATTTTATTTTTAATATATTTTCTATATTCTCAATGATATTATTTGTGATTTCAATAATTTTACAACTTTTAATTGATTTATTATTATATATTCCCTTAACCAATTTTTTAAAAAATATTGAATATTATATAAAAATATCATTATTTTAATACTTATTAAAATTAACTCAAAACACTTTATTATAACTCTATATTATCTTAAACCATGTCAAAATTTAACCTAAAGATCTTACAATACATATGAACTCCTTTGATTATTTAAATGACCTTCCTTTACCTTGATTTCTTCATCCATTCTTTAAACTACATTCAAATATTCATAAAATATGATCCCATTATTTATCAATTAGTACAACACCTATTTCATATTAACTCAAATATATTTTCTACAAATTTCTTCATTTAATTCCAACGTACATATAATGAAAAAAAATCAATATTCATAACACAAGGATGAATATTCCCCATATTATATAGAAATATTTCTTATTCTACATTAATAATCAACTTCTTAATGTTAAATATATACAACATCATATAAAACCAATTCTTCACAAAAAGATTGCATAATACATTCAAACTACAATTATTAATATCTATTATCTTTAACAAGAACATATAGTAGAGAGTAAATTCATCATCTATTAATAAGTGTGGAACCTATTTTTATTCGATATAATTTACACTCTACAACCATAATATTTAATCTAATTTTATGAATTTTTATCTCAAACCTTCAATAGAATAAACTCATTCATCATCCTTTCCAGTCTTCCGTGTCCGTACATCGGTCTTAATATCTTTACTCAACCACCATTTCCAACATATGAATGGATCTATGGCAGTAATATGATTGAAAGATAGAAAACATACACTTGTCATTATGAAATCTAATTAGTATCTCATATATAGTATTCCATGAACACTTTCCCTCTAATTAACAGTCCATTGACATCATGTATCAAAATTAAAAGTACTCTATTATCTAATATGTGGTGTGTTTGTCAATATTTAAGCAACAAATATTGGCATCCTTTTATCGGATAATTCAATATCCATCCAATTTTCTCATCTCAATACATATTGACATTTTTTATTATTGATAAAAATTAAAACACATCATCATCCAATGGACTAATATTTAGTAGTGTCTCTGATGCGCAAAGTGAATTATATATATATATATATATATGTTTTACTATTGAATTATTTTTTATTACCTCTATTATTCTAAATATTCATTATTTTTATTAACTATATAATTATAGTCTACAATTTTTATTTTAATGATAAATTAATTTTTTATATTATAAAGTATATAAGTTGGATGTATGTTATTGATTAGATCTCAAATAAGTTTCAGAATGAGTTGGATTTATTTTAATATTTTCAATTTAATAATTATTTTTATGGATGAATTATTCACTTCCCCTATTATGATTCAATTGGAAGGACATGGTTAAGTCATGAATAAGTTTCTTAAAATATCTTCGGAGTTTGTTTTCAAACTAAATATTATATCTTGTATTATAATGAAGAGAAAAATCAATTAAATATTATCAATAATAAAAATTAAATAGTTGGAATAAATAATTTTATTTTTAATCAGTTCATGGTTATTCAAAAATATGATAATGTATGTAGTAAAATGAAATAAAAAATTGGTATGAGTACACATTATAAAACTAATTATAATGATGATGTTCATATATATGGAATACTGCAAATTGAGCATGTGGTAAAATGATAAAGCTAAAAAATTTATTATAACTGTATCATGGGAAAATATGTATGGAATTTCAAATATTTGGATTGATTATACTTTTATATTTTTAAATAAATTACTTCCTGATGATATAGAAATTACAAAAAAAATAATTATATGGAATTCAAGTAAAGTTATTATCTTGGATTTTCAACTAATAAAATTTAATATTTATAGAAAGATTATATCATTTTTTGGGAGAAAATAATGAGCTTAAAGAGTAAAAATAATATGTTATATCTTAATGGAATCAAAATGTATATGTCACACCATATCATATACCAAAAAAAGTAATGTGACACTTTATATTGATTCCCTAGAGTCAAAATATTATTATTTTTAAAAAAATGTAGAAAAATATGATATGATGTGATACTGAAAAAAATAAAGCTACTAGTGAGATAGATCATCCTATCGATGGGTTAGTGGGGTATACATCTAATGAATTAAATTATAATTTATATGTGATTTACATAGTTTCAAGTTAGATATATCATGTGATTATTTTAATCTATTTAGTCCAAGGATTCTGTCAAATAGTATGTAGCCAATTTTATTCACAACTATAATCTTACCTTATGGATGTATAAAAAAAGAACCATTTATTTTATGAATATAATCATATCTAGGAATTTTTACTTAGAAAATAAACTTGAATTATACTTGTAACCTTTAATAAAATATTTGAATCAACTTTAGAAAATGGGTATGTGTGTATATTAAGATTTTATAAAAGATTCATTTCAAATGTGTTTTATTTTTATATGAATAATAAATGATTTTATTTCTTATGAAATGATGTATGGTTAGAGTATGAGGGTTAAAATATCATTTATTTTTTTTTAAATAATATAAGATCTATAATACTTGAATTTTTGTATAACATCAATTTTTTGAGATGTCAATGATTCTTTGCTATGAATTATCCATATGGAAAAAATCATTGGATGTTCGAAAATAATGTTGAGATAAAAAATTTGACTCAATAAATATCGGGAACTAATATTCTTAATGAAACTATAAAAAAATAGAAAACAATGTATTTTTTAGTTAGATATATTTTTAAATGTAGTTAATTTATTAACCCATTTTTTCAAAAAGAAATCTAAATTTGGTGTAAAAAATGGAAATTGTATGTGGCTAGTTAGCCATGTTTAAAAGCGTTTATAATTATCCACGCATCATTTAACTATATTTTTTAAAAACACTTGAAAGATACTTATAAAACATGGTAAAAATGATTTAATAAATAAATACCTTTTTTATAACTTTCCCCCACCCCGCCTAGACTGTGGACCTACCCATACAAGCACAGGTCACCATCAACACACTTGCACTGGTGGGACTTCCGAAAACATATATAATTAGCTAAATTTTCTATACAAAAATAACTAATATATCTAAAATAATATCATATAATATATAAATTTAAATTTAAACTCATATATATAATTTATAACATAAAAATCATAATAAATTTAATTTTATTCAAATAAATATTAATTATAATAATATATACACACACCTTCACACGAACACATACATATTTTTATTTTATATGTATATATATACACACACGCGCATGTTTACATTTATAAATATATATGTATTTTGTATGTATATATAATAAAATATTAAATATATAAGATATGAATGTATGTATTATTTAAATTAAATTTTCTTTTAGAAAAATTAAATTTATTATAATTTTATATATTATAAAATATATATATCAATTTCTAAATAAATTTATATTTTAAACGTTTGATTTCAAATAAATTAGCTATGTTTTTAAAAAAATTCTTATTAGTTATGTTTTTTTAACATGGTTAAATAAATTTCACTAATTTCATTTTTTATAGTGTGGATTGAAATTTTTTACTTTGGTTTTTTGTACTGTTCGTATGAATTTTAGAAAGGGGGGAAATGGATATATTAAATATCATTATAATTTTAGTGAAATGGTGTTTTTATTTTATTTATCTTATTAGTCAAAAAAATTTATATTTCATTTCATATACATAATTTATATTTAAATATATATATATATATATATATATATATTAAATGTTACATATAATAATTATGAATGTTAAGGGGATTACCAAAGTTAATTTAAGATCTCAAGGTAACTTTATGGATGGGGTTTCAAACCTATGCTTCATCTTATGTTCATTGGTCATAACAACTCGAAAGTTATTTATACTACTAATGTGATGATAAATTCAAGGAAAGAGAATTTTTTTTTAGATTTTAAATGGTGTATATGGTTATTTAATAAACATATGAAAACACTTCAATATAAAAAAGGTGAAAATAAAAATTCTAAAAAATTATGATCATTGCATCCTTCTATATTTTTTGATTCCAATAGTCATTCTAAATTTACTATTAAATAATGTAATGGTGGAATGGATTCAATTGTACCATTTTTATAGATATACTTGTACTAAAATTTTGATAAATATTTTCTTGAAGAAAAAACTAGCAAGAGTCACCCATAATTTTTTGTGAGCTTGAGAGAAACTTTCCTCCACCATTTTTCACTTACATGATGCATTTAATCATCCACCTTCCTATCAAAGTTATTATTGTGGGTTCCTTTGCTTCACAATGAATGAATCCAAATAATAAATTTCCCACAATGACATGATATTGACATGAATCCATTATTACCTTTTGATGATCCATATATTATGACATCAATAGAGAAACAACTGTGTTTTTGTAAAGGTTTCTTTAAAAACAGAATTTATTGTCATTATTGATGTAATACCAAGAAATATTTTCGATAATGGTGTGGATGAAATTGAAACTTCTAATTCCTTCACCGGTGTTAAGAAAAATATTACATATAATGATGAAAGTAAATTAATTGTTATATTTGATTGTAAATTAGAATTTTTAGTGGGGAATTTATAGTAGCAACAATATTATTGATTTTTTATAAATCATATCATTATAGTCATTTTCTTAATTTTTTCATATGTATTATCCATTTCCAAAATTATTTAATTAATGTAATTTTTTAAAATATTGGATAATAAAATGAAAATTACTTTTATTATAAATAATATGTCAACTATTAAAGAGAAAATACTAAAAAATTTATCTAATAATGATCACATATCTTATCACTCACACTTTCTCATACCATATTTTTTTAAGAAACCTATAATATTTAGACCACCAATGTTTTTACCACTATTTCAATTATACCCTACAACTCATATACCTTTTGGTTTTATTTCTAATCCCATTGTTTCACATAAATCACCATCTTATTTTAGACTACTGATGTTAACACCATTATTTCCCTATTTGATGATACCTCTCAACACCTACTACCAATTTTTACCCACTTTTATGAAACATTCCTTTCCCTTTTCTTTATCTCCTTGATATTTTATTCTCTTACCCCTTCGACTTATGATCCCATGAATATTAATAATTTAAAGATTATTGATCCTCCTAGACATATTTTATAGACTTATAATCCTTAAAAACTACTAATTATCTATATCCTTCTAATTCTTAATATATTATTGATCTTACAATATCAAGTATATTTTTAAAACTATATTAAATTTTTTCAGAATAATTTTATTTAAGTTATAATTTATATTAATTTTTTATTTTAAGTTTATCTTTCATATTTGGATATATTACTATGAGATGTGGTCATAATTTCATGCTTGATGTATGGAACCACCATAAACAGGTATTGTTTTGGTACATTAAATAAAACTAAATAATTTTGAAACACAATAGGAAACTTAGAAGCTCTATGAGAATACTATCAAAATATAGTGATATATTTTCCATTCAACCATTCTTCGGGATACATTATTGTGATCAAATAAAGAATAACGCATTATCTAAGATATGGGGAATTAAATTTTTTACCTTAAAATCAAATTATTATTAAATTATATTAATTAATTTTTGTTGCATCTTTTTTTAATCCCCTTGATGGCCAAGCTGTAAGGGATGGAAGTTTGATGGAATTAGGTGAACTATAGAGAGAATATAATAATTTATTATATATTGACTATACTAATAGAGTGTTCACTATGATATAGGGTATACCTACCCTGAATGATTCTATAGATGCACTATATCATGATATTATCTCTTACTAGGAAAGTGTTGAATTCAAGGTATTGTTAAATTTTAATATCTTTTATTGAAACATATTACTACTAGTATAATCACATAAATTATTTCAATTATTATGAAAATAATAAAATTATTGATTCTTATATAATTATAATATTATTTATTGAATTAATTACAGGATTACACATAAAGGAATTAGAAATATATTTACATGATGTATTTTAATACATTGGCACTGATGAATATCCTAGAACATGAGAAAAAATAAGTATTTTTAGATACACTTGATATTGAATAGGTTGTTTAAAAATTAAGGTTTAAAGAATTATAAACATCATGTTTTGTCTATACATGAGTTTTATTAGGTTTTATCATTAATATCATATTAATTAATATTTTATACTTGCATCTATTTTTTTGATTATTTGCAATCGGAAGTGTTGAACATTGATGGATGTGTACATCTAGAATTTTTTTCCCTCATAAAGGAAAAATAAATATGGAAGTGTTTTTAATGTTAATAAATAAGATATTATTATCATAATTTATGTGATCCTTTAAAATTTTAATTTCTATTTTTAAACTTTATATCTAATATAGATATTTAATAATGTTCTATATAAGTTCTTAATGATAATGTAGATGAAATATTTATCCAAAATGATCATTTACTCTAGGTTCTAGGTGAGGAGAACTGAGAGAGGGTCTATAGTTTACTTGAGAATACTATCATTCATTAAAAGTATTTTATAATTCAATAAATTTAAACACCGCTACCAATAAAAACTAAAAATTTCAAGAATTTCATGTAGAAGATGTAGATGCAAAAAAATAGCACTCCATGAGCATGAATGAAATCAACAGATCAATGATCCCTTTTTAAAATCTATGATAGATATATTTTCTTCAGTTACACCAGTTAGTGTTTCATTTATAGATACATATATATATATGATACATAGATTTTATCTAACTGTATCCCTTTTATATTATAACGTTGATCCTTTTTTAATATTTCTGTTAAGAAAATATTCGAATGAATTACTTTTTAAAATAATTTTTAAATACACTTTAAAAATAATCAGTTAGTTGAGTCATTGAAAATTCATTTATTATACAAGGAAACCACTTAAAAACTATTCTCATTTTAATATAATAAAATATTTTCAAAATTGTTTCAATTCATGTAGTCCTATAATATGACTAGAATGATGCATGAAATATTTCCCATATCAATCATTCATGAGTGAATATAATTATTTAGTACAGCCTATAACATTATATAAGGTTTTTATTGACCTCTTATTCTACCAATACATCATAGTGACTCAAGTTTCACTACAAAGAGATTAGTTATAACTTGTTGTGGGTATATTTTGTGGCCCAAGCATCTTATTCTATACACCTACCATTTAGTTCCCATGAAACAACTAAAAAACATATTTTATTACCATTTTTAATTCTATAACCTCGAAACTAAAATCTTAGGGTCCAATTCATGTTTTCAACATTACCTCAAGAACATTCCTTGATCACCAGGGTTTGCTAACTAGTATCGATGGAAAAAGAAATCACTTGAGGAATAATTTTATCTCTTTAATAAAAAAAAATCATCCATGTCATTGCATATATAATAAATATTTTTAAAACATTTTTATATTAAAACTAAATAATAAAATACATAATAAATCCAAACAATAATACCAAGTGACAATGACCAAATTGGTCACACAAAAACCCACCGATATAAATAAAGGAATAAAAATCTCGACATAGACTCTACCATAAAATACATATCAATATATACATCGAAGTATTTATGGATCTCCATTAACAATGAATGATGAACTCACCTTACTTGTATCATGACCAACAATTTCTCTATTTACACTCATGTGCACGTATAAAGGTGATAGTAAAACTCAATAGAATTTCCCCTAATGACGCCAATGTATTTATAAGAATACGTAAATATAAAATTTAATGTCTATGATATGTAAAATAATAAAAAAATATTTCTATTAAATAAGTAAATAAAATAATTTTAAAAAAATTCAATTCTAAATATGTCATAAGAAAAAATTCTTTTGAAAAAATTATTTCTTCAATGCCGAAGAAAAAATCTAGGGGCTCCTCTCTAAGAAACCTATTTTTGAAAACTCCACATTTTTCACTTTTAATACTATATTAAAAAAAATATTTTTTTATAAAAAATATATCACATATTAAAAATCATTCACCCAAAAACTCACATGTGTGTAATAATTTCTTAAGTATCTATACCCATAAATAAACATACAAGCTAGTGAATGAAACATAATTGGAATGAGTCATTTCTCACCCAGAACAGTGTATAGACCACATCATCACTCATACACACAATTTTCCTTTAATGAAGACACATTTATGACCCTCCTTGATATGGAAATAGATTTTTTCATAATATCCCAATCAATTGATTGTTGCTTACACTATTACATGCACTCCATAATATTCATGCTAAAATGGACATTCATAATCAATCTTAAAGGTATCATAATAAATATTATTTTCCCCAATGATTTTTTACAAAATAAAAGTCCATGTGACTAACCAATTAGAAAAAAATTCACAAAAACATATTATGAATAAAAAAACAAATTTTTATCATAAATTCCATTTTTTATTCAAAAATCACAATAAAACAACAAAAAACTCTAATCTAGGTTAACTAATTTAATAGAAAAAAATCAATTTAACATAAATGTATTTTTTGAAATCATTCAATAAAAAATAATCATTTATTGAAAAATAATAAAATTAGATAAAAAATTCTGTTATTTGGATTTCAAACCAAGGGAAATTACAAAATCCCAAATCTTTAGAAACAAATATTTTTTTCTCAAAATTTTTGTTTTAAAAAATAAATACATATGATTATTTAATAATTATTTATTATAAATTAAAAAATAATTTTTTTAGACATTAGTATACCAATTATGGGTTAACTAAATAATATAAATAAATCCAACACCACCTGCTTACATGTTTCATCAAAGAATACCTCAAAAATTTCTATTCAAGATAGAATCAAGAATATCGACTATTACATATTTTAAACAAAAAATCACCAAAAAATCACTATATCATCAATTATCTAGATATGAAATCTCCAAATTCTTATTTTTCAAAAATATAATGGAATGAAATATGTATATATAAGAAAATATAATATCAAAGATCTATTACCTTCAATTCTACATCAATCTACCCAATCCATGAGAGATATTTATCCAATGATTGTGGGAGCCCTCAAAATCTCACCAAATACTCCCTAAATTGATCAAAGTTGATTTAGGGTCTTAATGGGGGTCAACATATAAAAAATAAAATTTTAAAATAAAATTTTTCATCTTAAACCAAATGAATGGTTTTTATAAATAGTCAATTAACTTTTCATCAACTATATATATTTATTTCTCTAAATTTTTTCAAAATTCATAGTTAGAATACATTGTTGAATATGCATCAACCATGAATTTTATACTATCCCAAAATTCTTGAAATATATAATTTACCTGAAAATTTATTTAACCATGTGCAATATATACTTTTAATAAAACATCTTCTAGCCTCTATTGCATCCCAAAATCAACCAAAGCTCAAAAAAATGATCGTATTCCAATTTAATGACGTCACAATTACTATATTATTCCTAAATATCTGATTTAATGTTTTGAAAATATCAAAACCAATAATATGGGGAAATAATAAATTAAACTATATAATACTATATAATTATATATATTATACATATTTTAGTTTACACATATCATACCCTAAAATATAGTTTAATTATAACAAGAAAAATATATTATACTCTATGACATACCCAATTATACAATATGGTTAATTGATAAAACATTTAATATTAATCCATTTAATATCATATTCTATAATTTCTTTAGTAAATTACCTATAATTCCACGTTTTATTATTTTATTTCAATACGACGTATTATACGATAATGTTATTTTTTATTTACATAATATTCCCAAAATTAATAATTTCATCAAACATTTATCAGAGTGGTTCTAATATCATTGATAGGGTTTGAGTACATGTGATGTTTCATAAATTTTGTAAAAATATCATAAAACACTATCCAAGATCTATCATCATAGGTTTGAGATAAATTCTCTTAATGAAGAACCTGAGAAGGCTTAGATGTGTCTCTATTCAATTAAGGTCACATGTATAATGTATTTGATGAATATTTCACAATAATAACCAAAGAACTATTTCAACCATGTGTAATACACCAATTATTATAATCTTGGATTGAATCCATAGATCACTTATACAATCCATAGTCAACAGAAACCTCACAAGTAAAGGGTAAATAATATATGAAAAAAAATTGTCAAGGTGAGTTCAAATTGTTTGAATAATCATATAGAGAGGATAATGTTTTTTTATATTCCCTTAATATTAAATAAACAAGGATTCATGGAGACTATATTTATGATAAAATTTATAGGATAATTGAGATAATAATCGTTAGTATAATAAATCACATATTGTAATAGTTTAACTATATAATATTGTGATATAAGTCATAAAATAAATCCTAAATTTATATAAATAAATATTATATATGGTTTTAGGATATATAATTTTTATGTTATTAGGTAAATAAAACCATACCTAGACCCATCCTTATAGATCAACAAATATACATCACCCCTCTAGTCTATTACAAATATAAATTTAAAAATTATAAAATTATTATAAAATTAATTAAATCAAAATGTCCATATGGGATTATATGAAAGATATGAAGAAATAATACCTCAAAATTATATATTCATGATAAAAAAATATCAAAAAATTTTCTTATGATAAGGAAAATATAACACTATAGAATCATGTCTTCCTAATTAAATTAAACACAAATACCCTCTTCATCGTAAGCACCCTACGCATGATTAAATAAGGCATGTTGTTACTTATAAATTATATTTCCTTTGTTCAGGAATATTTATTATAACATTATCTACAACATATAAATTTACAACTTTTATTTAATTACTTAATCTATTAGTCATTCATAAATATAGAATGAATCGATGAAAAAGATATATCCTTTATAAATAAATTATAAATAAGTTAGTTTTCAAAAAAACCATTTTATTAGACAATATCTATTCGTTGACCAATTACACTCACCACTCATTAACTTTGGGAATGTATATCATAAACTTTCTCTTTTAAACCAAATCCTATAAACATCATCGCATAATTCAATTCTAATATATGAATATATTATGTTTCTTTATAGTTTATGGGTGATCCCATCACAATTAGTTAATTATAAGGTTATTATAAGATTTATTCCAAATCAATTGCCTATGAGGATGAATTAAAATCTTTCATAAAACATTTAATAGTCATAAAATTTTAAGGAAAGTTATTTATCTCTTAAATATAGTTACATCATCTAATATTTTACCTTGGAAAATGTACATAAAGAAAATAGAAAACCTCCAACTAACATAATATAATCTGATTAAAACTCATGTTTATCCTAACCCACTATTCCTAAAATATAGTTTATGTGAATCACATAGAGGATATTAAAAAGATAATCTATTTTATGGATACTTATATCAAATAATTTAATTTAATAATGTTTTTATATTATCTAATTATCATTTAAAAGGATTATACATAGAAATTGAATCAATAAATTTATTTAATTTTCATGATCCAACATGGGTTACCCTAGATCCAAGCACCATATTTATCCTAGATAATGGTCTGAAGGGCGTTACTAATCCCCATGTGCATAAAACTAGTGCATGGGAATGAAATATACATGAAATATAATGATTTCACAGGATTAAATAATAACAATGTGGGTATTACACCTAAAATACTGACATGAACACTCCTTAAGTCAAATGATATCACATATAAATAATCATTTTCCAATAATGATAAAAACCAAACATAGAATAAACATACAATGTAACCATCAATCATAAATTAAATTAAATAGGCATAATAAAAATATGATATAAAAGATAAAGATGATATGTAAAAATACATAATATGAATAAAATACCAAAATTAAATGAAGACCACAACCACTCATTTCTATGTGTCTAGAAATATGCTTCATTTCTTGGTATAACCACCATACACAAAGTTGAAACACAATATAAAACACTATCAAATAATAAAATAATTAGAACATTAAATATATATATATATATATGTGGGTGTGAGAAAAAATCCTAGTAACTAACCACCCACACTCCATACATTCTCTTTAAAGATAAATCTCATTCACTTTATTTTGAAAACACAACGATAAAGGTAATATTATTATTTGGATTGAAATAAATCATAGAAAATCACCAATTTAATCCATTTTATTATAATATAAATTTCACCAATTTAAACTCAATCCAATTTTGAAAACATTTTAGAAAAGGATAGTCATTTAAATAAAAATAATTAATTTCCAAACCAAGCCTTTTAACATACCAACATTTTTTATGTAAAGTAAAAACAACCCAATTACAAATACTCTTTTTAATATTATAAAAGAAAATCACTATAAAGATAAATAATTATTTTAAAAATGATTAAAATACCAATGATAAAAAATACTTACCTGGAAACCATATTAAACTAGAATGAGAGAAAAATATAGGTGGAAATAAATAACTATATAGAAGAAAAAGTAAAAAGTCATAGTATCCATTTGAACAAAAATTAAATGAATGAATATAATTAGAAAATATTACTAAAACAAATTTAAGTATTAAAAATGATGGTTAGAAACATTATGTGAACTAAATGTATACATTATTTTTCTGGTGACCACTAGATATAGTCTAATTATAACTAACAGTATTACTTCATAATTTAAGGAAACACATTAACCTAGTGGAAAGAAGGGATATTGATTCACTAGTTTAGTAAACTTTAGATACCCGAAGCTTGACGTACATAGATATCACATTACTTTTTCGGAATACTTAGTACATAATAAAAACACACACACAAGGACTGTAATAGTTTAGTGTCTTTGGAAACTCAGAACGTAATCTTCTAATCATGGTGAAAGATCTTCAACATCTCCCATAAATATCTTCCCCTTTTTTTTCTTACCTAAAACCTTTCTTTATATCCTGGGGAAAAGAAAACATAAAAGGGTGAGCTCAAATGCTCAGTAAGGGTAAAGGAAAGAAATATCAATCACAACATATTCATAATAACATATCTTTTGGAAGTCTTAACCTGAAAAAGAGATCATAATTTCATAACATGGGATAAATCATAGTAGTGAAATGTAATCCCAATAATAATAACATAAAACATGAAACATTGTGTCATACACACATAATCATAGAGAATCATTTCTTATTATTCAAGACTCATTTCCAAGACTATCTTCGTGGACAAAGTCCATTTCTGAACCGAGTTCATCCTCATTTCAGTCCTGTTTCACTGAACCGGTATAACCTACAGTTCCAGCCATGTCTATCTCATGAGATATAAAATCTTCACCCAATGCATTGGAGGGAGATATAGGTCCCACCAATCTCATAATGATATCATTCTTATGTGTGCCACAAAATCATAAATCATACAGCATTGCATAACCCATGTAATAAAAATAGGATTCTTAAACAACATGACATCATAAAACAATTCATATAAGATAAAGGAATTCATAAAAATAATTCCATCACAACATAATTAAATCAATGTAATAATAGGGATAGAAACAGAACCCTATATTATCTTATATGGAAAATAATTTTGATAAAACACTTGAACTCCATTCTTGAGACAAATATCCTTTCTACTTCAAAACACTTTTCCTTTCTTAACATGTCATACAATTCTAAACTAAAAGAAGTTGATTTAAAAATAAACATGAAAACTTTTAAGGTAAGCTTCTTGGAAATAATGTTTTAAAAATCCATTCATGCCGTATAAGTTAAAAGATAACATTTTTCTCGTACTTTTGTCAGAAAAGTCAAAAAGTACCTCGAACGAAAAACGACAAAAGATTCCTTTCATATCTTTTACTAAAAACTCACCGAAGGGTAAAATTGGATATAAACTATTTTAGAATGATGTAAATATTACATATTTAGGAAACATGGACGTGGATGATAAAATATACCCTAGTAAATACCAAAGTATAAGCAATCTCGGATAAAAATGAGATTGTGATATTTCCCTTACCTTAGGTCCGATTTGATTCGTAAGTGTCTAAACCCCCTGTATAATCATTTAAATAATGTTATTGACTTATTCCATAATCATACTTATTTTTATGATATCATATATGGTCATATTCTTAGCTTTTTATTGGTAATATTTCATTATTACTTGTTATTCGGGTGTTTATTACTTTTTGTTCTTATGCGTGTTTTGTCGATTAAATTCTTATTTTTCTTTTTAGGTTATAGATACCTCATTTACATAATGGTATTAGGGTAATATATATCATATTAATTCATTAAATTCATTTATATAATCATTATGCAATGAAGATCATGTAGAACGAGTCGCATCACATCGTGGAGACGGTATTCCGTACGTACGCACGAGCGATGATATCGTTCCCATGATTGTGGAATTGTACTTGAGTATATATATATATTTCAGAATCAATATCACTTTACAATAATCATATATAGTAATTATTTACACCATTATACCCATCCAAGTAAGGTGGTGGTGGAAAATAGATTACACCACGGCATGGAGACGGTATTCCGTACGTACGCACGCGCGGTGATTTCATTTTCCGTAGGATGGATAGATGGTGAAATAGGTTTTTTTTCATACTTATAATAACATATCAGTATATGAGTGATACTGATGTTATTACTTCATAATGAAACAACCTAAGAAGAAGAAGTGGAAGAAGAAATAAAGGTGAAAGAATCGGTAATGGACATTACCTCTTCTTTGAAGCGCCTCTTTGATACCTCCTCTTAGGGCACTAAAATTGGTCTTTGAAGAAGACCAGGACCTCTAGGATGTCTCTACGGAAGTGGAGAGAATAAATTTTCCAGGGTTGGCCGAGCTTGAAGGCTCAATGTGGTTTGAGGAAGAGAGGGAGGAAGTGCCCTTTTATAAGGGAGGAGAGGGGCACCTTTGGAATAACAAAATATATTATTATATTATAAAGTCACATTCAGTTTTTAATAGCTCCAAATTGAGTTATTTCGAAGATAAGGTGGGGGTGGGTCGAAATCCTATCATCCAATAGAATTTGGACAAGTTTAGTTTACTATTTTAACCTTATCATTTAGTTTTAACTTTAAGTTGGATAATTTTACTTTTACCGTGTCTTTTTGTGTTCTTACACTATAAGGTTAATAAACTTACTATAACAAGCCAAACGAACCCCAAGTTGTTTATTATTAATATATATAACCTTATCTAAGTCATTTGGCCGAGCCTTAGATTTTTAATAATATAATAACAATTAATAATATAATATTTGTTTTCAAAACTATTTTATGTCAATTTTGACACTATTTGGTAATTGATTTTTTTAAAAATCATAACAGAATGATTAGTTAAGAAAAGGTTAAAAAACTAAATAATAACATGTCATATTAACCTAGAAAATTAGTTTAATTCATAAAAAGTCTCAAATTACATTTATTTGGGTATTTATAACATCAATTATATCAATATTTCATTAATAGGATAATTACTACATCATCGTTGTGTCAAAAATAAATTAAATTATTTAATGTCTAAAAATTACAAATAAAATATAATTATGTAGGAAATAATTTTATATTTCTAATGAATATTTATAGTCGAATTTATATTATGTATAACCCTATATTAAAAATTATTTACTTATTACACTTTGATTTTAACTATTTTAACCCTTCTTTAAATAAATTAATAATAAATGTCCTAATCTAATCCAAGAGGGCTTAAATGGTCATATTTTATTCCTAAGGTTGTTTTTGGTCTAATTACACATATCCAATAGAATTAGGACATGTTTTAGGGTAATAATAATATCATTTTTACCCTTAATTACCCTATTTACTTTTAACCGTGGTAAAAAAAAGTAAAAAGTTACTATTCACCAAAAAATATTTTCATCTAATTGAACCACATTTTAGTCCTCGATATTAACCGTGTCTCTCGGATTTTCGAAATTCCACTCACAGAAGTGGTAAAATTAAGTTTTATGAAAAATTCAGTTTTTTTAACTACCACTTAGTGGTTTCACTATTCATCAAAAAATGAAAGTTTCCAGAAAAATACAAAAAATTAGGCCTAAGATATATTTGATATTATGAATTCAAAAATGATTTCTATTTTACCAAATTCAAAACATATAAGTTACATTAATTAATTTAAAAATTAATTCCCGTCATCAAAACAAATAGCGTGTTTTTAAGAGATAATAACTATCAAAAAATTGACACTTGTTTATGTTTGGTTTAAAAGTGAAATTACATCCAACGACCAACATTGTATTAAATTGTAAAAATATATTCTAAATATACTTTAAAACCACTCAAATTAGTAATTTATCACAATTAATTATTTTGATTAAAAAAGTATTTTTTAATTAAAATTTAGTAATTTTCACTATTCATCAGAATATGAAAGTTATCCGAAAAGTACCAAAATTTCACCCTAAGCTAATTTCGATATTCCGAATACAAAAATGAAGTCCATTTTGAGAGATAAAATTTCTAAAATTTTAAAAGGTGGTTATTACTATTCATAAAGGCTAGTTTTAATAATATTTTAATAACATATCGTTGTTCAGTGAAACTCGGTATTGCGTACTACACACGCTATCGAGGAAGGCCATGATTTCGTGTAATGCAAGGGAAGTCAAAGATGTGTGTTGTGAAATCTCCTTTTGGTGTAGCGTACAACACAAGACATTAATAAAATTAAAAAGAATATTTTTCATAAAATCCCGAGGTGTTACATTCTACCCCCCTTAAAATGAATTTCGCTCTCGAAATTCGTCGGGGTTATAAATGGTTTACTACTCGAAAGTTTCTTTAATAGAAACCCACATCGTAAAAAGGAATACCAAAACCAATATTTAAAAACAAAATTTTGAAACGTAATGGTTACCCAAATAAACTAATCATCGGGTTTCCACATATGTGAAAATATGGATATGGAAGAGAAATCTAACCATCATGTTCTAATGGAGAGTGGTAGAGAACATGGCTATGGAAAAGCCAGCAATCACAAAGCCATAAATTTGTGACGATCTAAGGTATCATCTAATTCATCAGATATAAGAGCACTAGGACAACATTTTTGGTTTTCAAGATCATTTCCCTAAAGTTGATGAAATTGGAATTAGAAGAAATACATTCGTGATTTTGGTACTATGTCACCGTTGGACATTATTTGGAAAATTTCCACTTCATCTCTTAAATAAATAAAGTTGGATTTGTCATTCGTGAAATGTTAGTAGATCATGTGATCGAATGATGGGTCATTCCATCTGTCTCAAACAAAAGGTTACAAAAGTTATCAAAAATACATAAGACCATATATGGTGAAGTTAATCATATACGATTCCAAAAATGAACTTATACTTCATATATCAAACCGCGTAATAAAATAAAACTAGTTTCTACTAACCAGGGACTTCTTGTAGGACAGTGGTAGGCGATAAAGGCCAATCGCACTTCGGTTGTCGGTTCGATTCCCACAGCCTTGTCCGACGCGATGGGTTGTTGCCCGTCCTACAGGTTGTCCTTTTTCTAAAGCTATATTACTATAACATCCCTTCAATAATATCGAAAAAAAGTTCTATCCTTAAACAATACTAACTTATGTCCAACATAATCCATTCCAATCTTTAGGCTTATCTAAAATACTTCTGTCCAAGCTCATAGTATAAAGAAAATGATTACTTGAAATGTCACATAACAATCATGTGAATGCCATCATTTATCCCCCATATATCATAAGATATATCTTGTTGGTCAAATTACAAACATGTGAATACTTTAATCATGGATTCTATTGAAGAATGAATACCCATTGAACCTTAGTGAAAACATGAATACAGTTAAAAGTTAACACTTTCCACAAACCAAAATCCTCAAAATTCTTTATACTCAAACCATGATATAACATTCTCCTTATATCAGTCATGAGTTCATGAATACTATCAAACATTTAATTTTCTCCTTATCCCTTCATTATGCGCATATCATCTACATTCCAAAAATATATGAATAACTTTTCATGGATACTGGTACCATTCATCATACACTTTCAAAACTCAAGGAAAGACAACAGTGTAACAATCCTTAGATGTCTCTTTATTCCATAGTACCATGAGATTACTTAAAGAACATTACACATGATAAACATGTAATCATTCCACTACATTCTTAAACCATTGACCGAGCTTCAACAATTCTTTCATCTCACATATCATTTGTAGTCTCTTCATCATCATCAACATAAATACTACCCATACGACCATACTGATTCTCTTCATGAGACTTTCCCTTAGGGCATTGGTTTCCATAATGCCCGTACATTCCACATTTAAAACATTTAACCATTGTTGATGTCGTAACAATACCATTATCCTCATACCTGGTGTTAATTGAACCTTTTCCTTTTCACTTATGGCTTTGTGTCCTTCTTTTCCACACCCAAATCATCTTCCAGTTCCTTTGAAACATTCTCCTTGATGCCTCTTCCCACATTATTTACATAGGGGAAATTGAACTTTCTTTCCTCTATGATCATCATGAAACTCCATCTTTCTCTTATTAGCCGAGTCAGGAAACTTACCAAATTTTGCTTTATTGATCATATTATGAGATTGCTGATTCGGCATAATAATGTTGTTTGGACTTCCAAATCCCATTTCATTTGGTTTCTCATGAAGAATATCATTCCATTGTCCATCATATCCTCCATTATTGTGAATCATCTTGTTTCCAGCCATTTTCTAAAACCCAAAAAGAATAGTGTGAGAGGCAAAAATCATAATAAAGGGGGAGTAACTTCAATATCTAACATCTTTGGTTTAATCTAATATCATTACCATAGTTCTAGGACTATATCTTATACATATACTTATCCTTAGGTACATCCCTAGACATACCTTAGAAATATCTCTAGGGATCTCACTAACGTTTTCGCATCCTTGTTTCCAAAGGTTGACTAAACCTTTCCTCTGATACCAACTGTAGAAACCCGAAGCTTGACGTACATAGATATCACATTACTTTTGCGTAATATGTAGTACATAACAAAAACACACACACAAGGACCGTAATAGTTTAGTGTCTTTGGAAACTCAGAACATAATCTTCTAATCATGGTGAACGATCTTCAACATCTCCCATAAATATCTTCCCATTTTTTTCTTACCTAAAACCGTTCTTTATATCCTGGGGAAAAGAAAACATAAAAGGGTGAGCTCAAATGCTCAGTAAGGGTAAAAAAAGAAATATCAATCACATCATATTCATAAGAACGTATCTTTTGGAAATCTTCACCTGCAAAAGAGATCACAATTTCATAACATGGGATAAATCATAGTAGTGAAATGTAATCCCAATAATCATAACCTAAAACATGAAAATTTGTGGAATACACACATAATCATATAGAATCGTTTCTTATTAGTCAAGACTCATTTCCAAGATTATCTTAGTGGACAAAGTCCCTTTCTGAATAGAGTTCACTCCTCGTTTCAGTCCTGTTTCACTGAACTGGTATAACCTACCATTCCAGCCTTGTCTATCTCATGAGATATAAAATCTTTACCAAATTCATTAGAGGGAGATATAGGTCCCACCCATCTCATAATGATACCATTCTTATGTGTGCCACAAAATCATAAATCATACATCATTGCATAACCCATGTAATAAAAATGGGATTCTTAAACAACATGACATCATAAAACAATTCATATAAGATAAAGGAATTAATAAAATAATTCCATCACAATATAATAAAATCAATGTAATAATAGGGATAGAAACAGAATCCTTTATTATCTTAGATGGAAAATAATTTTGATAAAACACTTGAACTCCATTCTTGAGGAAAATATCCTTTCTACTTCAAAAACATTTTCCTTTCTTAACATGTCATACAATTTTAAACTAAAATAAGTTGATTAAAAATAAAATTGAAAACTTGTAAAGGAAGATTTTTTGAAATAATGTTTCAAAAATCCATTCATGCCGTATAAGTTAAAAAAACATTCTTCGTACTTTTGTCGGAAAAGTCAAAAAGTACCTCGTACGAAAAACGACAAAAGATTCCTTTCATATCCTTTACTAAAAACTCACCGAAGGGTAAAATTGGATTTAAAAAATTGTAGGTGGATGGAAATAATATTACATATTGAGGAAACATGGATTTGGATAATAAAATAAACCCCAGTAAATACCAAAGTATAAGCAATCTCGGATAAAAATGAGATTGTGATATTTCCCTTACCTTAGGTCTAATTTGCTTCGTAAGTGTCCGAACCTCCTGTATAATGATTTAAATAATGTTATTGACTTATTCCAGAATCATACTTATTTTTATTATATAATATATGGTCATATTCTTAGCTTCTTATTGGTAATATTTTATTACTACTTGTTATTCAGGTGTTTATTACTTTTTGTTCTTATGCGTGTTTTGTCGAATAAATTCTTATTTTTCTTTTTAGGTTATAGATACCTCACTTCCAGAATGGAGTTAGGGTAATATATATCATATTAATTAATTAAATTCATTTATATAATCATTATGCAATGACGATCATGTAGAACGAGTCGCATCACATCGTGGAGACGGTATTCCGTACGTACGCACGAGCGATGATATCGTTCCCATGATTGTGGAATTGTACTAGAGTATATATATACTATTTCAGAATCAATATCACTTTAAAATAATCATATATAGTCATTATTTACACCATTATACCCATCCCAGTAAGGTGGTGGTGGAAAATAGATTTCACCACGGCGTGGAGATGGTATTCCGTATGTACGCACGCGCGGTGATTTCATTTTCCGTAGGATGGATAGATGGTGAAATAGGGTTGTTTTATACTTATAATAACATATCAGTATATGAGTGACACTTATGTTCTTACTTAATAATGAAAAAACCGAAGAAGAATAAGTGGAAGAAGAAATAAAGGTGAAAGAATCGGTAACGGACATTACCTCTTCTTTGAAGCGCCTCTTTGATACCTCCTCTTAGGGCACTAAAATTGGTCTTTGAAGAATACCAGGACCTCTAGGATGTCTCTAGGGAATTGGAGAGAAGAAATTGGCTGGGTTTGGCCGAGCTTGAAGGCACAATGTGGTGTGAGGAAGAGAGGGAGGAAGTGCCCTTTTATAAGGGAGGAGAGGGGCACCTTTGGAATAACAAAAAATATTATTTTATTATAAAGTCACATTCGGTTTCTAATAGCTCCAAATTGAGTTATTTCAGAGCTAAGGTGGGTATGGGTCGAAATCCTATCATCCAATATAATTTTTACAAGTTTAGTTTACTATTTTAACCTTATCATTTAGTTTTAACTTTAAGTTAGATAATTTTCTTTTACCGTGTCTTTTTGTGTTCTTACACTATAAGGTTAATAAACTTACTATAACAAGTCAAACGAATCCAAAGTTGTTTATTATTAATATATATAGCCTTATCTAAGTTATTTGTCTGAACCATATATTTTTAGGGATATAATAACAATTAATAATATAATATTTGTTTTAAAAACTATTTTATGTCAATTTTGACACAATTTGGTAATTTATTTTTGTAAAAATCATAACAGAATTATAAGTTCGAATACAGTTAATATAATCAATAATAACATGTCATATTAACCTAGAAAATTATTGGAATTCATAAAAAGTCTCAAATTACATTTATTTGGGTATTTATAACATCAATTATGTCAATATTTCATTAATAAGATAATTACTGCATCATCGTTGTGTCATAAATAAATTAAATTATTTAATGTCTAAAAATTACAAATAAAATATAATTATGTAGGAAATTTTTTTATCTTTCTAATTAATATTTATAGTCGAATTTAGATTATGTATAACCCTATATTAAAAATTATTTACTTATTAAACTTTGATTTTAACTATTTTAACCCTTCTTTAAATAATTTAATAATAAATGTCCTAATCTAATCCAAGTGGGCTTAAATGGTCATATGTTATTCCTAAGGTTGTTTTTGGTCGAATTACACTTATCCAATAGAATTAGGACATGTGTTAGGGTAATAGTAATATCATTTTTACCCTTAATTACCCTATTTACTTTTAACCGTGGTAAAAAAAGTTAAAAGTTACTATTCACCAAAAATTATTTTCATCTCATTGAACCACATTTTAGTCCTTGATGTTAACCGTGTCTCTCGGATTTTCACAATTCCACTCACAGAAGCGGTAAAATTATGCTTTATGAAAAATTCAGTTTTTTTAACTACCACTTAGTTGTTTCACTATTCATCAAAAAATGAAAGTTTCCAGAAAAATACAAAAAATTAGGCCTAAGCTATATTTGATATTATGAATTCAAAAATGATGTCTATTTTACCAAATTCAAAACATATCAGTTACATTAATTTATTTAAAAATTAATTCTCGTCGTCAAAACAAATAGCGTGTTTTTAAGAGATAATAACTATCAAAAGATTGACACTTGTTTATGTCTGGTTTAAATGTGAAATTACATACAATGACCAACATTGTATTAAATTGTAAAAATATATTCTAAATATACTTTAAAACCACTCAAATTAATAATTTATCACTATTAATTATTTTGATTAAAAAAGTTGTTTTAATTAAAATTTAGTAATTTTCACTATTCATCAGAATATGAAAGTTATCCGAAAAGTACCAAAATTTCACCCTAAGCTAATTTCAATATTCCAAATACAAAAATGAAGTCCATTTTGAGAGATAAAATTTCTAAAATTTTAAAAGTTTTTTATTACTATTCATAACGGCTAGTTTTAATAATATTTTAATAGCATATCGTTGTTTAGTGAAACTCGGTATTGCGTACTAAACACGCTATCGAGGAAGGTTGCTATTGCGTGTAATGCAAGGAAAGTCAAAGATGTGTGTTGTGCAAGCTCCTTTTGGTGTAGCGTACAACACAAGACATTAATGAAATTAAAAAGAATATTTTTTATAAAATCTCGGGGTGTTACATAAACACTTTGAACTAGTGGAATTAAATAGTATAACTTCACCATTAAAGATGAATCATTGGGGTAGTTTAAATATTCAGTATAACTTCAGTAGTGGAGATGACACACTGAACTAGCAGAAAGAAAGAAATTCACTAAAAGGAAAATATTTACGCAAGAAAACCCCTTTTTCAATGTTTCAGATATAAATTAATACTTAATTTATAACTCAAGTCTCAAGATTCCTTTTATGAAGTTCCAATCACTAATTTGGAAACATATTTTGGAAACCATGTTATAAATTCTCATTTTTAAAACTAAACCATGAAACAACATTTGAGTCCCTTTTTAGAAGAATAGTTTTCTTTTAAAAATACCACACAATCATACTCTAGTTCAAATATTAAGAAAATATCTATAAACTATCTTGATCCATTATTACGGTATAACAAAATTTAGAATAAAACTAGACCCATACCTAGTTTGTGAATCTTTTCTCTAAAAACATGAGTTTCATCAATTTTGAAAACCCATCAAGACCCAAACACCCTTTTTAAGACCAAATTACTTTATAAAGAGCCTAAAATTTAATTCAAAAAACATTTTTTTGAAAAATATATATATTAAATTAGGTATATATATCATAAATGTTAAGAAATTTTTTTTTATGCCTTCAAAATAAAAAATAAATCAAAGTTATAAATTTAAAGAGCTATATAGAGAGTAACATACCATGATCGGTGACATACAAATCAATCCCAATATCATATTGACCTCATATAGGTCCATGAGAACATATCCCAGGCCTAAACACCATTAAATAAATTAATAAAACATCTGAAACTAAAATATTATAATGTAATAATAAATTCAAAACTTAATGATGGCATAGTAGTACTAAATCATGATAAAATGGGTGTGGTGCACTCCCAAAAAGTAAATGAACCTAATCCACAAAACATATCCAATTAATACACTAATTATGATGGATTACTAAACCAAAATTTGACAAAAATAAAAAAAACAATTTAGAATATATACCTCAAGATAAACAATGAGAAAATACTTGAACATCCCCTCTCAATACCTTCTCTAAAATATGCACACTAACACTTAAATAAGTGAGATGATTTCACCATACATTGGTGTAATAGACTATCATAAACCATAACTACATGAGAAAATATTAGAAAGTAATAATTTGATAGAAACAAATATAGGGAAGGGAGAATACTTACCTTGAATATAAATAAATAAACCATCCCATAACACCTAAATTGAAGGGATCCCAAGAGGGTAATGGAGAGACAAAGAGATCACTTTATCTCTTTACATTTGAAGAGAATGAAGTAATATTGAGGGAGGGTTCCAAATAGGACCCCCTATAGTTACCTAAAATTTCATCAAAAAAAGAAAATAATTAGGCTATTGTGTGACCATTATAGTCATGTCATGAAACACCCCCATATGGCATTACTACTACATAGACTTTGGACTATGACAGAAGTTACACAAAAAGGAAGATACCACAACCCCCCCCCCCCCTAAAATTCTACATGGTGCATCCCCTCTAGGGTTTCTCACAAGCCTCTCTTTCCAAATCCATATTATGACACGACCCTTAGGCTACAGTGTGACTGGCCCCAAAAAAAGGTTGTTCTCTACAATCCACCTCATAGGATCCCAGCGTAATAATCTTCCTTTGTTTCATAATGGTATCATTACTTATTCCAAAACCACACTATGTAACCCTCCGTTATTTTATGGTCCTCTTTTAAAATATATATTTTCATACACTAGCATCCAAGAACCCATTATAAGTGTTCTTACATCATATTTTTATTCCAGTATAATCCCGAAAACATCTTCTAGACACTAACAAAACTCTCACTTGTGGATTTAAGTATTAAAAATTAAATTACCCTATATTTTAAAAAACTATAACAACACGGTTCATTACAAAATCTCCACCATAAAAACATTAATTCCCTGTAAATTATAACAGAATAGTTATGAAAGAAACCACTTACAAGACAAGAGATAATTACACCCACTGGAAATATTCCCATAAAAACATCATAAAATAATTCATAAAAAATCTATACACAAGTGGTCTTATCACTAACATAAAATATATTAAGTTAATACAAAACCAAATATCATCAAAGTGATAACCAAACCACTAAAACTCATCAATAAATAAGAAACAAATTATAAATAAATCAGTGCAAACAATAAAATTACTTTAAATTTTAGACATCGTATGAAATAGAATACCATTGAAAGAATTAACTAACATTAACACCAAAAATATTCCAACTCAAACGAAAAATAAAGTACCATAACATAGAAATGATATCCTTTTAAATGAAGTATTTTTCCAATACAAATTAGTACTAATAATTTATTAAATTCAAATCACAAACTTTGAAGTTAAATAGATTAGTAATTTTAAAACCAATTGTATATCCCACAAAACACTATATAAAAACACAATATTTAAAAAATGTCACAAAATAAAAAGAAAATATATCAAATGATAAAGTCAAAACCCTCAAAATACTAAAGATTCATTTTCTTTAAAAAGGAAACTAAAAGAAACCATCTTAATTCACATGGTCATTTATTACCAACATAGACAAAATAATTTTCCAAAAAATATAATTCTCAAAAAAAATTAAAGTAAAAAAATTAAACACATAGACAATAATATCAAAATTCATTTAAACTAAAAACATGATACCACCATGATAATTACATTTTAGCCCATAAAATTAACTATTAACCCCGTTTTAATCATTATTTGTGTTACTTATTTAGTAGAAATTAAATAGATATATGACCCACTATATTTTATAACCTATTACCATATACCAATAATTTCACATTTAAAAACCCATAATTAACTACGATTAATTTTAAGTAATAAAAAACTCAATTAAAAAATTATTTATCAAATCAAACATATTTTTTGGATTTGTAAGAATGTTTTACCCTACCTTAAAAACTATTTAGCTTACAAAACACTACCACCTCACCTATTAAAATTTAAAATTTTACCATATTCTAATATTTTTCCTTAAAATCTCCCTTTTAAATCCTTTTTACCCTTTTAAATAATTTAAAACAAGTAAACCATAAATTTAAAACCCATACATAATATAAAAGAATACTCTTTTTTCATCAATGTCAATAAAAATTTCCCAAAAGTTCTTGAAAATAACTTTCACTCATTTTCACTAATGAAAATTATCTTCAAAATTCATTTACATAATAAATTAAACCTTAAAATAAAATCCAAAGACACTTTAAAAAACCAATTTTGGATAATAAGTTCAATTTATAAAAAATGAACACAAAAATTCACAACATAAAGTGTGAAACCAAACGTAATTAATTAACAATAATGCCTTAAGAAAATCATCACAATCAATCTAAAATATAAGTTAAACCAAGAAATACATACCTCATTATCAAGTAAACATAATTAAAATCAATAAAAATCAACCCATAAGATCAATTAAAATATATTTAAAAGCATTGAAAAAGGAAAATCATAACAAAACCACACCCTTCCAAGACACATGGCCTATTTACATAGTTTGTAGCTTGTGAATCTTGTTAACTCACTTCATAGTTTCCCTTATAAATTCCTTTAAATATATAATTTTACCTATAAAGAAGGATGAGTCAAACCCAAAATCAAAATAAAACATTCTCAACTTCCCCTAGAAACTCAAGGTTCAGTACTGAAAGTGTTGATCATACAGTCCTTCATACCTACCTTCTAGGTTATGATAATATTATCTCCCACCTACCATGAATCCACAATGGTATAAGAAAAACCTTGATTTGATACCATTTTTTCATGAACCATCCTAGGATACCTCTGATCTAGGAACCTATGGTGTCTTGTGGAAAAACCTGAAGGTCTTTCCCAATCCCCATGGGTTGGAAATAGTAAATTGGGTTTTGATATAAATAATAGGGAAAGTTTTTTATTAATAAAATAACAAAAACATGGGTATTACACTTGAAATTTAGTATAAACACTCTATAAGTTGGATGATCACATATATAAATAAGCAGTTTTTAATAATTAGAAAAACCCAAAAGGGAATAAACAAACAATTTAACTCATCAGTCATAAATTAAATCCAATAATCATAATACAAAAAGATAGAAAATATATGGCAGACATAGAACAACACACCAGAAGAATAAAATACTAAAATTAAATGAACACTATGAAAATCCATATCTATTTGTCTAAAAAGATTCTCCAATTCTTGGAACCACCACCATACTCGTACTTGAAACCTAAGATCAACCTCTATCCAACTAGAATCTGATGGTACCCTAAAATGTTTGTGTGTGTGTGAGAAATAATACAAACAGGTAATCTCCCTATAACCCATTCATTCTCATTAAAGATAAATCCCATTCATGCTAGTGTGAAAATATAACTATAATGTTGTTATTTTTATTTTAATTAGAATAAATCACATAAAACAACCACATTAATCCATTTTATCCTAATATATTTTTCACCTATTAAAACTCAATAAAAATTTCAAACCATTTTATAAAAGGATATTCATTTGAGGAAAAAGAAACAATTTCAACCCCAAGACTTTTAAAATACCCATATTTTTGAAGTAAAAGATAAAAACCTGATTTAAAATACTCTTTTTAAGATTCAACCAAGGAATAATTAGAAAGATGAATCATTCTTTTAAAATGAAAAAATTTTCAAAGATATAAATACTAACTTCAAAAATGTAAACAACTAGTATCAAATAAAAATATTGGTATAAAAATAACTACTCTGAAGAAAAAATTAAACAACAATAGAATCCACTCAAATAAAAAAAGAAATGAATAAATATAAATTTCAAAAATACTCATACCAATATAAAGAATAAAATTAAATGTAAGAAATATCATTGGAACAAATTGTATAAAACATAAATATGTCAATTGTAATCTATAGTCCAATCATACCTAACATTATTACTTCAGTTGTTAGGGAAACACACAAACACTTGGTGTGAATTAATTTTTATACCTAAAATAATTAATATTTCTTTGGAAAACTCCTTGAATAATCCATGCGTATAACAATTCTAGGAAATCTAATAATAGAAACATATTTCATTTATATTTTATATGATGAAACAAACATAAAAAAAGAACAAAATGATTTATTGAAAATTAAAACTCATAAAACACACCAAAAAATCCATTAATTTTTCTAATATAATAGAAAATATTCAATGGCCTTTAGATCACAAATATAAACATTAAAAACTAAATATGTGTAATGGTTATGGGTATTAACCTAAAATTGACCAGAGAATCATTAAATAAATAAATATTTTTTAATATATAAATATGTGTGAGAGAATGCATTTTTTAATCCCTTTTTAAGATTAAACTCTTAAAATGAAACATCAAAATGTGTGGAATAACTATCTCGTGTAAAATACTCTAAAATAAAATATAAAAGAAAAAATAAGGAATAAATAGATAGAAAGATATATAATGAGGGATATGGATGGTTGTGTGGGAGATAATTCGGTATTTGGTGTGATAAATAAGATGATAAGTTGGTGTAATTTTAAAAGTGTAAAGTGGGAAGAGAAAACATCCCCCCTTTCCCACACATAATCACACACACTCCCAATAATTGTAAAAAATCTTCCCTTTATCCTTATTTTAAAAGACATCTCTCACACTTCTTTCTTTCATCCCAAGACCATGTCCTTCTAACCTATTAAGACTATTTTATTAGTTTTTTCATCTAATATCATTAGTCTAATAAATTATTTACTTAAATTAAAAAGGCTTTGTTAAAAAAAATTCACTTATATAGCTCATTTAGGTTTTAAGTTCCTATAAATCCACTTCAGTTAATTATTCTTATAATATCTAAAAAACATAAAGCTTATAATTAAATAAAGAATAAATTTTTTAAAAAATAAATTATTTAAGATCGTTTAAAATAAATTAAAATAATTTTATTTATAAAAAAATTATAATTCACATGGGAAATAATTTATAGTAATTTTCTTTTTTTTAAACCCAATAATTCTATGGACCTACATACTTGTTGTTTTATATATATATCATTGGATTTAGTGATGGGGATTCAAATTCTCTTCTCATGGAATATATCATGTAGCAAACATATGTTAACTTATTAAATTGATACATTTCATTAATTTTAATCGAATACATAACACCAATGTAAATATTTTCTTAATTTATGAACATAACAATCCTCTACAAAATTATATTATCTTATATATAGTTTTTTATTTTTGAATAAACATGAATTTAAGAAATCTTATTAGTTTTATATGATTGAATATTGTATTATCAAGTACCTAATATTTGTATTATTTATTTGGAATACAATCATATTTGTACCATATCATGTTTTTATGATAGTTTGTTCCGTCAAAACAATTAATTTAAGTTTTTCTATAATATTGGTATAAACTCAATTTATCTATTTTTTATGTATTCCTTTATGGGAAAACCCATACTTAGCTTACCCCTGTTCTACATAAAAATTCATGTATTGTATTATTCAACTAAATTTTTTTTACACGATTTCATCGATGATATAAAAAATGAGGCATTGTATGCATATCAACATCAGTGTTTTTATCAACCCATATTTTTAATTTTGGATAGGAAATTTTAAAATTCCTTATATCAAAATCAGATTCATTGTATATTTATATATAATATAAGGTATCTGATAATTGTAGTATATCTTATTGGTTTGTTTTTTACATTCCCCTAAATAGTTTTTTAAATTACAAGATAAAATTATATTTCAAATAATGATAATAATATGAAAGTTTTTTACTCCAAATATTTGTTTAATGATACCTACAATGTGTTTGTGTTGTTCAAATAAAATTCGCAGTTGAATAGAATATATAATTTCTTTTATATGATGAAAAAGTCACATTTAATCATCATATGTTTTGTATCTAGCAATTGGATAAGCCACAAGAAGAGGATATTATCTATATCATGTGTTGATAATGTTAGAAATGTACCTTAAGATGAACCATTAAGATGACACTCATCTATATGTATAACGGGATGAGAACAAAACCAGAAATCATTGATAAAAACCCATATAAAATTAATAATCTTTCAAATATATTTTTTCTAAATTTTACCATTTAGATATATTTTTTTAATTGATTTTAATTAAATTATTTCACATCAAATGGATTAACATATATGAATTCTACTGAATGATATGTATATTTTTTAAAAATATTTTATTATCAATCAAAACATATGATGGTATATTAGGTAGTTTCCATAATATTTTTGAAATTTTACTTTATTTTTTTGGGAAACTCTTTGACATTTGATTTTATCTCATCACATATGATATATAACAATGATGTTAACTTTGGATTGTGATAAAATAATATAATGTATTGAACTAAATATAAGTGTTCATTTTAAAATTTTGTCACATAAATAAATGGTTTTGATTGTCCCAATCCATATGTCCTTACCTTATAAATACAAAAAAAATCACTTTACAATTATCTTTTATAGATTATTTCTAAAAATTCACTATTTAACATTTATATAGTGTTATACATAAATATAATAAATCTAAATGTTTTTAATAAAATAAAACATTTTTAACCATCACTAAAAAATAATTTAATTTTAAAACATTTAGTTATAATTTTATACACAACACACTATTTATTACATAGAGAAAAATTTGAAGTTAATTCCTATATAAATTGATTTTTAAACTTATAAGAAACTATTTCAACCCTTTAATTAAATTAGAACAATACCAACACAAGTAAAGCATAAAAAATATTTTAATATAAATAATGTTTTATAAAAACTTACCATTAAATCACAAGAGTTTTTGTTTTTATAACTTAATCACCCATATGAATAATGAATATATGAATAATTTTTTCATTAAAGTTGATTAATTATTCAATTTCATCATCATCTATAAGGTCAAAGAATATTTTGATATCAAAAATAAATGTGCACATAAACTTCATTAAATAGACATCATATTTCATAAATTATTATCTTAATGTTTAATGTTATCAAAACAAAATTCATTCCTTTAATAATGTATAGGTCGGTCTCCCCCTTTATAGCACATATTGTTGAGTGTTTTTAACTAAATCACCCACCATGATGTAGTGAAAGTCACCACGTCATGGTGAGTATCTTCTTATAGTTCTTAGTGACATGTTGTAGTATCCATGGGTAATTATATATGATATTATTGTATCTACTCACCCAGACTAATTATCATCTTTATTTTAGATCATTCACACATAAAAAGATGATCTATGGATGAAATATTGATTGTTAAAGGAGTTTATTATTTTGATAAATAAATAATTTGAAATCCAAAAATTTGTTTAGGTTTATAAAATATTAAATGTTATTACTCTTAGATCCTCTTTAAATAAAAAAATAAGGATTATGAATATAGTTTCTCGGACCTCATTCATGAAACTAGGGTTGATCCTCTATTGTATGAAACTCTCTCAAGCTCTTTTTTCTATGTTTTCCATCATAAAGGAGGTGTTAGCACACCAGTGTAGAAAAAATATCCTACTAAATCATATAATGATTCTAGTGTCTAGTAGATTACATTAAAGTTATTAGCACATTGGTTATTTCTCAAATAGGTAAATCAAACTCACTACTAAGGAATATTGAAATCTTGGATAGTGAGGAGTGTCATTTTATGATTTTTCTTATTTTTATCCCATCTATTCCTCTCATGGTCAATCTTGGAATTATTTTTTATATAATATTTCACTACTATGGAACTAAAGATATTCCAAGAAAAACATTAGTGTTATCAGAACATAATTTAGTGATTAATTGATTAGATAAAATTTTGATTAGAAAACCAAAATTGAATTTTTCCCATGTACTATAACAATATTACATCACTACACCATGTTTTTTTTTTGATTTTTCCTCTAAGACGACATGTTCATATCATCGCCATGTCATATTTGGTTTATTTTCTATGGTAAATTGACACTTTTAGTGAAAACATTGATTTTTTTTATAACCTAAAAAATAAATCATCATTTTTATGGAACCGAAATGTCTCTTGCCTTAAAATATGCTACCATCAGAGCTAAGATGGTGAGTAGCCACATATTTTTTTAGACCTCTTTGGGATATTATCAAAACTGAGGGGGGTGAATAAGTGTTAGTTCCAATTTAGATCAGTTTATTCCTTTATCCCTACTAAAACTTTTACTTATTAAGATCTTGATTATCTCATTCAATTACCTAATATTTTTTTCAGTATGAACACTAAGTGAATAAGATATTTGCAAGGTTCTCCTTTCAATAAGAAACTCTAGTATTTGGTAAAATATAGAAATAATCATCAACCACAAAACCCACTATAAGATATTGGTGAGTTACAACCCAGTAGGATCTACCCCTAAAACCCATGTTTTACTATAACTTCCTTGATGGTGATTCGGTGCCTTTGTTCACATAGGTTCCTCCTATACCTTATGATAATTATTGGTATGTTGTTTGTTCCTTATTCTTCAACTCTTACATGAATATTTTTATACAATAAATTCCTCTTATTATTTTCCAAGATAAATAGTACACACACTCTTCATGGAAGAAAGTTAGAGTGTTTCTTCTTCCTTCAGTTTTTCTCTAAAAACTGAACTATATAACCTTATTCTTATTTTTATCTTCATAGAAAACTTGGAAAATTATTCTTCATATTATTTATATGAAACATAACTACACAACACTCTTATTATTCTCTTATCCTCTTTTTATTCCTATTTTTCATATACAAAAAGATATGCACAACACTCTTCATATTCCCCTCTCTTCTTCTACTTTAGTGTTCATTATCTACACTAGTTCTCTTATTTTTTTCATTGAATCAAAACATATATACGGATTTTAATTGATTCAAATCTTCTTATTATTAATTCCAATATATTCTCTCTTGCATCATAGTGTCAAACATCTCTATCATATTCTATCTCACAATTAAGTTTTCATTAACCTACTGAGTATATATATAATAAAACATGTAGTGTTTGTTAACTTTCTATTTTTCTCTTTATTCTGTATTCACAATATTATATTAAAAAAATATTTGAATTGTTAATTTTTATGGTAATAAAAATCATCCTATATATTTGGTGACCACTATCATCTATATATGCATAAATAACACTTTAAAATTTTTCAGTCCTTTTTATTATTAAAACATTCACTGAAGACTTGCCTAAATATTTGATTCTTTCTTCTTATTTTATTTCCATGATATATGTAAATATCATCCACTATTATCTCAAAAGAATATATATATATATTCAAACTTTATTCACATTTATATATTAAATATTCATTACTTGTGGTACTGGATCCCTTACTTCATAGCACACAACTCATGGTTCTTTATTATTATCCCTTCAATAATAGCCTGAATAAACTCTCCTTCATTTTTTAGGATAATTAAACACAAATATATCTCCATAAAATTTCATCAAAAAACCTGTATCATAACAAGAATTATTATGATATATATTTTTATTTAATTAATGTGGCGACCATAACCCCAGTATCCTAGATTTCATGTCTTACTTTATTACAATGGCATAAGTTACAAGGAACTGCATCTTGAATGACCAAATAGTTTAGTATTCTTATGAAACTAGAAACATAGTTAATTACAATATTACATCAGAAAAGAACATTAATTTTTTTTAGAATATCATTATTCCCTCTATAATATCATTTCCTATCAATCATATTATACTTCATGGATTCCAAGGAAAAGAAACAAAATAAGGATGAGCTCAAATTCTCAGTAAGGTTTAAGTATAGTGGAATATATCATGAATCAATAATCACAATCAACCAGGAATGGTAAATAACTAAACATACATGACATTTAAAAAAATTGACTATCATAATATATAAGTCATAATCAATTTTTCATGGTAAATAACTAAAAATACATGACAATTAATGAATAAATCGAGAATAAAATGGATCCAGATATAGTATCATTATGAAAATTTCATGGATAATAAAAACTAAATTCTAAATAAAGCAAATTTGTAATTATTAGACACCATGATCTCAGATATCATGATACCTCTACTTTCAAGACCATTCACAAGACAGTTAAAAAGTACAGGTAAAATCACATTTAATTATAACTTATTGATTTGACTTATGAGACTACCCATGCATTGAGGGGATATATAAACATAGGACCTACCCTCCAATACATGTCTAAATCATTCTTCATATACCAAATAATAGATTTAGTTCATGAACAGTATAACCTATCATGAAATATCCATATTGAGTAAATAATACATATTTATTAATATTTACCTATATAAAAAATAACTTTAAATTTACAACACTGCATATGTAAATGATATATTATTTATGAAATAAACATATACATGATAAATAATATGGATATTTAGGAGAAATTTAATGTCCATGGGAAACTGAATAATTCAAGGAAAAGTTAATGACTATATGAATGAATCAAAGAATAGAATTTCAATATATTACTTGTTTAAAATGATCATAAATGTCACAAACCAAGTCAGGTCATCATCCTAACTGGTCCACAGCATGGCCCTAAGGGCATTCCCAAACCCCATGGGATGTAAAGAATTGTTTATGTAACAATAATAAAACATGGGAATCATTTAACTGAATCTATAAACATAAAACAACCAACTATAAAATAAAATGAATCTGAAAATCCACAACCAAAAAAGATATACATAATTTCCAAATTTGTGTTAAAACCTCTAAACAAAAACCAAACTAGATACCAAAAATATGGAAACACAAAAACAATCTAAAAACCACCACGTGGTAAGAGGAACATTTCCCTCAATCCACCTCCAACAACATCAAACCAAAGAAGACCTCTAGAAACCTAAACCACCATATCAAAATTCATTTCCATTACCTATGTTAAACATTACCAAGTCTACTTACAACAAAATGTGTATGTAGGTTGTGGCATAATCCTAGTAAGATTCCTCCCAATAATAACTTCCATGAAATAAACATTAGAAGATAAATACTTTCAAGTTTTATAAAATAAAATCTAGAGACAATTTTATGATTTTTTTTAAAAAAAATCATTCTTTTTGAAATAACCAACAAGATATACCATATACTGATGGTAAGTTTGATATAACCAAAGAAAACTAGTCATTAGAAAACCCCTTTAGGCATTAGTAATCAATGGGACACTAGGTACCACGTATTCTCTGTGAAACATGGCTTAGAAACCATGAATAACAGCTTTCTTGAACATGATCCACTAGGCGGGGAAACCCCAATGGCCTAGTTGTCTCCAATCATCATCAATATTTTGTTAGTTTTTTCTTCATCAATCCCACTAAGTGAAATTTGACTAAATCCAATTCTGTATCACTAGCATACTAGTCATAGTCTTCTCCCCTAGTTACCTGGGTTTCCCTTTGTGCTCAATTTAGTTCCATATTTCACATAACACACCACTTCTCCATTTCATAAACCAAACAATGCTTTACACCTCACAATACACCACCTACACACCCAAAAATAATCTTTCAAAACCAATTTCACACCAAAACCGATTCAAAACATAGTTCATGCCACTTTAACTATTTAATAAACCACTATCACAATTTAAAAAACATTATCGAGTATCACAATGAGGGTTTGCATAAATAATATACCCCATTTCTTATATAAAACCCATTTTTAATTCATATTCAAACAAAATATTTCAGAAAAAACACTTTATCACCACACACATAAATCATAGAACATCTAAAAATACTCAAGAAAGCAATAGAAATTATTAAAATAATTTTTATGCATGGAATAACCTAACTTGGGTGTATAAACTCTCAGAATCTGGTGGGAAACATCAACTGCACCTCAAATTCACCTTATAGAAGCAATATCAAACACTAAACACGGATATTAAACACCAAATTTAAATATCAAACCCCAAAATCGTAACCCTAGATGCTATAGAAGAGTAACCCCAAGAAAAAGAAAATAAAACCCTAGATTGGAAGGATAAAACAAGGGATAATCTCACTTACTTGAGTAATCTTGAAGGTATCCCACCAAATCCACCTCAAGAATGGATGTCCAAGGAAGAAAGAGAGAGTAATATAAGCTTTTAGGGATGAAATTTATATTGGGGAAGAAGAGGGGCGGATATAGGTTAAATTCGAGAAGGTAGAAAATGTAAAATCCACATTATGAATGACCTAGATTGGTCGCATGGTTAGTCTTCAAAGTTTTTCAGACCATGCATTGACATTGCGGTTTCCACTATCTACCAAAGACATGCCGCATGATTAGATTTTATGGTTTACAAACCGTTCTCTAACCGTGTGATAATATTCTGTCCAAAAAAACCACTTGGTTTCACGGTTACTAATAATTATACTCCAACCATGTGCTAGGGTTTTTTCACAAAACATTTTCCATTTTACTACAAAAACCAAAGATAAATCTAAGGGGGAAATTTAGAATAAAAATGAAAGAGAAATACCTCAAAATAAAATCATGGATGTGACAATTCTCCCTACCATAAAAACTTTACATCCATATAAATTCAACTTGAAGCTTGATCAGAAAACAAGAATGGGTAATCTTGTTCAACCCATGAATTTTTCTCCCAAGTTACATGTGTATCATTACCATGCTACTAAATTATATTTACTAATTGAATATAATTCCCATGAATCACTTTCTATTGGTAATCTACTGTCCACATTGACTATTTAAATAGGTATAAATTGGGCTCTAACTCTAATTATTCCCAATTACACACATGATACGGGTTTTTATTATACTTCTTCAATTGGGATACATGGAACACGTCATGAATTGATATCAACTAATAAGGAAAAGTTAACTTTTATTTCACCTTTACAATCCGCTCAATGATTTCAAAATTTCTGACATACCTAGGAATTAGGTTTCCAGGATTTCCCAAATGACGATGACCTAAATGCAGTGCCACTCTCAAGAACACTTGTTCACCCCTAGAAACCTCAAAAACATAGCACCTATAATTGGTATAAAATTTTTGATGACTCATAGCTATCAATAACTGCTTCTTGATCAACTTTAATTTCTTAGACGTCTCTTGCACAAGGCTCGATACCAATAGTGAGGTCTTGCTAACCTTAGCCCAACATAGAGAAGACTAGTATGGACAGCCATAGAGCACCTAAAAAGTATCTGTTCAAATTGAATATTGGAAACTATTATTGTAAGAAAACTCGAACAATCTCAAATGGCTATCCCACGATTCTCTAAAATCCAAGACTCGTGCATGAATATGTATTCCATAATTTGATTTTCTCATTCTGTCTAACCATTTTTTTGAGGATAGTATGTCATACTCATCTTGATCTATAACATCAATTCCTATTAAAGGCCTTCCTAAAACTAGTAGGTAAAATCATGGTCTCTGTCATAAATAATTGATGATGGAACACCATGAAGCCTTACTTCTTTTTGACAGTATAACTGGCCCAGCTCATACACCTTCGTTGAATCCTTGATTGGAATGAAATGTGATGATTTTTTCAAATGGTTAATTACCAACCAAATGGTGTTCCTTCCCTGAGGTTTATGTGGAATTCCAATGATTAAATCCATGGTGATGTCATCACACTTCCAGGTAGGAATGGGTAATGGTTGAAGCAAACGAGGGGGCCTTTGAGGCTCTGATTTAACCTACTAACATTTATAGCATCTAGATACAATTTCATTTATATATCACCTCATGCTTAGCCACCAGAACTTCTGATAAACATAATAATATATCATGATATTCCTAGGATTAATAGACCACTAAGACCGGTGGTTATCCCGCATCACCACCTTCCTCAGAGATAAAGGCGCCACAAAATGGCCATTGAAACCAAGAACTCCCTTAAGAGACAATGACCAATCCCAAAATGTCTTCCAACAATGAAGAAACTTCATATAATATAGGTAAAACTCAAAACTAGTATGATCCTACTAAATCATCTCTAGAAGATAAGAATCCAACTAAACACTGGCCAAGAATGAACCTCCACTGTGCTCCTTGGTCTCCAAGTACATCTGGGCAAAGAGCCCTATCAAAGTTCACTCATCATTAGACTTATTCAATTCCTACAATGGAACATTTCTACTCAAGATATCTTCCACAAAGTTAACCATTCTCAAGGTGTAGATGATATTAAAGTTAACACCCTATTGATACTCTATCCAACGGAGCTGTCTCAAGTTCAAATCCTTTTTAGAAAAAATGTAGGCTAAAATTTTATGATCAAAGTAGACCACAAATTTTTCACCAAAAAGATAATGATGCCACATATTCAATGCATTCATCAATGCTTATAACTCTAACACATGATTCTTCTAGTTCTTTTCATGAGTTAGGAGTTAGAGAGATCCATATGCTACCACATGATTTTCTTTCATGGGAACACAACAGAGAATCATACCTACAACATCTCAATAAACCACATACCCCTTTACTGACTCTAGAAAAATAAACATTGGTGTGGTATTCAATTATTGTTTTATCTCTTCAAAGTATTATTCACATTCTAGTATTCACTCAAACTTCACCCCTTTCTGAGTGAGTGAATTCATAGACAAGGAAAGATGACAAAAATCTAGAAAAATCGCCTATAATAACCTTCTAGGACAAGAAAACTCTTGATTTCAAACTCTTTCATCGGCTTCTCCAATGACCTAACCGCACCGATTTTCTCACGGTCCACCCAAATCACTTTCTCTAAGATCACATGGCCTATAAACTTCACTTTCCTAATCCATAATGTACACTTTGAAAACTTTTCATTCAGACGGTGATCCCGCAAAGTGCCCAACATGATCCAAAAATGATTCTCATGCTCTTCCTTAGATCTAAAATAAACTAGGATTTCATCCACGAATACCCCAAAAAAGGAGTCTAGGTACTTTTGGAACACCAAATTCATAAGCACCATGAATACCTTTGGAGCATTTGTTAATCAAAAAGGCATGACCAAGTACTCAAAGTGTCCATATCTACTACATAAATATGTTTCAGAATATCTGCCTCTCTCACCCTAACTTGGTGGTAACTAGAATGTAAGTATATCTTGGAGAACCACATTTACCCTTTCATTTGATCGAACAAGTCATCAATTTAGGGTAAAGTAAATGTGTTACTGACGGTTACCCTATTCAACTTCTATCAATCGATATAAATCCGAAGATATCCTTCGGCCTTCTTTGCGAACAAGACTGGGGAGGCCCACGGAAAGATGATTGGGTGAATGAATCCTTGGATTCAAAATCATATAGCTATATATTTAATTTTCTCAACACTTTAGAGGCCATACAATATGATGGAATATATATAGGCTGAGCCTTTATCACCAAATCAATCAAGAACTCCACATCCCACTCTAGGGGCCATACGTGTTATTGATGGTTGCCCTATTCGGCTTCCAAATCATCTAAAAATACCTCTAGGAACTCATCCACTATATGAGGTAATAAACCCTCAAAATCACCACCATTATCCTCTAGAGTGAGTAAAGATAATTGAAAAACAAGATTACCCAATTTTGGGAGTGGAGTTCTTGCACAACCCAATCGAGGATCCCATTCCCTAAAAAATACCTGAGCACTCCCATCGGGTGCCATAAAACTTAGCAGCTTCCTATAACAATCAATATGTTCTTAGAATAACACCATCCAATCCATGTTAAGGATTACATCAAATTGGTCTAGATCCAAGGCTAGGAAATCCCATTCCATCTCAACTCCTAACATGGAGAGTAAAAAATACGGTCACCTAAGACCCTGATCCTTCTTAACCAACAGTGTTATCATCCCTATCAAAAAAGATATAATCTAGGTTAGAAAATTCAAAAGGTTTACAAGGTGGGTAGAGATAATCAAAATAGAAGCACCAGTATCAAATAGAATAGTTGTTATATAAGATGAAATCAGAATGGTACCTCAAACTGTCGAGGTCCTTGCATCTGGTCCTGCTCGTGCTTGATCCAAAGAATTAAGATACATGGTCTTTTCCAGAGTCTGAACACAACCACTACCCTATGGATCTTACTTGAACTAAATCTGACCAGAATAAAATATGGTAATGCCACCATGAACATTAAACTGAGATCCTACCATCATAGACAGTTCTGACTGGGCTGACACTTCCCTAGAAGCCATAGATCCCACACCACTCTAATATGGGTGCATCATATTACAAAAATGTTCTAGGTGTCACATAAATCCACACTAGTGGAAAGGTTTGGGAGGTTACGTACATGCAGGTTAGATGTGCCCTGCCATCCCACACTGATGGCATACAACAGACCCTGCATCATAGGCCACAGATAAAGAGAACTGGGAAGGGTGACCCGAACTAACACTTCCATTTTTCTCCCTTCTCATCTTTCTTCCTCTTCTTCTCAGATGAACTGCTGTAACCAATCACTGAAATATCCCTAGAGGAATCATACCTTCCCTTACGATTAATCTCTACCCTAAAATCTCAATCAACTACTTCAACATAAGTCTTTAACTTGAACAAAAATGCCTGATAATAGATCTTTGGCTACAAAAACCTTTCAAACCTATCATCCTTCATATACTCATTGGAAACTATTTTGAGTGTGTACTGAACTATCTAAGAAAAGTTTTTGGAATACTCTATCACTGATTGGTCCCCTTGAAAAAGATCCACAAACTCCCAGGACGTAGAATAGGCCAAGACCTCATGGATATAGTGGTTATTGAATATCACCTTGAAGTCTTTCTATCTCGTATACTGGTGATTACCTATTTGGATCACTGAGCCCCACCACCTTCAACTAGGTCCTTCTAGAATAAACGAGGTTCATTTCACATTGATCTCCTTAGAAATGTCAATGAATTCAAACATGCACACTATCTTCTCAATCCACTCCTCCTTTTTCATAGGATTCGTGCTACCTCAGAAAGAATGAGTTTTGTTATTTAGATACTCTTGGGATTTGTCATTCCTAGGACTAAATTTAGATTCCCAAATTGGAGGAAATCCAGGACCCACTCTATATCCCATAGGCTGGACATCTCAAGCTACATCTTCCATTAACCTCTGATCAAGTTGTAAGGGAGAACTCTCATCAGCCTCTCCCCACGACTGTACAGGATGTCTTTTAGGAAGAATTTTTATAAAATAAGCAACAATCCCAAGAAAAACTATCAATATAAAAAAAATAAAAGTTTTTAACAATTAAAAAAATAAAAAAAATGGAAAATCGGTCACAATACCATAATGAACAGACCAATTCACCCCCACCCAAAATCTATATACAGTCTATAGCCTGCATTCCCCACTTAGGGGAGAATTCAAACAAGAATCCCAACATCCCATGGGGACTCTAGGTCTATCACGAGGTATGTTCGCTAGGCATCCTACGAAAAACCAGAACTCTGAGCCCTAATAGTATTAGTTGTAGTCTATATAGACTCATCCCAAATAACATAAACTAAAAGAGAAACATGTTATGATACCATTTTTTCATGAACCAACTCAGGTCGTCATCTGAACTGGCATCTGACCTAATCTGTGGCATGGAACAAAAGGAATTCTTGATCCCCAAAGGCTAGAAACAAGTGCCTGAGTATCAATAATACAACATGGGAATGATTTAACCAAATCTATAAACATAAAAAAACTAACAATAAAATTAAATGAATCTAAAAATCCATAACCAAACAAGCCATACATAATTTATATATTCGAGTTACGACTTTAAAACAAAAACCAAACCAGCTACAACAAAAATGTAAACACGAAAACCATCCAAAAACCACCAAGTGATAAGAGGATCATTTTCCTCAAGTCACCTCCTACAACAACGCATTATGGAAGACCTCTAGCAACCTCAACCCCCATCTCCAAATGCCTTTCCCTTACCTATGTCAAACATGATCAAGTCTACATACACCCAAAAGTGTAAGTAGGGTGCGAGCCTAATCCCAGTAGGATTCCACCCAAAAACATGTTTCTTGAAATAAAAATTATAAGATAAATACTTGAAAGTTTTATGAAAGAAACACTAGAGACAATTTTATGAAAAACAATTTTAAAGAAAGCCATGCTTGCTTTTGAAATAACCAACAAGATATAACTTAGGATGATGGTAAGTGTGATATAACCAAATATCTCTAGACATGAGAAAACCCCTCTAGGAACTAGCTAGCAATGGGATAATAGGTACCTCGTATCTCAGTGAAACATGGAATAGAAACCACGAATAGCAGTTTTATCATCCATGTGCCACTAGGAGGGGGAACCCCAATGTCCTAGTGGTCTCTAATGATCATCAATATTTTTTTAGTGTTGTCATTTTTAATCATGCAAAGTGAAACCGGGCCGAAGCCACTTCTGTATCACTAGCATACTAGTCCTAGTCCACCCACCAAGTTACCTAGGCTTCCCTTTATACTCAATTAAGATTCAAATTTCATATAACACACCAATTCCCCATTGAAAAAACCAAAAAATGATTTACACCTCACAAACCACTAATTTCACACCCAAAAATCATCTTTCAAAACCAAATGCACACAAAAAACCAATTCAAAACATGGTTTTCACCGCTTAAACTATTTAATAAAACTGCTTTTAAGATTTACAAAACGTTATCTAGTATCACAATGAGGGTTTTCACCAAGAATATACCTCATTTCTTATATAAAAAAACATTTTTAACCCATATGAAACCAAATATTTCCAAAAACCACTTTATTACCACACACATAAATCAAAGAACATCTAAAAATACCCAATAAATAAATATAAATTCATTAAATAATGTTTAAGCATGAAATAACCTACCTTGGGTGTATAAACTCTTGGAATCTAGTTTGAAAATTCAACTGCACCTCAACCGCAACTTAGAGAAGAAGAATCGAACCCTAAACATGGATATTTAACCCAAAATTTCAAGATCAAAACCCAAAATAATAACCTTATCCACTATAGAAGAGGAACCCAAAGAAAAAGAAAATAAAACCCTAGATTCTAGGGAGAAATTAGGGATAAACTCACTTGATTGAATAATGTTGAAGTTCGCCCACAAAATCCACCTCAAAAATAGAGGTCCAAGGATATAAGAGGTGGGAATGGAGGGGTCTAGGGCTGAAAATACCAAGTGGGTAAGAAGAGAAGAGGATTTGGGGTTAAATATGAGAAGGTAAAAAAAGTAAAATAAACATTTTTGATGACCTAGATAGGCTGCATGGTTAGTCTGCACAGTTTTTTAAACCATTTGGTGATCGTACAGTTTCCACTGTCTACCCAGGACATGCCACACAGTTAGACCACACAGTTTAAAAAAACATGCTCTAAATTTGTGATAATCCTCTATCCAAAATTCCAACTTATATGGTTGGTTTACTTGGATAGGTCGCATGATTAAAACTAATAGTTCACTTACCATGCACCAGGGATTTTCCACCCAAAATTTCTCATGTTTCTATAAAAATCTCAATGAAATCTAAGGAGAAAAATTTAGACCAAAAATGAAAGAAAAATACCTCAAAATAAATTCACATATGTGACAATAAACCATCCATATATTGAATAAGTATTGTATTAATATATCATATCCCCAATGTAGTATATAAAAAATAATGGTTTTTTTACGTTGATGAATAGAAATTCCATAAAAATTTCTTTAAACCATTCTTGAGGAAAATACTCTTTTCATATGAGAAATAAACTTTTAAAACTAAATGTTCCCAAAAAAATTTCAAAACACTTTTCATTGAAAATAAAATTTTAAACTTATAAAAAAAGTTTTACAATAATGTGTGGTCATGAATGTAGAAAATTCTATACATGTTGATTATGTTAAAATAAATATTCCATTCACTTTTTTGGTAAAACCCAAATGGGAATTGTTTTAAAAAATAAATGAATAATCCTCTCAAAAAAATTGTAAATAGTAAATATGGATAAAAATTTATTCAATAAATAATTTTGTAAAATTTTAAAAATATTTTTGAAAACATTTTTAGAAAAAATTTTTTTGGAAGAAAATGGATTTCTTATTGAAGATACAAATGAAGTCATGTTTTCTTAAAAACATTTTCTCTGACATTTTATGTACCGAAAAGTAGGAAAATGGTACTATTACTTGAAAATTTTCCTTAATAACCATTTGAGAATAAAATTAAATGGTTTATTAAAAAATGACCGATAATTTTTTTCAATGTAAATTCAAGTATAAACAGATCCAATTAAAATGAGATTATAAAATAAACCCTTGCAGAGATTATAATGTTGAAGTGAGAATTAATAAATTAATCAATTAAATGTATCAAATTTTAATCCACATGAAACAATTGTAAATACAACATAAGATAATAAAAATTCATTACACACATAATATTAGAATATCAAAGAAAAAAATTAATTAATATAACCCAATGAAAATAAATTGAGTTATGAAATTATTTACCACTTAGAAACTTTAATTCAAATATCCTTGGATGAGATAATTAAAATTTTAACTTAAAATAAGATGAATTATTATTTAATAATTATATTACATGTAAAAGTGGTAGTATATACACTATATAAAAGAAATTAGGTGCATTACATTACAATATGCCTCAATAAAGGAAAATTGAGGGGGAGACCCTTACAAAGATCATATCATTAAAGTATGCATTAATAAATTAATTGATTATGTGTATTAATTTCAAATCCAAATAAAATAATTTAAAATAAAATATAAATTAATTAAATTTAATTACAAACAAAATCTTAGTGTCACATAATCAATTAAGTAGAAATTAAACCCAATTAATGGAAATTGAGTTAAGAAATCTCTTACCTCGCACAACCTTCTGGTTGAATGTGGTCTAGCCTCAAGTATAGTATTTTTTAAACTTGTTATTAAATTATTCTAGAATAATATTAATATTTATAATATCATAAATTATCTTTTTATAACATCTTTTCACCCATTCATTAATAATACTTCATTATTTTCAATGTTTTGGGTATTGATTGCCTTGTATTCTCATTTTTGCATCATCATGAAAGTTACAGGTATTGTTCATATTATATAGTTTCATAATATAAAAAAATATTAATGAATTAATTGTCATATTTATATGTAAATTATACTTTTAATACAAATCAGGAAAGAAATTTTTATGAAATGAAGTATGTTACGATCATAGAGATGGTAGGTCATACATACACATGAGTAACGTTTCCATTTTTCAATGACCATTTTGGAAAGGTGGTAAGTAATATTTTATATATACATAATTACAATGATATAATAAATACCATATTATTTCTTTAAATATACTTATATATACCATCCATGTGGTGTGGTGATGAAAAAATATCTGCATTGCTTCATGAAGGTTTTAGTTCACTCATACACGAACAACGTTATCATCTTTCAATAAGTAATAAGTTAAGAAATAAAATGATATTTTATATTTTATAATGATAAATATGACATTAATATAATAATTATTACATCTATATCACATATATTAATTAAATTTATAATTATTTTCTTCCATGTAAATCTTTATTGAAAAACGAATTGCATCACTTCGTAAGGCGGTAGTATTCCATACACACGAATGATGTTATAGTATCTCATACAGAATGGAAAGTACAAAAAAATTATATATGATATAATGAATACATAGGTATAATTATGTTAAATATTCCATAAATATACTTTATATACATCACAATACCTAATTGTGATAGGTGATAATGGAAAACTTAATGACATTATTTCGTGAGGCGGTAGTCCATCACACACATGAATAATGATTTTCGTAACCCATTTAATGCAAGTGGGGATGGTTGTAGGTCATTAAATTAAAATAAAATCATCTAATTATATTGAATATACTTATATTATTTTATCATACTGGTTTAATAATAATTTAGGTAGGTGGAAGAAGAAATAAAATAAAAATTCTAGTTGATGAACATTACCTCTTCTTCGTGTAACCTCCTTAGGTTTTCATGAAAATCCTTCCGAGGTTGAATTTATTCCAAAAATAAGGCTAATAAGATGATGGAATGGATGTTGGAATGTTATTTGGGTTGGTATTTTCTAAAAAATGGTTTTTAAGTTGTGAATAAGAGAGAAGATGGAGTGTCTTTTTAAAAGTGAGGTGAGTGGTATACTTATAATTTTTGAAAACAAAAAGGTGTACCCAAGTTTTTCACATACCCTAAGGGTCCAAGATGAATTATTCTAGATAATAATACATTATAAAATCAAAATATTTCCATAAAATATATTTTAGACAAGTTTTTATTTCATTTTAACTCTTATCCTTTTAGTTTAACTCCGTAGTAAATCCATTTTTACCTTAATTACGGTAAATAGTTTTTACTATTTTCACTATTCATTTTTCTAAAAATTTAATTTGAAATTATTATATAATATAAATTGTTATTATTTCAAATATTTAATTAATTTATAAATAATCTGTACATATAAGAGGCAAATTTTAATTTAAAATTAATCATATAGATGTGATGAGAAAGCAAGTCTTTTAAAAGAAAATATTCAAATGTTTACAAAGTTTTTATATAAAAATTTAATATAAAAATGATTACAATAACCTAAATTAGATTAATAAATTTAATTTAACTAATTTTAAATTAAAATATAATAAAAAAATAATTTAACTTTATAAATAATTTAAATAAAAATAAAGTTTTCAATTAAAATTTACTATTTTCACTATTCACCAAAAAATGAAACATTTAAGAAAAATACCAAAAAATCATCATATGATTATTTTTATATTATTATTCAAAAAATTTATTTCATTTTATTAAATAATTTTTTTAATAAAATTTAAAAATAATTTTAAATTATGTTTGTATATAGCGATTAAATTATCCTTTAGAAAAAATACAGTTTTTCAGAAAATATTTTTTTCTTTTAAATGATTCTTATTTTATTTATAATAAATTTATAACAATAATATTCATAATTTAGTTATTATTATTCATAGCCATCAATTTATTGGTTATTTTATAAAGTTATATTAATTTTTGGTTCATTTTTACTCAGGGTGGCCTGTTCCGCGTGCTATTGAAGAGATAAAATTTAAAGAAATATATTTCATGGGTCGTTTAAGCTTGGTGTTCCATCCTAAATATGTTATCAAAATAAATTTTATTATTTTATAATATCATTGTGTTACATTCTCCCAACCTTAAATAAATTTCATCCTCACAATTTAACCTTTATCTCGATAATCAATGGTTTGGAATTTAGAAGTACCATTGTTGGGAAACCCATATAATAAAAGGGTTAATAAAATATCATATTAATAAGAGATAAATTGAAGTAAAACACTTTATATTTAATAACACATAACTAAGTTTCTAGGTATGATTAAAATGGTGGAGATTGAATATATATACATGGAATAAAATTATAAAAAATATAAACAGTGATAGAGATCATTGATCAAAAGAAAGTGAATAACCAATATAAATTTTAGGACTTATAAAACCATAAATATAAGATGATTTAAAATGCCTTATGATTTATTGGATATAAATTTAATGGGATAATATATATTTTTTATATATTTTTCCTAAAGTAGAGGAATTATTTTATTATCTAAGAATATAAGGAAATATACTTACATAATACATTTCGATTTCATAATCAGAATTTCATTATTTGTTTGTGCTTAGATCAATTTCCAATTCATCACATACTCTCCTAAATCAAAAAATATTTTTTTATGCCAAAAGAAATAAAATTAACATTTAACATATCATAGGATCCATACAAGAGTGAAAATTCTTTTTTCTATCTCTGACTATTTTCCAAAACCAATAAGGTTAGCACAAGTTATCCAATATAATAACGTAATCTATAAACCTAAAAATTAACACCACTGGTTCATCATTAGTATTTATTTTTCAAATCAATCAACTAAAAACAATGACATGTTAACCAATACATCACAAAGTCTAGTGGTAGATGTTAAACCCTTACCATCCTTCAATTATGAGTTCAATCCCCATAGCATTGCAGAGCATGATAGGTTTTCACCTGGTATGTGCGTTTTATTTTTTCCAAAACTCTATTAATATAATTCCTATAAATTTACAAAAAAAATATGATGGACATCCTTAAAATAAAATAAATCATTAAATAATATTTTTACTAAATTTTTCAATACAACTTATTTTTTTTAAAAGTATAATAATATTATTTAAATATTATTATAATATAATTAATGGTCATATTAACCCTAAATGTTATAAATACCTTCATACTTATGTTTATAAAATGTAAATTCATTTTTTCTCAAAAAATTATTTCCACTAAATCATATAATTTCCATGAATTTATCAAAAAATATTCTTAATCTTGGTAGACTCCCATCACATAAAACCTTAAAAAGGGGTGTTTAAGACTTTGAACTTATGATAAATCTTAAACTCATAAACCCATGATGGTATTGATAACTCTTAATTTAATGAACACATATATTGTTCTAAAATTTAACACAATACTTATATGTTTCAATATAATTATCGCCAAAATATCATTGGTAAAAAATACTTCTATAATTTAATTATTGATTCTCGATACATAAATACTTTAACCATTTTATTTAAACATAGTTCCTTCTTTAGTATAGGGGTTATCTTTTAAAATAGGTAATTAACTTGAATAATTCCAAGATTCTCCATATTTAAGATAAGGAACTATAAATGGTTCCCTAAGATAATATTTATTTCCTTTAATTGTACTCTTCATTTTGTATTGCCAATTCATTGCTTTATAACCAACATTTCTACAAATAAAACATTTTCTAATTTTATTAAGACACATTCTTGGGTGTCTATTTCATGTTTATCAGATGATGGAAATAAAAAATTATTTCCTCTATGGTGTCCATCACTCAAGGTCTTATTAAACTCCATTTTTCTAATCTTTAGTGAGTTTGATAGTTGGTTAAGGTATAGGTTATTAATCATATTTTAAGAACACTAATTAAGAATAATCATAATATATTTCATGCCAGTAATCATCTTATTTTTTTCTCATAGTCACCACCTTGTCCTTCATATTCAATGCTAACATGATTCTTTCAGGTAACATCTGTTGACTAAAACAAAAAATCAGAGTGTGAGCAATAATAATCATGGTGGGAAAACCATAGAATCATTTATAAGATTTCTAAATCATGACACGTTATTTTCAATATAGTAACTATAACACCCGAGACTTTTATGTTATATAAATCATCAAAGGAATATTTTTTTACACAACACTTGCTTGTCTTGCTTTACACGAAATCGTGACCTTTCTCGATAGCTTGCGTCGTACGCAATACCGAGTTTCACTAAACAACGATATGCTATTAAAATATTATTAAAACTAGCCGTTATGAATAGTAATAACCACTTTTTGAAATTTTATAAATTTTATTTTTCAAAATGGACTTCATTTTTGGATTCGGAATATCGAAATTAGCCTAGGGTGAAATTTTGGTATTTTTCTGAAAACTTTCAATTTTTTATGAATAGTGAAACCACTAAGTGGTAGTTAAAAAACTGAATTTTTCATAAAACTTAATTTTACCGCTTCTGTGAGTGGAATTTCAAAAATCCGAGAGACACGGTTGATGTCAGTAAGTAAAATTTGGTTCAATGATATGAAAATAATTTTTTGGTGAATAGTAACTTTTTTCTTTTTTTTACAACGGTTAAAAGTAAATAGGGTAATTAAGGGTAAAGATGATATTATTATTATCCTAACACATGTCCTAATTCTATTGGATAAGTGTAATTCGACCAAAAACAAACTTAGGAATAAAATATGACCATTTAGGCCCACTTGGATTAGATTAGGACATTTATTATTAATTTATTTAAAAGAGGGTTAAAATAGTTAAAATCAAAGTTTAATAAGTAAATAATTTTTAATATGGGTTTATACATAAGATAAATTCGACTATAAATATTCATTAGAAATCTAAAAATATTTACTAAAGAATGGTATTTTATTTGTAATTTTTAGACATTAAATAATTTAATTTATTTATGACACAATGATGATGCAGTAATTATCTTATTAATGAAATATTGACATAATTGATGTTATAAACACCAAAATAAATGCAATTTGAGACTTTTTATGAATCACACTAATTTTCTAGGTTAATATGACATGTTAGTATTGATTTAATTAACTTGTTTCTAACTAATAATTCTGTAATGATTTTCACAAAAATCAATTCCTAAATAGTGTAAAAATTGACATAAAATAGTTTTTAAAACAAATATTATATTGTTAATTGTTATTTTATTCCTAAAAATCTAAGGTTCGGACAAATGACTTAGATAAGGTTATATATATTAATAATAAACAACTTGGGGTTCGTTTGGCTGCTAATAGTAAGTTTATTAACCTTATAGTATAAGAACACAAGAAGACATGGTAAAAGTAGAATTATTTAACTTAATGTCAAATCTAAATGATAAGGTTAAAATAGGATCCTAAACTGGTCTAAATTCGATTGGATGAGAGGATTTCGACCCATCCCTACCTTAGCATCGAAATAAATCAATTTGGAGCTATTTAAAACCTAAATTGACTTTATAATAAAATAATATTTTTAGTTATTCCAAAGGTGCCCCTCTCCTCCCTTATAAAAGGGCACCTCCTCCCTCTCTTCCTCACACCACTTTGAGCATTCATGATCGGAAAACCCCTGCCACTTTCTCCTCTTCACTTCCCTAGAGACATCCTAGAGGTCCTGGTCTTCTTCAAAGACCAATTTTAGTACCCCTAGAAGAAGGTCTCAAAGAATCACTTCAAAGAATAGGTAATGTCTGTTACCGATTCTTTCATCTTTATTTCTTCTTCCACTTCTTCTTATTTAGTTGTTTCATTATGAAGTAATAAAATCAGTATCACTCATATAAGGATATGTTATTATAAGTATGAAACAACCCTATTTCACCATCTATCCATCCTACGGAAAAAGAAATCACCACGCGTGTGTACATACGGAATCTCGTCTCCACGCCGTGGTGTAATCTATTTTCCACCACCACCTTACTTGGATGGGTATAATGGTGTAAATAATGACTATATATGACTATTATAAAGTGATATTGATTCTGAAATAGTATACATATACTCCAATACAATTCCACGATCATAAAAACGATATCATCACTCGTGCGTACGTACGGAATACCGTCTCCACGATGTGATGCGACTCGTTCTACATGATCTTCATTTCATAATGATTATATAAATGAATTGAATGAATGAATATGATATATATTACACTAATACCATTCTTGAAATGAGGTATCTATAACCTAAAGAGAAGAATAAGAATTTATTTGACAAAACACGCATAAGAACAAAAAGTTATAAACACCCGAATAACAACTAGCAATGAAATATTACTACTAAGAAGCTAAGAATATGACCATATATGATAAAAATAAGTATGATTATGTAATAAGTCAATAAAATTATTTAAATCATTATACAGGAGGTTCGGACACTTACAAAGCAAGTCGGACCTAAGGTAAGGGAAATATCACAATCTCATTTTTATCTGAGATTGTTTATACTTTAATATTTACTGGGGTGTATTTTATCATCCACATCCATGTTTTCTCAATATGTAATATTATTTCCATCCACCTACAATTGTTTAAATCCAATTTTACCCTTCGATGAGTTTTTAGTAAAGGATATGAAAGGAATCTTTTGTCGTTTTTCGTACGAGGTACTTTTTGACTTTTCCGACAAAAGTACGAGAAGAATGATTTATTTAACATATACGGAATGAATGAATATTTAAAACATTATTTCCAAGAAGCTTCCTTTACAAGTTTTCAATTTTATTTTTAATCAACTTCTTTTAGTTTAGAATTTTATGACATGTTATGAATGGAAAAGTATTTTTGAAGAAGAAAGGATATTTTCCTCAAGAATGGAGTTCAAGTGTTTTATCAAAATTATTTTCCATATAAGATAATAAAGGGTTCTATTTCTATTTCTATTATTACATTTATTTTATTATGTTTTGATAGAATTTTATTTTTATGAATTCCTTTATCTTATATTAATTGTTTTATGATGGCACGATGTTTAAGAATCCCATTTTTATTACATGGGTTATGCTATGATGTATGGTTTATGATTTTGTGGCACACATAACAATGGTATCATTATGAGATGGGTGGGACCTATATCTCCCTCCAATGAATTGGGTAAAGATTTTATATCTCATGAGATAGACATGGCTGGAACGGTAGGTTATATCGGTTCAGTGAAACAGGACTGAAATGAGGGTGACTCAGTTCAGAAAGGGACTTTGTCCACTAAGATAGTCTTGGCAATGAGTCTTGACTAACAAGAAATGATTCTCTATGATTATGTGTGTATGCCACAAAGTTTCATGTTTTAAGTTATGATTATTGTGATTACATTTCACTGCCATGATTTATCCCATGTTATGAAATTATGATCTCTTTTGCAGGTTAAGATTTCTAAAAGTTATGTGCTTGTGTATACGTTGTGATTGATATTTCTTTTGTTTACCCTTACTGAGAATTTGAGCTCACCCTTTTGTATGTTTTCTTTCCCTAGGTTAGGAAGAAGGTTATTAAGTAGTATATGCCAAAAAGGGACTCTAGATATGATGAAATAAGTGGGAGGCAAAGTTGATGCTTTATGAACCAGTTGTTTATGTTTCCCAGTTTCTAAGGACACTATACCTATACGTTCCTTTCGTGGTTTTGTTATATGTTGTAATAAGTATGATTCTATTTTGAAGTATTAACAATATATGTAAAGTATGGGTTGTTACATTTGGTATCAAAGGAAAGGTATAGTCAACCTTTGGAAACTAGGATGTGAAAGCCTCAGTAAGAACCCTAAGGATAAGTCTAAGCATAGAACACAATCTTAGTGTTTTAGAAATGGCCATGAATAACCTAGGATAAGACCTTAAGTGTGAAATTTTATTCTTGATTATGTGGTTTTCCTATTATAATTAGTGTTGCTCACACTATTCTTCTTGGTTTTAGTCAATGGATGGAACCCGAAGGAATCGTGTTAATGCGGAATGCGACGGGCAATGAAATGATTTCCCCCCTGAGCAACCAAATGTTATGGGAGCTGGAATGAAAAATCTTGTAGCCATTCTCACACAACTTTCTCAAGCTATGAATCATTCCGGACTTCCAAACGAGAAAAGGAAGGAGCAACATTCTGTTGAATCCTTCATGAGACAACGTCCAGCTTCTTTCAGCGGGTCTACTGATCCATTAGTTGCTGAACAATGGATTAGTACTACTGAAAAGATATTTTCAGTTCTTCAATGTTCTGAACATGATAAAGTCATCCTAGCAGTGTATCGTTTGGAAGGAGATGCTGATCAATGGTGGAATCTTATTAAGAATACGAGGCAAAGGGATGAAATTGAGTCCATGGAATGGGACGAGTTCAAGAACTTATTTTTCAATAAGTAATTCCCTCGTATTCTCCGAACAAAGATGGAGAAAGAGTTTCTTGAACTGAAGCAAAAGGATGATGAATCTGTTGGTACCTATGAAGCAAATTTTACAAGACTTGCAAGGTACGCTTCTGGTATTATTATCCAACCTGAGAGTAAGATCGATGGATTCTTTAGTGGCTTAAAACCAAGTCTTCGAAGGGCGTTATCCATAAGGGACTTCAATAGCTACGAGGAAATCATTCGATGTACTCTCAAAGTCGAGATGGAGATTGGAGTAACCCATCAGTCATATGGGTTTGATAAGAAGAGGAAAATGGAATTCAAAGGAAAATCTAAAGAGCACACTGAAAAGAAGATGAGCTTTCCCTTATGCTCAAAGTGTGGAAAGAAACATGGAGGGAGTTGTCTTAAAGGGACAAGTAAATGTTTCAAATGTGGAAAGGAAGGTCATCGGGCATTTGAATGCCGCGATGATGGGAAGAAGATGTATAATGATGCAAACAAAGGAAGGGATACACAGAATGAACCTACTACACTTCAATGATTCAAGTGCAAGGAGATGGGGAATTATGCCAATAAATGCCCTAATCCAAGGGTTGATGATGATGGTCGACGTCAACAAACTATTAAGGCTAAAGACAAAGGAAAGTCACATGCAATTTCTATCAGCGATATAGAGTATGATAACGATGTGGTGAAAGGTACACTTACCATCCACTGTAAAGTAGCAAATGTTTTATTTGATTCTGGGTCCACCCACTCTTTTATTTCTGAATAATTTTCTAAGGGTATCATCGTATTACCTCAAAAATTAGATGTTGAGTTAGCTATGACAACACCTAATGGCACAACAGTCGCATCAAAAGTTTATAATTCTTCTCCGATCGAAGTTTGTGGGAAAGTGCTTCCTGCAAATCTTGTGATTCTTCCTATAGTGGAATTTGATGTTATTCTTAGCATGGATTGGATTTCTTTATATGGAGCTCATATCAACTGCCAAAGAAGGGAAGTCACATTTCATATTCCAGATCAATGTATGATCGTCTATCAATGCAAGGATGAACATAACCTTCCAGTGGAAATTTCTTCCATTTTATGGGTATTGATTCCACTAAATGAAGGTTATTTATCTCAAATGGTTGGTGAGAAACTCACGATTAAGAATATGCCCATTTTACGGGAGTTTGATGATGTCTTTCTGGAGGAATTACTTGGTCTTCCACCAAATCGTGAAGTTGAGTTTTCAATAGAACTCGTACCGGGTGCTTTGCCTATTTCAAATACACCTTATAGAATGGCCCCAATTGAGTTGTAGGAATTGAAGAAGCAACTCCAAGAGAATCTTTATAAGGGATTCATATGCCCTAGTGCGTCTCCTTGGGGATCACCTGTTCTATTTGTTAAGAAGAAAGATGGATCAATGAGACTCTGCATTGATTATCAAGAACTTAACAAGATCACTATCAAGAACAAATATCATCTCCCATGCATTGATGACTTATTTGACCAACTAAGCGGAGATCAATACTTTTCCAAGATTGATCTTCGTTCAGGGTATCATCAATTAAGGGTCAAAAGGGAGGATATACCAAAGACGTCTTTCTGTACAAGGTATGGACACTATGAATTTATAGTGATGCCATTTGGTCTTACTAATGCCCCTGCTATCTTCATGGATCTGATGAATATAGTCTTTCGAGACTATCTTGATCAATTTGTGGTAGTCTTCATAGACGATATTCTTGTCTATTCAAAGATCAAGGAAGAACATGAAGATCACTTGAGAATTATATTGAAGACCTTGAGAAAGGAGAATCTTTATGCCAAATTTACCAAGTGTGAATTTTGGCTTCAAAAAGTTGCATTTTTGGGTCACATCATCTCAAAAGAGGGGATATCTGTGGATCCAGCAAAAACAGAGGTTATCGAAAGATGGTCGAGACCAACAATAGTAACTGAAATCCGAATTTTTTTTGGTTTGGCTGGATATTATCGACGTTTTGTGAAAGATTTTTCACGATTATCTAATCCACTCACCAAGTTGACTCGGAAAGGATTTAAGTTTGTCTGGACGGAGGAATGTGAAGAGAATTTCAAGGAGTTAAAAAGAAGGTTATCCAGTGCACCTGTGCTCACACTGTCTTGTAGTGGAGAAAGGTTTGTGATCTATAGTGATGCATCCAAGAAGGGATTGGGGTGTGTTCTTATGCAAAATGATATGGTGATAGCTTATTCCTCACGATAGTTGAAAATCCATGAGTAAAATTACCCAACACATGATTTGGAATTTGCTGCAGTAATCTTTGAATTAAAGATTTGGAGGCATTACCTTTATGGTGAAAGGTGTGATATTTATACTGATCATAAAAGATTAAAGTATATTTTCACACAAAAGGAGATGAATATGCGTCAAAGAAGATGGTTGGAGCTGATTAAGGATTATGACTGCTCAATCCATTACCACCCTGGGAAAGAAAACAAGGTGGCAGATGCATTAAGTCGACAAGACCATGCCAGTTTATCCATGATGAGGATCACAAAAGATCCAATATTTATGGATTTACAAAGGATGGATCTTGGAATTATAATGAAAGGGGAAAAAATATTATCTTTCTCAAATGAATGTTCAACCATCTATACATGTGAAGATTAAAGAGGAACAGAAAGAAGATGTTGAGTTACAAAAGAAGGTGAAAAATGTTTCTGAATTCAACCTTGATTGTGATGGGATAATAAAGTTCAGGAATCAAGTTTGTGTTCCTCCCATCCTCGAATTAAAGAAGGAGCTGCTGGATGAGGCTCATAGTTCTTCATTCTCTATTCATCCTGGAAGCACGAAGATGTATAGGGACCTGAAAGAGTACTTCTAGTGGGATGGCAAGAAAAGAGATGTTGCTGAATATGTCTCTCGTTGCTTGGTTTGTCAACAAGTTAAAGCTGAGAGACAGAAGTATAAGGGGATGTTACAACCATTACCCATACCCGAATGGAAATGGGAAAACATCACTATGGACTTTGTCACAGGACTTCCTAAAATATCCAAAAGCAATAATGCTATCTGGGTCATAGTTGATCGTCTTACAAAGTCTGCACACTTCATTGCTATTAGAGAGGATTTCTCTCTGGATCATCTTTCCAGGATATATGTAAAGGAAGTGGTAAGATTTCATGGAGTACCACTTTCTATTATATCTGATCGGGATCCGAGATTTACCTCGAAGTTCTGGTGAAGTCTTCAGCATACTCTAGATACAAAGTTGAGTTTCATCACTGCTTATCATCCTCAGACAGACGGTCAGTCTAAGAGAACAATTCAAACCCTATAAGATATGTTGAGAGCTTGCTCTATGGATTTCAAAGGAGGTTATGATCAACACCTACCTTTGGTGGAATTTTCTTATAATAATAGCTTTCACTCCAGTATTCATATGGATCCTTATGAAGCTCTCTATGGAAAGAAATGTAGGACTCCAACTTGCTGGGATGAAGTTGGGGAAAGAAAGCTATTAGGACCTGATCTCGTTGATTAAATGGCAGAAAAGGTCAGATCTATTCAACAACACATAAGAGCAGCTCAGATTCGACAGAAAAGTTATACCGACAACCGAAGAAAAGACCTAGAGTTTGAAGTGGGTGATAAAGTGTTCTTACGAATATCTCCCTGGAAGAGGGTTATGAGATTTGGAAAGAAGGGGAAGTTGAGCCCTAGATATATCGGTCCTTTCGAAATACTGGATCGTGTTGGGAAGGTAGCTAACTGATTGGCGCTTCCACCGAATCTCTCTCAAGTTCACGATGTGTTCCATGTATCTCTCCTGAGAAAGTATATACCTGATCCTTCACATGTACTCAGCTCTGAAGTTGTACCGCTGGAGCAAGATCTTTCTTATGAAGAACAGCCGATAGAGATTCTGGATCGTAGCGAAAAATTCCTATGAAACAAGACCACTCGATTGGTGAAAGTTTTATGGAGGAACCACCAATTAGAAGAAGTTACTTGGGATCGTTAGGATATGATGAGGGAGAGGTATCCTCATCTGTTTGTTACAAAGTAACGAATTTCGAGGGCGAAATTCATTTTAAGGGGGGTAGAATGTAACACCTGAGACTTTTATGTTATATAAATCATCAAAAGAATCTTTTTTTACACAACACTTTCTTGGCTTTCTTTACACGAAATCGTGACCTTTCTCGATAGCTTGCGTCATACGCAATACCGAGTTTCACTAAACAACGATATGCTATTAAAATATTATTAAAACTAGGCGTTATGAATAGTAATAACCACTTTTTGAAATTTTATAAATTTTATTTTTCAAAATGGACTTCATTTTTGGATTCGAAATATCGAAATTATCCTAGGGTGAAATTTTTGTATTTTTCTGAAAACATTCAATTTTTGATGAATAGTGAAACCACTAAGTGGTAGTTAAAAAACTGAATTTTTCATAAAACTTAATTTTACCGCTTCTGTGAGTGGAATTTCAAAAAATCTGAGAGACACGGTTGATGTCAGAAAGTAAAATGTGGTTCAATGAGATGAAAATAATTTTTTGGTGAATAGTAACTTTTTACTTTTTTTTACCACGGTTAAAAGTAAATAGGGTAATTAAGGGTAAAGATGATATTATTATTACCCGAACACATGTCCTAATTCTATTGGATAAGTGTAATTCGACCAAAAACAAACTTAGGAATAAAATATGACCATTTAGGCCCACTTGTATTAGATTAGGACATTTATTATTAATTTATTTAAAGAAGGGTTAAAATAGTTAAAATCAAAGTTTAATAAGTAAATAATTTTTAATATGGGGTTATACATAATATAAATTCGACTATAAATATTCATTAGAAAGATAAAAAGATTTCATACATAATGGTATTTTATTTGTAATTTTTAGACTTTAAATAATTTAATTTAGTTATGACACAATGATGATGCAGTAATTATCTTATTAATGAAATATTGACATAATTGATGTTATAAACACCAAAATAAATGTAATTTGAGACTTTTTATGAATCCCACTAATTTTATAGGTTAATATGACATGTTAGTATTGATTTAATTAACTTGTTTAGAAATAATATTTCTGTTATGATTTTCACAAAAATCAATTACTAAATAGTGTCAAAATTGACATAAAATAGTTTTTAAAACAAATATTATATTGGTAATTTTTATTTTATTCCTAAAAATATAAGGTTCGGCCAAATGACTTAGATAAGGTTATATGTATTAATAATAAACAACTTGGGGTTCTTTTGGCTGCTTATAGTAAGTTTATTAACCTTATAGTATAAGAACACAAGAAGACATGGTAAAGTAAAATTATTTAACTTAATGTTAAATCTAAATGATAAGGTTAAAATAGGAACATAAACTTGTATAAATTCTATTTTATGAGAGGATTTCGACCCATACCCACCTTAGCATCGAAATAAATTAATTTGGAGCTATTAAAAACCGAACTTGACTTTATAATAAAATAATATTTTTAGTTATTCCAAAGGTGCCCCTCTCCTCCCTTATAAAAGGGAACCTCCTCCCTCTCTTCCTGGCACCACTTTTAGCCTTCAAGCTCGGCCAACCCCTGACAATTTCTCCTATCCACTTCCCTAGAGACATCCTATAGGTTCTGGTCTTCTTCAAAGACCAATTTTAGTACCCTAAAATAAGGTCTCAAAGAAGCACTTCAAAGAAGAGGTAATGTCTGTTACCGATTCTTTCATATTTATTTCTTCTTCCACTTCTTCTTCTTTAGTTGTTTCATTATGAAGTAATAACATCAGTATCACTCATATACTAATATGTTATTATAAGTATGAAACAACCCTATTTCACCATCTATCCATTCTATGGAAAAAGAAATCATTGCGTGTGTGTACGTACGGCATACCGTCTCCACGCCGTGGTGTAATCTATTTTCCACCACCACCTTACTTGGATGGGTATAATGGTGTAAATAATGACTATATGTGACTATTATATAGTGATATTGATTCTGAAATAGTATACATATACTCCAATACAATTCCACGATCATAGGAACGATATCATCACTCGTGCGTACGTACGGAATACCGTCTCCACGATGTGATGTGACTCGTTCTACATGATCTTCATTTCATAATGATTATATAAATGAATTGAATTGAATGAATATGATATATATTACACTAATACCATTCTGGAAATGAGGTATCTATAACCTAAAGAGAAGAATAAGAATTTATTCGACAAAACACGCATAAGAACAAAAAGTTATAAACACCCGAATAACAACTAGCAATGAAATATTACTACTAAAAAGCTAAGAATATGACCATATATGATAAAAATAAGTATGATTATGTAATAAGTCAATAACATTATTTAAATCATTATACAGGAGGTTCGAACACTTACAAAGCAAGTCGGACCTAAGGTAAGGGAAATATCACAATCTCATTTTTATCTGAGATTGTTTATACTTTAGTATTTACTGGAGTGTATTTTATCATCCACATCCATGTTTTCTCAGTATGTAATATTATATCCATCCACCTACAATTTTTTAAATCCAATTTTACCCTTCTATGAGTTTTTAGTAAAGGATATGAAAGGAATCTTTTGTCATTTTTCGTACGAGGTACTTTTTGACTTTTCCGACAAAAGTACGAGAAGAATGTTTTATTTAACTTATACGGCATGAATGTATTTTTAAAACATTATTTCCAAGAAGCTTCCTTTACAAGTTTTCAAGTTTATTTTTAATCAACTTATTTTAGTTTAGAATTTTATGACATGTTATGAAAGGAAAAGTATTTTTGAAGAAGAAAGGATATTTTCCTCAAGAATGGAGTTCAAGTGTTTTATCAAAATTATTTTCCATCTAAGATAATAAAGGGTTCTGTTTCTATCCCTATTATTACATTGATTTTATTATTTTTTGATGTAATTTTATTTTTATGAATTACTTTATCTTATATTAATTGTTTTATGATGTCACGATGTTTAAGAATCCCATTTTTATTACATGGGTTATGCTATGATGTATGGTTTATGATTTTGTGGCACACATAAGAATGGTATCATTATGAGATGGGTGGGACCTATATCTCCCTCCAATGCATTGGTTAAAGATTTTATATATCATGAGATAGACATTTCTGGAATGGTAGGTTATACCGGTTCAGTGAAACAGGACTGAAACGAGGGTGACTCGGTTCAGAAAGGGACTTTGTCCACTAAGATAGTCTTGGAAATGAGTCTTGACTAACAAGAAATGATTCTCTTTGATTATGTGTGTATGCCAAAAAGTTTCATGTTTTAAGTTATGATTATTGTGATTACATTTCACTGCCATGATTTATCCCATGTTATGAAATTATGATCTCTTTTGCAGGTTAAGATTTCCAAAAGTTATGTGCTTGTGTATACGATGTGATTGATATTTCTTTTGTTTACCCTTACTGAGCATTTGAGCTCACCCTTTTGTATGTTTTCTTTCCCCAGGTCCGGAAAAAGGTTATTAAGTTGGATATGCCAAAAAGGGACTCTAGATATGATGAAATAAGTGGGAGGCAAAGTTGATGCTTTATGAACTAGTTGTTTATGTTTCCCAATTTCTAAAGACACTATACCTATACGGTCCTTTCGTGGTTTTGTTATATGTTGTAATAAGTATGCTTCAATTTTGATGTATTAACAATGTATGTAAAGTATGGGTCGTTATAGTAACCCTTAGGTATAACCTAGTTTCTTCATTTTCATCAAGTATTCAAATTTTTCATAATGTTTTGTATATAAAATATGAATTATACTAAGAATATTCCTAGTGAGTGTCAAAATATGTGCACAGTAAGGCCCATTATCATGCACTATGTGACGATCAGGTAAATCCCAGTGAACTCTTTTTAGAGTTATTACCCCAAGGTACATCTGTTCTAGAACTGCACCTACTTGTAGTATCCACACATGTATATATTTCAAGAAAAATCATATAATATCTAACAAAAAAATGTTAGGATTCTCTTCTATAATTATCATCAAAGCCTATCATAGGTTATGATCCCTAATCTATGATTTCCTATATCTAGTTCCCAAGGTTTATACTTAAATTCCTCTGATATCAACTATAGTGACCTCAAATTTAGTATCCCAGACTCTGTGTCTTACTATATTAGATGGGAATAAGATATAAGGAGTCACATCCCAAAAGATTGAATGGTTTAGTGGTCTTATATAACTAGATACATACATGATTCCCATATTTTAGTTTAAAACACAATTCACAAAAAATAGAATATAATTATTCCCTCTATAATATCATTTACTATTAGTCATAGTTCTCTTCATGGATTCCTATTAAAAGAAAAATAATAATCATGATCTAAAATGCTTAGTAAGGTTTGAGTAAAGTGGAAGATATCATGAATAAATTAGAATAATAAACATGGGAAGGAAAATAAATGAACACACATGTCATTGAAACGTCTTTGATATCATGATAAGATAATGAATAATAAATATAGGAAGGTAAATAACTAAAAACACATTTCATTTAATCGATAAACTGAGAATAAAATTCATCCATAGATAATATCATTGTAAAAATATAATGGATATAATAATTGGATTCTTAATTAATGAAATTCTTAATTATTTTATTTTATGGGATCACGCATCATGATACATATACCATCAAGACCTTTCACAAGATCGTTTAAAACTATTGGAAAAACCCCATGTAATGCTATCTTACTAATTCATCTCATGAAAATGCCAATTCATTAAGGGGCTATATAATTTTGAGGCCCACCAATCACAACATTTACAAATCATTATTTAAATATCAAATAATCTATTTCATTCATGAACAATGTGTATTACCATAAAATATCCATATTGAGTAAAGAATAAAAATTTATTAATATTTCCACAGCTGAACGAATAATTTTAAATGTGGAAAACTATTTGTATAAATGATATACATTTTAAGAAATTGAAATATCCATGATATATAATATGGATATGTAGCTTAAATTTAATATCTATCGGAAAGAAAATAATTGTAACGAACCAACCCAGGTTTCCCTTAAACTTGGCACCCAACCCGATTCATCACATACCCGAAGGGCATTTCCGAACCCCATGGGCTGGCTACAAGCACTCGGGCATCAAACGGAAAACTAAAGGGAATGATTTTTCCCAACCTGAAAAAAAATGGGGAATATATATAGATGAAACAAGAATAAATAGGGGAAATAAAATAGATATATGTCATAGTTGATTGAAATAAAGTCAAAACAAACGACTGTAAAAGTATCCAAAACACCAAGATAGAATCCCAAATATAATGTCCCAGAACCAAATAGTTACTCTGTGTGATGGCATGGATGAAATCCCCCAATATAACCACTAGCTACCCAACTTAGCTGACACAAAACCTCACTGCCTCACTATGGATCATTTATTTTCCCTGTATTGGAAGACCTAAAAAGGTCTATGCACCATCAAATGTGTGTGCAAGGTGTAAGATAACAGGATCAATAAGATCCCACCCATGTGTTCCATATAAAGTATTTGTATAACAATTCTTGTATGTTCATTTTAAATAAAACAGGTCATGATAAGGACTAAAGTATTTTCATAGAAAATAAGGTAAACATTTCCCTTTTATCATAGTTCCAAAACAAAAGAAGGTATATCAATTTCAAAGCACATTTTTCTATATCATCTTTCACAAGCTTCAACATTCATATCAAGGGTAAAAACAATACAAATCCAAGAAATACAAAACAACAGTAGCAGCATAAACATCACAATACCAAGGAATACAAAAGCTCAAGTAGTAGACTACTTGTACCAAAAATCTAGGAACAGTGCATTGTGGTACATGAATCCAATGATCTACACTCCATGACCAGGGACACACTCTAAAAAGTAAGATCCCAACATCAAATACATACCTAGATCCAATAATATACACTTTAGGATAAGTGGAACACCCCTGAAAGTGAAACCCCACAATGTATGATAACCTTAAGATAATCCTTCCACCTAGTACCCAAGATAACCTATGTGATTGTTTTCACAATAATTATAATTTTTCTAAAATAATTTCAAAACCATTTCACAAATCCATTTAAATTCTTTGAAAATACCATTTTTCTTTCCACTTATCAATAATCAGTGAAAACTTGTTTTTCTTTCAAACAAATCTTTTCAAAACACACAAATCAATAATTATAATTCCATGTATAAATCCGTTTATAAAGTAGGAACAATAAGGATCATCAACATATGCTAGAGACAGAACCACCTACCAAAAAACTCAGGTCGTACATGCCAACAATGGGATCTAAACACAAAGAAAATACAACAACATCTATAAATTCCCTAGAATCAAATTCTCATCATAAGACTGATCCAATTTAGAAAACAATGGGTCGGTGGAAATGAGTAAACCCATATACCTTAAGAACGAATTCCCTCTGCACCATGACCAATAAAGGAATGGCCTCTAGAACAAGATCGCACAATGGATCATGAAGAAAATTATAGAAAACACTAACTTAGACCACAAGATCTGATAAATCAACTCAAGGGAACTACTACGATCAAAGACAATGAAGAAGTATAAAGATCACTTACCTGGAGAGACGCACTACAACCACAATGAAGATCAAACACCGAACAGATCATTCTAGGATGAACAGAGTCTCCCAAAATTCCCTAAGAATTGTCCAAGGTCTGGAGCAATAGATTATGGTGAAAGAACCCAAATAACATAGTAAAATTTCTATTTTAAAAACTTTATATGGGCCGTTACACGGTGTGTAACCCGATTACATGACGCATAACTATCAAAGTCCCACATATGATGAAAACCCCATCTCCTTGGATTAAAAATATGTTAGTTAAAACATTTATGATGTCAAAATTATCTTTGTTTCATGTAACCTTTTACAGTGTGAAGTCTTTAATGACTTTCATCTAGAAACTCTTACATTCCATGTAACCAAGTTACATGGCAATAAACAATCCTACAAACTATAGTAAAATTCAGTTAAATCTAAGATTCAAACAAATATATGACTTCGCAATTATAGTTATACTCCCAATTCCCTCTTATCCCCATATAGACAATGAGAATAGGAAAATCATGATGACTGTAAGGTCATGCCTGATAGATCGCTAGTGTGATGTTACAAACTCTCCACCATAAAGACTTTTCATCCCCAAGAATTCATATGGAAGATGTAATCCCTAGAAAAAATATTAGGCCACTAATACATCATCATCAACTCATATTCTTAAGTCTCATGAGAATATTATTTTTGTTTTTATAGTACCATAAACAATGAGATCGACTTATTATGCAATACTTTCACTTGAGAGTCAACAATATCTACTGGCATCTCCACAAGAGAAACATCAGCCTCTAACTCAATTTCTTCCCAACTCATGATGTGAGCAGGATTAGGATGGTACTTCCTGAGATGAGATATGTGGAAAACATCATGAATACATATCAACTTAACTTGAAATGCTAATCGATAAGAAACATGATTGAGCTACTCAATGGCCTCAAACTGTCCAACATATCTCAAAGACAACTTTCCCTGCTTTCCTAATCGATGGTGACCCAACTAAGAAGAAACATTCAACAAAACCCAGTCACTAATAGAAAACTCTAGAGAATGACTTCATTGGTCTGCATACCATTTATTTCAACTATGGTCTATAAAAAAATCTCGATGTACCTCTAGAATCATTGTTGACATCTCATAGACCAAACTTGTTCCAACTAAAGATACTTCTCCCACCTCCGCCCAACAAAGAGGTGATCTGCACGGGTGACCATAAAATTCCTTGAAGGGAGAGATTCTTATCAATAAATGATAAATATTTTTTTAAATAATGTCAACCAATCTTAGATAACTATCCTATGATCCAGCAAAATCCAAGATACATGCACGAAGCACATCCTCTAGGATCTGAATTATTCTCATTGTCTGATCATCTGTATGTGGATGGTGATTTGTGGTCAACATGACCTGAATTCCCATTTCCTCTTGGAGAATCCTCCAAAAACTTGAGGTAAACCTACTATCCCTATCCAAAATAATGGAATAATCCTCCCATGTAACCTCACAATCTTTTTTACAAACAACATACCCAGATATTTAACCTTAGTGGTATCCTTGATCATAATGAAATGACAAGACATCATCAACTGATCAAAAACCACCCAGATAATATTCCTCCCTTGGGGATTCCTCGTAATCCAACAACGAAATCCATTGATACCTCATCGCAATTCTAGACAATTACTAAAATAGTCTAAAGAAAACCAGAGGGCATCAAGTGCTCTGCCTTTATCTGTTGGCAGGTGTAACAGTGGGACACAAAATCTACAATTTCACACTTCATGCCCGACAACTAGAATTGTTGTCTCATGTCATAATACATATTTTTATCACCTGGATAGACATCCCAAAAAGAGTTGTTAAAATTAAACAAGACTAAAATCCTCATGTATATTGGGATGAAAAACCACTTCCCAAAGTGGTGTATAACATCTAAAGAGAGATAACAACTAGAAATAGTCTCACCACCATAAAGTCTTTCTCAAACTTTACTAAACTCAACATCCTGCTGCTGACTCTACAAGAAACACTCTAGGAGATATTTTGATAACTAAACACTGGTCATAACCATACCTAAAACATCCTCATGAGCATCTAGGTGCAACAGAGATAAAATCCTCATAAGGTTCCACTCCTCATTCCACTACTGGAATTTGAGGTATTTGTGAATGGCTATTTGTGATGGCATCCCGTCGCAAATAAGCATTAGTGATGGGTTCCCGTCGCGAATACCTCATTGTAGAAAAGGGCGTCGCAAATACTATTTTTTTTACAGTCCCATTGCAAAAAATAGTATTTGTGACATGGAACTTAACCATCACAAATAAGTTTCCAATTATATACATTATATATAAATAAACCTTTTGTGATGGGCCCATCGCAAATAGTATTTGCGATGGGGAAGTTTCCCGTCGCAAATAAGTCTCTGATTATATATAATATATATAAATAAACCTTTTGTGACGGGCCCATCGCAAATAATTTTTTAAAAATATATATTTAAACTATTTTTGACGGGCTCACATCCCAACAGGTCTCGTCGCAAATACTAAACAAAGTGAAAAAATATATATTTAATAAAATTATTATTAATGAAAAAATAATATTAATATTATGAAAATAATAAAAAAAAATAATATTAAAATTCTCAATATTCTCAAAAAATATATAAAAAATCATCAATTATTAATATTATTAATATTATTAGTAAAATACAAAAAAGTTAAATAAAATATAATACTAAAACAATATTTAATAAAATTATGATTAATGAAAAAATAATATTAATATTATTAAAATAATAAAAGGATATTAAAATTCTCAATATACATAAAAAATATAAAAAATCATAAAATATTATTATTAATATTACTAAAATAAACAAATATTAAAAAATATAATAATAATAATAAATATTAAAATATTAAAATAAAAAAAATTATGCAGTATTCACACCAATATAAAAAACTAAAACTGTAAATAGTTCATATTACAACGAATCTTGAATTCAAATGTTTTTAACATAAAAAATCACTAGGGTCGTCTTCTAGAGGAGGTGGAGGAGCTATAGGAGATGGTGGAGGAAGCTCTATCCCGAAACTACAAGTTAGATGGTGTATGTACTTTATTTGTTCTTGATGTTGCTGCTGCTACCATCGACGCATATCCTCCTCATACTGCTCCTGCTTCTACTGATACATCTCTTCATGCTGCTTCTACAAACTCTCTATAAGCTCAGTCTGAGTTTGTAACTACTCCTGATACTGTGAGGCAGAAGATGATGACTCTCCATGAGCTCCTCTCGAGCTGGATGCCAACATCACAGCAGTACCATAATAACTACCAGGAGTAAAATGAGATCTGATATCAACTAATCGGCCCTTCTCAAAGCCATATTGACTCTCTTGTATCCATTTTGCCTCATCGAAATGGTGGGAACTAGTCTGATTAGTCGTCTCGTCCTGACTCTCAGCCTGTGTCTGAGAGGTCACGACCTTATATGAATCCTTCAATTTCAATTTGAAATTTAAATTGTAAAAATATTATATGCAGTTAATTGTCAAATTGGAAAAAAAAATACTAACCACAATCTGATGTTGGCGATCACCTATAATCTCTCTAGTGGCTGGATCATTGTACATCCTCGAATAAACGTCGTACTCTGTAATATCAAGATGCTCGACTGCCTATAGAAATATAAAATAAACTATTTATATTCAAAGTTATATAAAATATTTAAAAAATATACTTACCAGATACTCTCTATGCATACTGAATATATGGCAACCAGCTCGATGTGTCACCTCCTGTCTCCCCCGGTTCTTTCGACCAACTGAAGTCCTCATCTTAAATCCACCACCCAAACAGTGTAAACATAATCCATCCGAAACATGAGATGAAATGTATTCTGGTCGGTGGACTCTACACGACTCATCAAATTATGTCACTAATTCTTTCTTAATGGTCGTCCTTATCAAACTGTGCAAAAACTAACGGGAACGACCACACATAGACACCAGTCATGCCACGTAGATAATGTCACGCATGCTATCATTGATGGGATACCATAAACCCTAAAAATATTTTATAATATCAAGTAATTAATAAATTAAATTTCAAAATAAATATTATTTATTTACGTATCAGCCAATGATTGAAAATTTCAAGCCGCACATCAACGAGAATCTATTCCCATGTGATCCATGGCTGAGAAAAATAATTGCACAAGATATCACTCCCCTATCAAATTACTACATGCACAAAACTGTGAAAAAAGAATAAATAATAAGCCAATTAGTATATATATAAATAAATTAATGAAATCTAACTAAAATATACAGGTTACCATACCTCCATGAGTATGGATCGAAGCCAAGACATGGACGTCGCTCAGGTATAGGGTCAGGAATCATCAGTCGTGCAAGACGGTACCCCCTCCGTATACCCCCTAAACTGTCAGTAGGCTGAGGGTCAGATGATCCAAAATCCCCCTCATCCAAAGGTAGCTCATCCTCCTCCAACTCACGAAATAGATTAGGGTCCATCTGAAACCCAAAATGATTGTTGTTAGCAGATAGTTGAAAATAACTATTATATATAGATATATATTAGTTATGATTATAACCAGCATTTAACTATGTCAATGTTCACCTTCATCATCATCTTCTTATTTGACGATGTCAATATCTCCATATTCCTCCTCAGCATCATCAATATCCATAAGAGTTTCAGTTTCATCAATTCTTTTCATTTAAAATTCATTTGTAACATCATTAAAAAAAATTCACCATCGATCCTTAATTGTGGGGTGACATCATTGATATTCATGTCTCTTTGTGAAGAAGATGAATTTCGAGTAGTCTCTTGAAAATTTTCAATTAGTTCCACTTCAGCGGAACCATATTCAGTTTGAGTAAACTGATTTTCCCAAGATTTCATTTTTATTATGCTCCACCAATCACTCAAGTCTCTTGAAGTAGCACAATACTTCACATAATAAATTTGATGTGCCTATTGATCCAGTAAAAATGGCTCATTTACGGCAAGAAGACTTTTATATTTAATATCGATGATTCCATGAGTTGGGTGAACATACAAGCCTCTCTCAGTATCCAACCACCGACATTTAAACATCATTATGTAATTTTGTCCTAGATAACACAGCTCAATAATGTCGTCCAGAATGTCGTAAAAGTAAACATCAGTTTCTCTATGATGTGATCCTCTTAAGAAAACCCTACTGTTCATTGTTTTTTTATTCCCCATATGCATGTGTATTAAATTTAAAATCATTCACCACATCTACATTATAATATTTAATCATTTTGGATGGTGGGATAATCAATATACACAGTCACTTATCAATTTTATCAGCATGTTGAGACACATAAAATTTTTTAAGAAAATTATCAATATAATAAATAATAAACAGAATTGATATCAAACTGTCAATAATTTATGTTATCTCTTTTCGAAAACATTGAGAAAAACATTTTGTCTCTATTCTTCAAAAGAAATTACTATAATTTGTGGATGTTTTTTCTTGATATGATTATCATATAACCTAAGAATAAAATAATTTTACATACTATAACATAAATTATAGAATAAGTGACAGAAACACTCACAGTACAAATGATGTCATTTCTTCACAGTTGAGAAGAACATATATATGAGCTCTATGATGTTCATCATCTGAAAACTATCGTTCATGAACTCCACCGAAGCCAAGATTTCGATGATTAAAAACTGATAATTGATTGTCCATTTTGTAATTAACATTCCCCCCATTCCGTACCATGTAGTTGTGTTTTGAGGGATATTTAGATTCAAAATAATAAGAGTAGAAATAAGAAATTTCCTCTTGAAAATAAGCTTCAGAAATTGATCCTTCAACTGATGCTTTGTTACATACTTTTTTCTCCAATTTCTGCATGCATATCTCAAATGGGTACATCCATAAAAACTGTACCAGACCTCCACATTTATCTTCATGTGGAAAATGTAATATTAGATGTTCCATTGAGTCAAAGAAAGTTGGTGGAAATATTTTTTTCAGTTTATATATAATTACAGGAACATCTTCTTCCAGTTTTCTTAGCACATCATAGTTTGTTGTCACTGCAAAAATGTATCAAAAAAATATGATATGTCTGTTATCGAATCCCAAATCATAGAATTCACCAAATCTATAAACCTAATCAGCATAAGTCTTTCCATTATAACATGAAAATCATGACTTTTTAATCCAATAATATGACCATTCTTAACACATCTGCCCAAATTAGAATCATATCTATCTGGAAGTCTCAAATCTGCAATCCACTAACAAAATAATAATTGAATCTTTTTGGATAGTGTATAAGCTGATTTCGGATTCATTAACCTCTGTGATTTGACATTTTCAAATAGTTCAAGTTCTGGTCACCTACAAATTTGGGAAAGATATAATCGTGCTTTTACATTATCTTTGGTCTTACCTGGTGTATCCAAAATTATATGAAATAAATTATCAAAATAGTTCTTCTCAATATGCATGATATCCAATATGTGTCAGACCAACAAATAAGACCAATATAGAAGATCCCAAAAAATGATTCGTTTTATCCAATTATGTTCTTTCTCAAAGCCATGAATTTTCTATTGGTTTACTGTTGGCCAAAATGTGATGGGAGGTAATGAAAATATAACTGATTTTAACTTTGTATCTGAGATCATTTTTGTAAGTTCATCCCTTTCAATTGTTCCTTTTCTAAAATGAGATTTGTTCCTCCAAAAAGGATGATCGGTTAGAAAAAATATGCGATGATAGTCAAAATAGCAAGGTTTTTTTCCATTGACGATCATAAATGCTTTGTTGTCTTTCATACAGTAAGGACATGATTTCAGACCATGCGTACTCCAGCTAGATAACATGACATATGCCGGAAAGTCACTAATCACCCCCATCAATGAATCTTTTAATATAAAATTTTGTTTCACCACAACATCACATGTACAAACACCATTACTCCACAATGCATTTAACTTATCAATAAATGGTTTCAAATAAACATCAATATTCTTTTTCGGATGTCCTGGGATTAATAAGGTCAAAAAGATATAGGGATAATTTATCAACATCCATGAAGGTAAATTGCACAGAGTTATAATGACAGTCCAACATGAATACTGACTACCATAAAAACCAAATGGACAGAAACCGTCAGTAGAAATACCCAACCGCATGTTTCGGGCTTCTAAAGAAAAATACGGATGCGGACAGTCAAAATGTTTCCATGAATCACCATCAGATTGTTGATTCAAGATTTTATCGGTTGAAATCTTGGTTTTGTACCATGAAATCATTGACGCTATGTTCTGAGACATAAATAAACACTACAACCTGGGTTTAAGAGGGAAATATCTCAACTGTTTTATAGGAATCGGTCTAGACTCCTCTAGTTGAGCTTTTTTATACCTTGATTGTCCACATGTGGGAAAACTATCCAAAAACTCATTTTCACCAAAATATAAGATGTAGTCATTTAGACATGAATGAATCTTCTGATAACTAAGGCCCATTTTACGAACCAGCCTCTTGCTCTCATATTAATTTGAAGGTAACACATTTCCTTTAGGTAATATTGTTTTAACCAAAGAAAATATCTGATCAAAACAGTTGTTTGACATTGCATTATCTGATTTAATATCCATAAATTTTTCAACCGCTTATAATTTTCTTATCTTGCAACCATGATATAATGCATCCTCAGCAGACCTCAACAACTCATAAAATTCGGATGGTGCCAACTCAGGAGTTAATCAATACAATCATGAGTTTTAGTTTGTTGAACAGATAGACCTACAACATCATGCACTAAATTTTGAAACTGTGATGGATTCAGAATCAAGTTATTAGTATCTTCTTTGGAACAACGTTCACTATGATGATACCAAAAAACATAATCTGGTTGAAAACCAAACCGCAAGAGATGTTCCCCAACTTTGTCAAATGTGTCAAGCGTTCTCAGAGCACATTTTTCACAAGGAAACTTTATTGTGCCTTCTGAAACATATTCTTGTTTTGATGATGCAAATGATAAGAAAGCTTCAACACCCTCAATATATACAGGATTTAAACCAGAACCTTTTGGATTTCTATGATGATTTATCCAACCGCGATCATCTAATAATGATTGTTGTCGACTTCCTTGTTTCATATTTTTCTATAAAATATAAAATCTTTACTATTTTTGAATAATTTAAAATTATAAAAACACTATCTAAAATAATAAGATAAATAATTACAACTACTTAATAATTACCATTATTTACGGGTGACAAAATTTTGAGTGGATTGACGACTACTCTTTTGTCTGACGGCTCATTTACTTGCAATTTTCTCACACTGAAATCACAATGAGGAATATGTTCAGAGGTATTCATATTCATTCTCATGCATAAGAGAATGTATAAGCGTACCTCCGAGAAGATTCTTCATTGTGATTTAAGTGTGAGAAAGTTAAAATTAAGTGAGTCGTCGGACAAAAGAGCCCCCTTTTCGTCGATGAATTATCTTCTTGAAACTGTCACTGCCTGAAAACAATATGAAAAATGCGGTCATACGAATGCATATTCAAACTCATGCATACATGATTGGATATTCATACGTAGAGGCATACTTTTCATAATGTTTTGAGTTGATGAAAGTTGAAAAGAGAAGAGTCATCAAGCAAAAGGAGTGCCTCCAATCAACTGAAAATTGTACCATGTTTTTATAAGTTATTACAATTGATTTTATTCCTAATTATTCTAAATTATTCTAAATTATTCCTAATTTTTCCTAATTATTCTTAATTGTTGCTAATTATTCCTAATTATTGTTAATTATTGCTAATTATTTCTAATTATTGCTAATTATTCCTAATTATTCTTAATTATTCCTATTAATTCCTATTTATTCCTAATTATTCTTATTTATTCCTAATTGTTTCTAATTATTCTTAATTATTCTTAATTATTACAAATTATTCTTATTTATTACTATTTATTCTTATTTATTACTAATTATTACTATTTATTACTATTCATTATTATTAATTACTATTTATTACTATTTATTACTATTTATTACTATATATTACTATTTATTACTATTTATTACTATTTATTACTATTTATTACTATTTATTACTAATTATTACTATTTATTACTATTTATTACTATTTATTACTATTTATTAATATTAATTACTATTTATTCCTTTTTATTACTATTTATTACTATTTATTCGTATTTATTCATAATTATTTTAAATTATTTCTAATTATAAATTATTATTACTAATTATTCCAATTTATTCCTATATATTGCAAATTATTCCTATTTATTACTAACTATTGCTATTTATTACTGTTTATTACTGTTTCTTACTATTTATTACTATTTATTACTATTTATTACTATTTATTACTATTATTACTATTTATTCCTATTTATTACTATTTATTCCTATTTATTACTATTTATTACTAATTATTAGTAATTATTACTAATTATTGTTATTTATTACTATTTATTACTATTTACTAATAATTATTACTAATTATTACTATTTATTACTATTTATTACAATTTATTACTAATTATTACAAATTATTACTAATTATTATTTGTTATTACTATTTATTACTAATTATTACTAATTGTTACTAATTATTACTAATTATTACTATTTATTACTAATTATTACTATTTATTACTATTTATTACTATTTATAACTAATTATTACTAATTATTACAAATTGTTACTAATTATTAATAATTATTACTAATTATTAGTAACTATTACTAATTATTACTCATTATTACTAATTATTACTAATTATTACTATTTATAACTATTTATTGGTAATTATTACTATTTATTACTATTTATTACTATTTATTACTATTTATTAATATTTATTAATATTTATTCCTATTTATTCCAATTTATTACAATTTATTCCTATTTATTCCTATTTATTACTAGTTATGCCTATTTATTCCTATTTATTCTTATTTATTCCTATTTATTACTATTTATTCCTATTTATTACTATTTATTACTATTTATTACTTTTTATTAATTTTTATTCCTATTTATTCCTATTTATTCCTATTTATTACTAATTATTACTAATTATTACCATTTATCACTAATTATAACTATTTACCACTAATTGTTACTAATTAGCCCTAATTATTACTAATTACCCCAAATTATTACTATAATTATTACTAATTACCTCTAATTATTACTATAATTATTACTAATTACCTCTAATTATTCCTAATTACCCCTAATTATTACTAATTACCCTTAATTATTACTAATTAGCGTTAATTACTATTAATAACTACGATTTACAGCTACTGATTACTAATTACCGCTAATTATTTATATACAATACTAATTTTCATTAATAATTATTAATTATTACTAATTATTAAGAATTAGTACTAATAATTTCAATTTATTACTACAAATAAATACTGATAACAAAACCATTTAAATCTAATTTAATTAGAACTAATCAACAATAAAAAAAATTAACATAAAAAATGAAATAAATACTAAATAAAATAATATATATGTACCTTTAAACATGATCTCTTTTTGATGCAGACGACTTCACAACTTCTTCGTAGAAAACTAACTCAGAGAAATCTTTACTCTAAAAATATAGTATAGAGAGAGGGAAAGTGAGAATTGAGGGGAAGAGTAAGAAAAACGGATGAGGGTATATATAGATTAGATTAGTTGCGACGGGACTATTTGCGACGGGTATCCCGTCACAAATACCTTTGCCCATATTAATTACTGTCGGTGGTTAAAAGGGTGTTTGTGACGGGTCCCGTCGTAAATAGTATCTGCAGACACACTTTTTGCGACGGGACAACATCCCGTTGTAGAAACCTATTTACCACCACTGGTATTTGCGACCGGTCCCGTCACAAATACCCTCCGACCGACGCACTATTTACGATGGGGGAATCCCCCCGTCGTAAAAAACCTTCCCGCAGTTTGGTGCCCAGACCGCGCCAAACCGCTCCTTACTTTTTACTACGGGACCCTGAATCCCGTCTCAAATAACCGATTATTTGCGACGGGTCACCCCCCCCCCCCCATCTCAAATAACCTTTAGGACTGATTATTTGCAATGGGAATTAATCTCATCGCAAATAATCTGTCGTAAAAAGCTATTTTCCCTGTAGTGTTCAATTCTAGAATATATTTTGATGGGACTTTCCAGTGAAGAGCATCTACAATGACACTACCCTTCTCTGGGGTGTAGGTAACATCGAATTCAAACATCTAAAGTTATTCTACCCATCTTCCCTATTTGAGATTCAAGTGTTTTGGAGAAAAGATATAACTCAAACTCTTATGATCAGAGAAGATTGTGAACCCCTCCCCAAAATATAGTGCCACCAACACTTACGTGCATTCATTACTGTAGAAATCTCTAAATAGTGAGTGGGGTAATTCTTCTCTCGTGGTCGAAGCTAAAAAGTTTTTTAAGCTACCACATGGTCATCCTGTATAAGCACGTATCCCAAACAAGCACCAGAAGTATCATAAGATAATCATAATGGTCATACCTTCTCCTAAAATCTGTCTTCGGTATATCAGACTCTCGATCTCTGAGCTGATGATAACCCGACCGAAGATCAATCTTTGAGAACCACTTTGCCCCTGTAACTGATCTAAAAAATAATCCACACAATGAAAAGGATATTTGTTCTTAACTATTGCCCAATTCAACTTCTGATAGTCCATACACAACTGAAGTGAACCATCAGATTTCTTGGAAAAGAGCATAAGGGCTACCCAAGGAGAAACACTAGGGAAAAAGAATCCTTTTTCCAACAGGTCATCCAACTAAATTTTTAGCTATTTAAGCTCTACTAGTGCCAAATGATAAGAAGGTATAAATATCAGATGTGTACCTAGCATTAGGTCAATCATAAACTCTACCTCTCTCTATAGGAAGACCAGAGTAGTCATCTGGGAAAACATTAATAAAGTCTTGAACAACAACAGAAAGGTCAATAATAGTAGAAACATCATCAGGATCAAACACAACAGTAGAAAAAAAAAACTTGAGCTCTGGGTAGGAAGGCCCTGCACATCCTGATACCGGGTCCCACTCCCCTTGAAACACATGAGATCTCTCATCAGAAGAAATAAACATGTAATGTTGAAGATAACAATCAAACTCAACTCGATGAGCAATAAGCCAATCCATACCGATGATAACAATAGACAGATCATCATCAAGAATAAGAAAATCCCGTACCTACTTTGTATCAACAACTATTAGCGAACAAGGACACTAAAACCATTTCTCTCTCATCATTTCAAGAGGTTTTTCTAAATCCATTATAAAGTACATAATTTTCATTGGTATTTGGAGCATATTAAGAAAACATATAGATATAAATGGGTGGGAGGAACTAGTATCAAATTAAGAAATTTCTATTGAATATGCAATAGGAACAGTACCTCTCACTTTTGCTAGACCTGCATCGATTTTTTTGGACACTTATCTACTATGTGAAGTTTATTCTCTCCTGAGGCTTGTGGCTAGATCCATGTAGTCATTGAATATTTTGATTGCACCACAATAGCCTTTGGAGTCGATGAACCTTGACCATAATGAGGTGTACACATAGCCTAAGAGAACCATTGTATATGAACAACACATCCACAACTATTTTACATCTTTACAAGGATAGGACAATACCTTCTGGTGTATTTGACACTTCCACAATGATAGAAAGTCAGAGGAACTCTGCTAGCTATTGTATATGGTGAGGAGGAGGCTCACTGTTGAGACCACCCACCACTACTTCTGTGATGATCCTGCCACTTCCTCTTCTTCCCATGTACACCACTGAAGCTTCCACTATATATAAGAGAAGAGTTTGGAAAACAAACATTTCTTTCTATATCCATATTTTCCATTTTATTTTTGTCTACTATCTATGCATGTGTAAAAAATTTCAATATAAATACCTGGGATATGAAATCCATTTGCAAACCCTCTAGGTACTTTTAAGCCTTTAGCTAATAATTCTTTCACCACATCTATAGAAAAACAGACAAGATCAGCAAACTAATTGGTGTACGCCGACACTGAACTCTCTCTCTACTATAAAGATAGGAACCCCAAATACTTTTCCAACATCAGGAACTCTGGAAAAATAGTTAGATTAACAGGGTTTTGAAACCCTTCCAATCCAGGTCCACATATCTATCTTCCAATACCATATAATCCTACCATTGCTTACCAGAACCCTAGAGCCTAAATTCTACACACTTTACCCAAATATTTTCTGGTGTCTCTGGGAAGTCGAAGATTTGATTGATCCTATCCATTTAGTCCTCTTCCTCTTTAGGTTCATTCGTTCCTTTAAGGGATGGTGTGTTCTTGTGCAAGAATTCTCATGACTGATCTTTCTCTACTCCAGCTTATGGTTGTACCTCAACAACTGCATTTTGAAGTTGCAGTGCATCTTGATCAACACCATGAACTACCCGTATGATATTATCGATGATATTCTAATCAAATAACAGATTTCCTTGTGAAGCATTGGCTACACCTTTCTGAGGAATTCGTGGAAGAGGTCTTAGTGGCATAATGCTACACACCAAAATAGAAAGAACGATCATACAACAGAGTAAATATTATCTTAAACTATAAAATCCATAAGAAAAAACTAATATTTAAAACAAAACCCAACACTAGATACACATATCCCAACTTCCCATGGTAAATTTACTCTTGTCATGATAAGAGGTAGCTAAGAACTTATTGCAACATACCTATCAAGTCCCAATAATCATATATTTAGTATAACATAAGTCCCAAGATAAGGAATCTTGGGGACAAACCTCCACTAATATCAAATGGAAATGAACCAACTCGTGTTTCCCTCAAACATGGAACCTGACCCGATCCATCACATACCCAAAGGACATTCCCAATCCCAATGGGCTGGTGAAAATAACCTAATAATATAAAGGAAAACTAGAGGAAATGATTTAATCCAACCAAAAAACATCTTATATATATATATATACATGAAGAATGAAGAAACAATGGAAATCCAACATAAATATTCCATAACTGTTTCAATGATAGTGGAAACAAATAACATTAAAAGTAGCAAAAACTCCATGATATAAGACCAACTACAAAGGTCCGAAACCAAACAGCAACTTTATGTGATGTTGTGGATAAACTCCCACCATCACACCACCAGCTACCCAACTCAACTAACATGAAACCTCACTACCTCACCGTGGCACCTTGCCTTTCCCTACAATGGAAGACATACAAAGGTCTACTCACCACCGTAGAGGTGTATAGGGTGAGAGCTAATAGGATCAGTATGATCCCACCCAGGTGTTCAATATCAATTATCTATATAACAATTTATGTAGGCTCATTTTAAATAAAACATGGCATGATAATAAGTAAAGAGGTTTTATAGAAAACTTAGTAAATATTTCCGTTTTAGGACAGTTCTAAAATAAAAACAGGTATATCAATTTCAAATCACATTTTTCCATATCATCTTTCACAAACGTAAACATGAATTTAAAGGATAAATATACTACAAATCCAAGAAATAAAAAACAACAGCACAAGTACATGCATCATTATACCATGTAATACAAAAGGTCATTTAGCAGACTACTAGTACCAAAAATCTATGAAAAATGCACTATGGTACCTAAATCCAATGATCTACACTCACAGACTAGGGAGACACCCCAAAAAGTGAAACCCTAACATCATATATTCACTTAGAGACAATAATCGTCACTCTAGTCTAATATGAACAGCCCATAAAGTGAACACCCACAATAGAAGATGGCCTCAAGATAAACCTTCCATCTAGTACCCAAGGTAACCCATGTGCTCGTTTTCACAAAAATCTCAATGTTTTAAAAATAATTTCAAAACCATTTCACAAATCCATTTAGAAAATTCTTTTCAACACACACAAATCAATCATTCCAATTCCTTTTACAAATCAGTTTATAAAGAAATAACAACTTGGTTCATCAACATAGGTTAGAGACAAAATCACCAACCTCGAAACTCAGGTTTCACACACCTATAACGGGATCCACCAACAAAAAAACCCAAAAAGGTCTACAAAGGCCCCTGGAATCAAATACACACAAAAATATTGATCCAATTTAGAAAACAATGGGTTGGTAGAAAAAATGAAACCTATAACCCTAAAGAAAGAATTCTTGTCGTACCACAACCAATAATGGAATTTCCACCAGCATGATATCACACAACATATCTTGAATAATACAATAGAAAACACTAAATTAGACCAACAGATCTGAATATTTAAACCAATGGTTCTACCATGATCAAAGACAATGAAGAAATGGAAAGATCACTTACCTAGAGAGACACACCACAACCGCAATGAAGATCGAACACTAATCAGATCATTCTAGAATGAACGGATTCTCCAAAAATCACCTAACAATTGTCCTGAGTTGAGATAAATAGATTCTAGAGAAATAACCAGAATAAAACATCTACATACCTATTTTAAAAACTATATGTGGGATGTTACTTGGCATTTATCCCAGGTACATGACATGCAACCGTCAAAGTCCCAAATTTGTTGTAAAACCCGTCACCTAGGATTAAAAATACATTATTTTAAAAATTAATAATGTAAAACATCTCTTCACATTGTGTAAAATTTCACAACATGAAGCCTTTAATGACTTGCATCCAGAAACTCTTACATGATGTGTAACCTAGTTACACGGCATGAAATCCTCCCGCAACCTACAAAATAAAGTTAGTTAAAGATAAGATTCCAAAAAATATATGACTTCACCATTATAGGTATCGTCACAATTCCTTATTGTCCCCATACAAACAATGATAAAAGTAAAATCACAATGAGGTTAAGATAATACCTGATAGATCGGTAATCGGATGTTATAATAATTCAAGGAAAAGTTAATGACAACAAAAATAAATCAAGGAAGTAAATATTAATACTTTCTTTGGCCAAAATGATCATAAAACATCCATAGAATGAATAAGGATTTTATTAATACAATATAACCCCATTGGAGTATAGGAAATATAAATGGTTTTTGTTGATGAATATAAATACCACAAAAAATATAAGTAAAATAATTATTAATAAAAATATTCTTTTCATTTTAAAAATCTCCTTATAAAACTAAAATTTCACGCAAAAAAAATTAAAAAAAAATTTCATTAAAATTTACCTTTCAAACATATAATTTATTTTTTTAAACATGGAGTGGTGATGATGTCAGTAAATTCAATATATGTTGAGTGCATTGAAAAAATATTCCTTTCACATTTTTGGAAAAAACCAAAGTAGAAATGTTTTTTAAAATGACATAAATATTCATTTCAAAAAAAAAATTAAATAGTAAAAAATGGGTAAAAATATATTTAATAAATCATTTGGAAAAGGATAAAAACATTTTTGAAAATTTTTTTAGAGAACACGATTTTGTGAGAAAATAGATTGTTGACCGAAGAGAGAAATACAGTTTTATTTTCTTAAGAACATTTATCAATAATTTTAAGTACCAAAGAGATGAAAAATGGTACTATTACTTGAAAAAATCATTAAAACATATAGGATAATAAAATTAAAGTGTTTAGTAAATAATTATAAAATAATTTCTTTCAATTTAAATTCAAGTATAAACCATTCTAATTAAAATGAGATTGTGAAATAAACCCTTACAAAGATCATAACATTGAAGTGAGAATTAATAAATGAATAGATTATGTGTAAAAAATGTAAATAAAACTGAAACAAGTTAAAATAAAATAAATAAAAATCCAAATTCATTACACATATAATCTTAGAATAAATAATATAGTTATTACTAATATAACCCAATAAAAATAAATTGATTTATGAAATTATTTACCACTTCGTAACTTTTAAGTAAAATCCACTTAGATGAAATAATTCAAAATGAAACTTAAAATAACATGAATTATTAAGGAATCATGATATAATATGCCTAAGGGATATTATATACAACATATAAAATAAATTAGGTGTATAACATTACAATAAGCCTTAATTAATTGAAATTGAGATAGAGTTCCCTATAAAGACCATATCATTGAATTGGGGATTAATAAATGAATTGAATGGGTGTATAAATTTTAAATCCATATAAAAAATTGTATATATATGATAAAATAATCAAATTTCATTACACACATAATATTATCATGCTATAATCAATTAAATATAATTTTAACCCAATGAATATAAATTTAGTTAAGAAACCCCTTACCACATGATTCATTCTAGTTGAACATGTTTTAACCTCATATATAGTGAAATTAAAATTGTTATTAACTTATAATAGAATAATATTAATATTTATAATATCATATATGACCCTTTTTTAAAATCTTATAACCCTTTTGTTAATAATCCTTTATCGTTTTCATTGTTTAAGGTGTTAATTACTTTGTTTTCTCATTCATGATGTGTCATGAAAGTTACGATTCTTGTGCATATTATATAGTTTAATCATCTATTGAATAATTATCATATATATACCTAAATTATACTTTTAATACTAATCATGAATGTTGGTTTTAATAAATTAAGTATGTTACGATCATGGAGATGGTAGGTCGTATGTACGCAAGAGTAACATTTCCATTTTCTAATGATCTTTACGGAAAGGTGGTAATTAATTTTTTATATTTACATAAGGATAAGTATACCATAAATATCATATTATTTATTTAAATATACTTATATATATCATCTATTTTGTGTGGTGATGAAAATATTGTTGCATCACTTTGTAAAGGTGGTAGTCCACACATACACGGACGTTGTTATCATCATTCATTGAGTGGAAAGGTAAGAAATAGAATGGTATTTTATCATTTAATAATGATAAATATATAATTAATATCATAATTATTTCATTAATATCATATATATTAATGAAATGTATTCTTATTATCTTCCATGTAAAGAATTAGTGAAAAATGAATCACATTGCTTCATGAGGTGGTAGTCCACCATACACCCGAGATACGTTATCATAGCCCCTAAGGAATGGAAAGTAATAAATTTATTTATGATATAATAAATATAGAGGTATAATTATGTTATAAATACCACATATATAATTTATATTCATCATCATATCCAAATTTGAGATGTGGTAATGGAAAAACGAAAGACATCATTTTGGGAGGCGGTGGTCTGTCGTACACACAAATGATGATTTCGTAATACATTTTTTGGAAGTGTGTATTGTTTTAGGAAATGAAATTAACATAAAAAATTGTTCATATATATATCATACTGATTTTATTATATTATTATGGTTTAATAATAATTTATGGAGATAGAGGAAGATAAAAATAAAAACACTCGTTAAAGAACATTACCTCTTCTTTCGGAAACTTCCTTATGATTTCAAAAAAAGCCATACTAGGTTGGATTTATTACAAAAATAAGGATTATAGGATTATATAATAGATTTTAGGTAATTAATTTTGGTATTTACTTACCAAACTAAAAGTTTTTTATAGTTTTTTGAATTGATAAGAGGGTGGCCTTTTATAAGTGAGGTGACTGGAACACTTGTATTTTTTGAAAAGAAAAATGTGTACTTACATTATTCACATGAAAAATGTTCCAAAATAGAGTATTATTTAAAATATAATTTATTATTTATATATATGGATATAAAATAAATTTTATAAAAACAATTAGGCCATTTTAACCCTTATCATTTTAGTTTAACCACTTGTAAATCCAATTTTACCATAACTGTGGTAAATAATTTTTATTATTTTAACTATTCATTTTGGTAAAAATTTAAGTTGACCTTATTAGATATTATAAATTATTATTATTATAATTATAGAATCCATTTTGGAAAATTCCATTCACATAAGTGGAAATTTTTAATTTAAAATTAATCTCGCAGACGAGACGAGAAAGCAAGTTTTTTGAGAGAAAATGTTTAAAAGTTTACATTGTTTTTATATAAAAATTAAATATAAAAATTATTAACATGAACTAAATTGGATTAATATATATATAATTTTACTAATTTTACTTTAAAATTTATTCAAAATATAATTTAACTTTATAAATAATTTAAACAAAAAGGTAGTTTCCAATTAAAATTCAATATTTTTTCACTATTCATCAAAAAATGAAAGATTTCATAAAAATTACAAAAATTAAACTCATGATAATTTAGATATTATTATTTAAAATTTAATTTTAATTTTATCAAATTAATTTTATAAAATTGGTAAAGAAATAATTTGAAATTATGTGCACAAAGAGCGACTAAACCGTCCATTAGAAGAAATACAGTTTTTTAGAAAACATTTCTTTTTTTATAATGATCCTTATTTTATTTATAATCAATATATCTCCATGTTTTTTATAATTTATTTATTATTTTTCATACCCTCCAATTTAACAGTTATTTTATAATGGTATACAAAATTATGGTTCATTTTGACTCGGGGTTGCATGTTCTGGAAGCTATCGAAGAGAATAAATTTAAAGAAATATATTTCATGGGTTGTTTAAGATTGGTGTTCCATGTAACATACACTATCAAAAAAATGTTATTATTTTAAAATCTTAGGGTTATAAAATTTATCTTTACTAGATATCTTCTGAATGAAACTCAATTTTTCAACCCAAAGATTGTTGTAGGCATCTTTTTCAAAACAACTCTATCTGTATGTATAGAAAGTCCGACTATGTTGAAATTCCCATAAATGATTCTCATCATCTTATATTATTATCTCATAATTCATCATCTTATCATTTAAAAAATTTTATGATAACCAATACCATTATATATAAAACTTATGATGATCAGTATACCAATCATCATCTGAAATGATTCTTATTATGGAACATATATTTGTCATGAACATTTATTTCATTGCATATTCATATTTCTTAGATCACCTCTTCACATACATTATGGAATTTTTATACATGGTAAATTCACATATATATTTCTTCAAGTGTATATTCCATGATGTAGCCAATTTTTATCTATAAAAAATTAGTATACATGAACCAATCACCTATGTTGATCCATTCATGTACATAACCAATTTTTCTATGTGACCAATTAATATATTCTATAAGACATACAAGTACAAAAATTCAACTATATGTCCAGTTTTCCAACATGAACAATTCATATTTGTTTTAGGTCATTCATATGTATAAAAATTCACCTATGTAACCAATCATGTGTCCAATTATACTTCCATGAACATTCAAATATACAGTAGTGCATTCGACTACACAAATTTTCTTATGTACGGAAAACCCATACATAGATATTTCTTTACACATAGAACCTATCCAAATTTAAATATATGGTTAAAAATTCATTAATAAACTTCCAAACCTTTTAATTTTCCCTATTTTTTATACAAAATCCCTCAAGGAATCATTTTTTTTGTTTTTAAGTAATTTTTGTTTGTTGAAAAAACAGTTGACAATATTTCAACATGGTTTCTATCAAAGAAAATGGTGTTAAAGTGGTACATTTTTCTAGTGTTTACCAAATTTTTGGGCCTTAAAATCAAGATTTTTTTTATGGAAAATGAATTATTTTTTCATATCACTACTGGAAAACTAAAAAAATTATAATGTGGTTTGTGAACAAAAAAAATCTTAAGGATTTTGTAGAACTATAAAGAAAAAATCAATATTCTGCATAGAATCTATGCTATAAAAACCACAAAGTAAGTATATGTGGGAATATTTTCATTTTAATTCAATGATGGTGAGTTAATATTCACCAAAAAGGGATTATTTTTTTCAATCAAGGATAGTGAATTAAAGGGCACCGCAAAAGAATCAGGCGCTATGTGAACCACATATCGAGTACTATATGTGGTGATGGATAATTTGCAAAGGATTTTTTGGTAATTTTTATTAATGGGTCTTTTGGGATTTATTTACCTATATAAAGGACCGGTAATTACATCATTAAGAAGAGAAAATTTTATTAGATAATATTATCAGTGGAAGAATTTGGCTAAGTCCAAAAGTGGTTCGTGAAGGAGGCGGTTCACAAAGGACATTTGCAAAGAAAGTTTAGTTCACAAAACGTGTTGTAGGACACTATAGTCTTCAAATAAAAGAGGCTCGTGGATCACTCTCACTACACGGTGAAATGTAGTTTATGAAGGGATTAAGGTAGTTTGTGAAGGGTTTAAGTAAGTTCACTAGAGGTATCTCCGCAAGAAAATTTTCATGCGATAAATTATACTTCATCTATCAGGTGAAAACAAAGCTTCATGGAACACTCATGTGTGAAAATATTCTGAGGTATTTTAGATCAACATAATATTCTTCTAAAGAAGTAGTTATCACACTTCATTTGTGAGAGTATTGATCTTTAGAATTTTGATTGGTTGTAAACCATGAGGGATAGTGAGTCTACTCCAAATCCTATAACAGTATAGTGATTTAGTGGATTTGGAACATAGGAACATTTCATTTGTATAATCCTTGGATGTATCCGAGTTAGGGTGAACCAAGTAACATGTATGTATCCTATTCATGTTTTAATTATCATTTATTATGTGCTATAGTAAGGAGAGAGAATAGTGTTTTGTTTAACAATGAAGCAAGATACAAAGAGACAATTGTTTTAATATATTATACTCTTATTCACCCCCCCCCCCCCCTCTCAGGGTATTTATCCTAGTTTGGATAACAATTGGTATTAGAGATAAATGTTGAAATTCATTAGTTCTATCTCAGAATAAGTAATGTAATATATTAATCACAAATGGATTCTGATCTTAAATGGAAACGATTTTCATCTATGTAAGAATTGGATACAACACTTCTTATGATCATTGTGTGTGGATATTTTTACATATTCAATTAATGGTATTTCTACCAGTATTGATAGTGATTTTTTATTGTAAGTAGAACATATATAATTAGATATTGATTCCATAGGAATAAATTCCTTGGGGGATCCTTATTTAACACAATCTATACAAATTTGATGTCATGTAAGTTATCAGATGTAATGTGGGAAATTATTATAAATATCTATGATGGTGATACAAAAGTACGATAAGTGGAGTTTTATGTTCTGTAGAACAAATATGAGGACTTGATAATTCACCCAAAGGAGTCTGTAGATTAATTCTTTTATCAAGTGAATGTTATTGTGAAATAAATGTGTGGTCATGGAGAAATTATCGAAGATGTGAAGATCATTGAGCGCCTCCTGAGATTACTCCCACTTCGGTTCAATCCAAAAGTCTTTGTACAATAAGATAAACATCCTAATGAATTAACATTTGATAGCTTACATAGTAATATTTTTAACTATGATATGAAAAATGATGATAACTATGTTTTGTAAAAGGGTAAGTCCAAAGAAGTGGAATTCAAGACCATGAAGAAGATCACTTTTGAAGATAGTCATGAGTAATACAATGTGTATTTGTTCATGTCATTTCTCTCCTCAAATATATAAATAATAAGAGTAAATTTCAAAGGGAAACTTCAACTTTCATGCTTTCTATGTGGAAATATTGGACATATTGCAGCAAAGTGTCCTAATAAAATTCTAGGAGATGATGAGGATGATGATGAAATTTTTGGGAAGAAGTCTTCAACAATTTTGAAACGTATGATAAATAACAAGATAAATTTCTTTAAAAATAGGAATCAACATTAAAAATAAAATGATGGTTCAAAAGAATCTATGGCATAATAGAAAGAGGACTATAAGGATCATGAAGAAAATTTTAACTTGGTAGTAGTAAAAAATTCCCAAATAAAGGAAGAAAATGGCATTGACTTAGGAGAAGTTAAAGGAAGTGTAAAACTTTAAATTGAATTATAAGTAGTGCTTGAATATATATATGTTCATAGATTCAAAAAAAATAAATCAAAGAGGGTTTTTAATTATTTAAAACTATATATGAAATAGCAGGTAGAAGAGAAGTCTGAGATGAAGGATGAAATTAAAAGGATTAAATATAAAAAACTAGAATGTTAGGAGAAATTCATTGAGTACAAGATCAAATTTTAGGAACATTCTAGTATTATTTTTTGTTTGACCAACATAGTAAAAGATTGAGTCAAACACATTAAAGAGATTTAGGAGGAAGTTTTTAGCCTGTGAATAAATGTAAAATATTATGAGAAACTCATAACTCTAGAAAATAATGACACTAAGGTGATAGATAATGAAAAATTAGAGTTGAGAGTTTAAAAAAATAGACAAAGGAATTTCAGGAGAAGATAATTATATATCATAACAATACAACTAATATGAGGCTTTATTAAAAAAAAAGTAGTGATGATTGAATTTAGACCATAAGCACCCACTCTTATATTGAAGATTGATTATGGTATGATGTAGAACCATAGTATTCCAAGAATCCAAGGGACAACCAATGGTGTATAAGTGAATTATAGAAATACACTCTACATCAGGGATTATTTCTGTTGAAATATAGGACACTCAAAAAAAGTATTTTTTATAGACAAGAGGTACTTGAGGGAACAAGAGAAATAGTGGAAACCAAACAAATCTAAATATTACAGGATATTGTTAAATGGTTATTGTTTCTAGTTTGGTGGATTAGGACACATTTCTAAATATTGAACATCAATTATACTAATTATTACAAATTATTACATTTTTTACTATTTATTACTATTTATTGCTATTTATTACTATTTATTACTATTTATTCCTTTTTATTACAATTTATTACTAATTATTACTATTTTTTACTAGTTATTACTATTTATTACTATTTACTACTAATTCTTACTAATTATTACTAATTATTACTAATTATTACTAATTATTAATATTTATTACTATTTATTACTATTTATTACTATTTATTACTAATTTTTACTAATTTTTACTAATTATTTCTAATTATTACAAATTTTTAGTAATTATTACGAATTATTAATAATTATTACTAATTATTACTATTTATAACTATTTATTAGTAATTATTACTATTTATTACTTTTTTTACTATTTTTTACTATTTATAACTATTTATTACTATTTATTACTATTTATTAATATTTATTACTATTTATTCCTATTTATTACTATTTATTTTTATTTATTCCTATTTATTACTATTTATTCTTAATTATTCCTAATTATTCCTAATTATTACTATTTATTACTATTTATTACTAATTATAACTATTTACCGCTAATTATTACTAATTAGCCCTAATTATTACTATAATTATTACTAATTACCTCTAATTATTACTAATTACCCCTAATTATTACTAATTACCCTTAATTTTTACTAATTAGCGTTAATTACTATTAATAACTACAATTTACAGCTACTAATTATTAATTACCGCTAATTATTTATATACAATACTAAATTTCATTAATAATTATTAATTATTACTGATTATTAAGAAATAATACTAATAGTTTCAATTTATTACTAGAAATAAATACTGATAACAAAACAATTTAAATCTAATTTAATTAGAACTAAACAACAATAATTAAAATTAACATAAAAAATGAAATAAATACTAAATTAGATAAAATATAAATACCTTTAAACATGATCTTCTATTGATGTAGACGACTTCACAACTTCTTTGTAAAAAAACTAACTCAGAGAAATTTTCCCTCTAAAAATAGAGTATAGAGAGAGAGAGGAAATGATAATTGAGGGGAAGAGTAAGAAAAACGGATGGGGGTATATATAGGTTAGATTAGTTACGACAACACTATTTGCGACGGGTGTCCCGTCACAAATACCTTTGCCTGTATTAATTACTATCAGTGGTTAAAAGGGTATTTGTGACCGGTCTCGTCTCAAATAGTACCTGCCGACACACTTTTTGCGATGGAACAAAATCCCATTGTAGAAACCTATTTACCGCCATCGGTATTTGCGATAGGTCCCGTCGCAAATACCCTCTGACCGACGCACTATTTGTGACGGGGGAATCCCCCCGTCAAAAATAACCTTCTCACAGTTTGGTGCACAGACCGCGCCAAACCGCACCTTACTTTTTTCTATGGGACCCCGAATCCCATCGCAAATAACCAATTATTTGCGACGAGTCAAACCCCTCATCACAAATAACCTCTAGGAAGGACTATTTGCGACGGGAATTAATCTCGTCACAAATAATCCGTCGCAAAAAGCTATTTTTCCTATAGTGTTCAATTCTAGAATATATTTTGATGGTACTTTCAAATTAAAAGCATCTACAATGACATTCCCCTTCTCTGTGGTATAGGTAATCTTGAATTCAAACATCTGAAGCTATTCTTCCCATCTTCTCTATTTGAGATTCAAGTGTTTTGGAGAAAAGATATAACTCAAACTCTTATGATCAGAGAAGATTGTTAACCTCTCCCCAAAATATAGTGCCACCAACACTTACGTGCATTCATTACTGTCGAAATCTCTAAATAGTGAGTGGGGTAATTCTTCTCAAGTGGTCGGAGCTAAAAAGTTTTTTAAGATACAAAATGGTTATCCTATATAAGCACGTATCCCAAAATAGCACCAGAAGTATCATAAGATATTCATAATGGTCATACCTTCGCCTAAAATCTGTCTTCGGTACATCAGACTCTCGATCTCTGAGCTGATGATAACCTGACTGAAGATCAATCTTTCAGAACCACTTTTTCCCTATAACTGATCAAAAAAATAATCCACACAATGAAAAGGATATCTGCTCTTAACTATTACCCAATTCAACTTCTGATAGTCCATACACAACCGAAGTGAAACATCTGATTTCTTGGAAAAGAGCCTAGGGGATACCCAAGGAAAAAAACTTATGAAAAAGAAACCTTTTTTCCAATAGGCCATCTAACTAAATTTTTAGCTATTTAAGCTCTACTAGTTCCAAATGATAAGAAGGTATAAATATCAGATGTGTACCTAGAATTAGATCAATCATAAACTCTACCTCTCTCTAGAGGAAAACTAGAGTAGTCGTCTGGGAAAACATTAATAAAGTCTTGAACAACAATGGGAAGGTCAATAATAGGAGAAACATCATCACGATCAAACGCAACAGCTGACAAAAAAACGTGAGATCTGGGTAGGAAGGCCCTGCACATCCTGATACTGGGTCCCACTCCCCTCGAAACACCTGAGAGTTCTCATCCGAAGAAATAAACATGTAATGTTGAATATAACAATCAAACTTAGCTCGATGAGCAATAAGCCGATCCATACCAATGATAACATCAAACAGATCCTCATCAAGAACAAGAAAATCCAATACCTACTCCATATTAGCAACTGTTAGCAAACCAGAAGGACACTAAAACCATTTCTCTCTCATCATTCCAAGAGGTCTCACTAACTCCATTATAAATTATAGAAGCTTCATTGGTATTTTGAGCACATTAACAAAATATATAGATATAAATGAGTGGGAGGAACTAGTATCAAATAAAGAAATTTATATTGAATATTCAATAAGAATATTACCGCTCACTGTTGTTAGACCTGCATCGATTTTTTTGGACACTTATCTACTATGTGAAGTTTATTCTCTCCTGAGGCTTGTGGCTAGATCCAAGTAGTCATTGAAGATTTTGATTGCACCGTAGTAGCCTTTGGAGTCCACAAACCCTGGCCATAATGAGGTGTACACATAGCCTAACAGAATCATTGTATATGAACAACACATCCACAACTATTTTACATCTTTACAAGCATAGGACAAAAAATTCTGGTGTATCTGACCCTTCCACAATGATATCAAGTCAGAGGCACTCTGCTAGCTATAGCAGATGGTGCGGAGGAGGCTCGCCGCTGAGATCCACCACCACTACTTCGGTGATGATCCTACCACTTCCTCTTCTTCCCATGTACGCCACTGAAGCTTCCACTATATAGAAGAGAATAGTATGGAAAACAAAAAAAAATTATATATCCATATTTTCCAAAAAAAATTGTCTACCATCTATGCATATATAAAAAGTTTCAATACAAATACCTAGGATATGATATCAATTCGTAAACCCTCTGGGTACTTTTAAGCCTTTAGCTAATCATTCTTCACCACATCCATAGAAAAATAGACAAGATCCGCAAACTGATTGGGGTACGCCGACACTGAACTCTCTCTCTACTATAAAGATAGGAACCCCATAGACTTTTCCAACATCATGAACTCTGGAAAAATAGTCAGATTAATAGGGTTTTGAAACCCTTCCAATCTAGGTCCACATGTCTATCTTCCAATACCATAGAATCCTACCATTGCTTCCTAGAACCCTATAGCCTAAATTCTACACACTTTACCCAAATATTTTCAGGTGTCTCTGAGAAGTCATAGATTTGATTGATCCTATCAATTCATTCCACTTCCTCTTTGGGTTTATTCATTCCTTTAAGGGATGGTGTGTTCTCGCACAAGAATTCTCATGACTGGTCTTTCTCTACTCCAGCTTATGGTTGTACCTCAACAACTGCATTTTGAACTCACAGTGCATCTTGATCAACACCACGAACTACCCGTATGATATTATCGATGAGATTCTGAACAAATGACAGATTTTTTGTGAAGCCTTAGCTACATCTTTCTGAGGAATTCGTGGAAGAGGTATCAAAGGCATAATGATACACACTAAAATAGAAGGAATGATCAGACAACAGAGTAAATATGATCTTAAACTAGAAAATCCATAAGCAAAAACTAATATTTAAAACAAAACCTGACACTAGAGACAGACATCCTAGCTTCCCATGGTAAATTTACTCTTGTCATGATAAGAGGTAGCTCGTAACTTATTGCAACATACCTATCAAGTCCCCAAAATCCTATATTCAGTATAACAGAAGTCCCAAGATAGGGAATCTTGAGGAAAAACCTCTATTAATACCAAATGTAAATGAACCAACTCAGGTTTCCCTCAAACATGGAACCCGACCCGATCCATCACATACCCAAAGGGCATTCCCAATCCCAATGGGTTGGTGAAAAGAACCTAAGAATCTAAAGGAAATCTATAAGAAACTATTTATTCCAACCTAAAAAAACATGTTATATATATACATGAAGAAAGAAGAAATAGTGCCAAACCAACATATATATTCTATAACTGTTTGAAAGATAGTGGAAACAAATAACAGTAAAAGTATCAAAACTCCATGATACAATCCCAACTACAAAGGTCCAAAACCAAACAGCAACTCCATGTGATGGTGTAGATGAACCCCCACCATCTCGCCACCAGCTACCCAACTCAACTAACATGAAACCTCGCTTCCTCACTGTGGTGCCTTTCCATTCCCAACATTGGAAGTTATTTAAAGGTCTACACTTCACAAAATAGGTGCATAGGGTGAGAGAAAACATGATCAGTATGATCCCACCCAGGTGTTCAATATCAATTCTCTATATAACAATTTATGTATTCTCATTTTAAATAAAACATGGCATGATAAGATGTAAAGAGGTTTTATAGAAAACTTAGTAAATATTTCCCTTTTATGACAATTCTAAAACAAAAATAGGTATATCAATTTCAAATCACATTTTTCTATATCATCTTTTACAAACATAAACATGAATTTTAAGGATTAATATACTAAAAATCCAAGAAATAAAAAACAACATAACAATTACACGCATCACAATACCAAGGAATACAAAAGGTCATGTAGCATACTACTGGTACCAAAAATCAATGAACAGTTCACTATGGTACCTAAAGCCAATGATCTACACTCCAGGACTAGGGAGACACCCAAAAAAGTGAAACCCTAACATCATATATTCACTTAGAGACAATAATCTACACTCTAGTCTAATATAAACACCCCATAAAGTGAACCCCCACAATAGAAGATGGCCTCAAGCTAAACCATCCATCTAGTACCCAAGGTAACCCATTTTCCCATTTTCACAATAATCTCAATGTTTCAAAAATAATTTCAAAAACATTTCACAAATCCATTTTAAAAAATATTTTCAACAAACACAAATCAATCATTCCAATTCCTTTTATAAATCAGTTTATAAAGAAATAACAACACGGTTCATCAACATAGGCTAGAGACAAAACCACCTACCTCAAAACTCAGGTTGCACACACCTGTAATGGGATCCACAAACAAAAAAACCAAAAAAGGTCTACAAAGGCCCATGGAATCAAATCCACATAACAAATATATCCGATTTAGAAAACAATGGGTTAGTCGAAAAAAGGAAACCTACAACCCTAAGGAACGAATGCCTGTCTCACCACAACCAACAAAATAATTTCCACTAGAATGATATCACACAATAGATATTGAATAATACAATAGAAAACACCAAATTAGACTAACAGATCTGATAATGAAACCTAATGGTTCTACAGTGATCAAAGACAATGAAGAAATGGAAAGATCACTTACCTAGAGAGACACACGACAACTGCAATGAAGATAGAACACTAATCAGATCATTTTAGAATGAACGGATTCTCCCAAAATCACCTAGGAATTGTCCTGGGCTGAGAGAAATAGATTCTGGAAAAATAACCACAATAAAACATCAACATAGCTATTTTAAAAACTATAAGAGGGGATATTACATGCCCTTTATCCCAGTTACACGACATGCAACCATCAAAGTCCCAAATTTGTTGTAAAACCCATCACCTAGGATTAACAATATATTATTTTAAAAATTCATGATGTAAAAAATCTCTTCACATTGTGTAAAATTTCACAACATGAAGCCTTTAATGACTTGCATCCAGCAACTCTTACTTGATGTGTAACTTAGTTACACGGCATAAAATCCTCCCGCAACCTAAAAAAAAGTTAGTTAAAGATAAGATTCCAACAAATCTATGACTTCACAATTATAGGTATCCTCACAATTCCTTCTTTTCCCTATACAGACAATGGTAAAAGGAATATCACAATGATATTAAGGAAATACATGATATATCGGTAATGGGATGTTACCATAATTCAAGGAAAAGTTAATGACTACAAAAATAAATCAAGTAAGTGAATATTAATACTTTCTTTGGTCAAAATGATCATAAAACATCCATATAATGAATAAGGTTGGTATTAATACAATATGTCCTCATTGGAGTATAGGAAATATAGATGGTTTTTTTATGAATATAAATATGATAAAAAATATCTTTAAAACAATTATTGAGAAAAATATTCTATTCATTTTAAAAATCACTTTCTAAATCTAAAATTTCGCACAAAAAAATTAAAAAAAAAATTATTAAAATTTACCTTTTAAACATATAATTTATTTTTTAAAACATAGAGTGGTGATGATGTCAGTAAATTCCATATATGTTGAGTACATTGAAAAAATATTCCTTTCACTTTTTTGGTAAAAACCAAAAGAGAATTTTTTTTGAAAATGACATAAAGATTCATTTCAAAAAAATTGTAAATAGTAAAAAATGGGTAAAAATATATTTAATAAATCATTTGGAAAAGGTTAAAAACTTTTTTGAAATAATTTTTAGAGAACATGATTTTTTAAGAAAATAGATTGCTGACCGAAGAGAGAAATGTAATTTTATTTTCTTAATAAGATATATCAATAATTTTAACTGCCAAAGAGATGAAAAATGGTACTATTACTTGAAAAAATCATGAAAACATATAGGATAATAAAATTAAAGTGTTTAATAAATAATTATCAAATAATTTTTTTCAATGGAAACTCAAGTATAAATCATTCTAGTTAAAATGAGATTGTGAAATAAACCCTTACTAATATTATAACATTGAAGTGAGAATTAATCAATGAATAGATTATGTGTAAACAATTTAAATAAAAATGAAACAAGTTAAAATAAAATAAGTAAAAATCAAAACTCATTACATATATAATCTTATAATTACAAAGACAGTGATGAACTAATATAACCCAATAAAAATAAATTGAGTTATGAAATTCTTTACCACTTGGTAACTTTTAAGTAAAATCCGCTTAGATGAAATAATTCAAAATGAAACTTAAAATACCACGAATTATTAAATAATCGTGATATAACATGCCCAAGTGATATTATATACAACATATAAAATAAATTATTTGTATAACATTATAATAATACTTAATTAATTGAAATTGAGAAAGAGTTCCCTACAAAGATCATATCATTGAAGTGGGGATTAATAAATAAATTGGTTATGTGTATAAATTTTAAATCCATATAAAAAAATTGTAAATATATTATAAAATAATAAAATTTCAATACACACATAATATTATCATGCTATAATCAATTAAATATAATTTTAACCCAATGAATATAAATTGAGTTAAGAAACCCCTTACCTCATGCTTCCTTCTAGTTGAACATGTTTTAACCTCCTATATAGTGAAATTAAACATGTTATTAACTTATAATAGAATAATATTAATATTTATAATATCATATATGGACCTTTTATAACATATTAAAGACCTTTCGTTAATAATCCTTTATCTTTTTCATTGTTTAAGGTGTTAAGTGCTTTGTTTTCTCATTCATGACGTGTCATGAAAGTTACGATTCTTGTGAATATTATATAGTTTAATCATCTATAGAATAAGTATCATATATATACCTAAATTATACTTTTATGACTAATCATGAACGATGGTTTTAATAAATTAAGTATGTTACGATCATGGTGATCGTAGGCCGTATGTACGCATGAGTAATGTTTCCATTTTCCAATGATCATTACGAAAAGGTGGTAATTAATTTTTTATATTTACATAAGGATAAATATATTATAAATATCAAATTATTTATTTAAATATACTTATATATATAATTTATGTTGTGTGGTGATGAAAATATAGTTGCATCGCTTTGTGAAGGCGGTAGTCCACACATACACGAACGATGTTATCATCAATCATTGAGTTGAAAGGTAAGAAATAGAATGGTATTCTATCATTTAATAATGACAAATATATAATTAATATCATAATTTTTTAATTTATATCATATATATTAATTAAATTTCTTCTTATTATCTTCAATGTAAATCATTAGTGAAAAATGAATCATATTGCTTCATGAGGTGGTAGTCCACCATACACATGAGATACATTATCGTAGCCCCTAATAAATGGAAAGTAAGAAATTTATTTATGATATAATGAATTTAGAGGTATAATTATGTTATAAATACCACATATATAATTTATATTCATCATCATATCCAAATTTGAGATGTGGTAATGGAAACAAGAACGACATCAGTTTGTGAGGCGGTAGTCCGTCGTACACACGAATGTTGATTTCGTATTACATTTGATGGATGTGTGGATTGTTTTAGGTAATGAGATTAATATAAAAACTTATTCATATATATATTATACGAATTTTATTATATTATTATGGTTTAATAATAATTTGAGGAGATGGAGGAAAAAAACACTCATTAAAGAACATTACCTCTTCTTGAGAAAACTTCCTTAGGTTTTCACGAAAATACAAACTAGGTTATATTTATTAGAAAAATAAGTATTATAGGATTATATAATAGATTTTGGGAAATTATTTTGGTATTTACCTACCAAACTAAATGGTTTTTATGGTTTTATGAATTGAGAAGAGGGGAGGCCTTTTATAAGTGAGGTGATTGGTACACTTGTATTTTTTGAAAAGAAAAAGGTGTACCCACATTTTTCACATGAAAAAGGGTCCAAAATAGATTATTATTTAAAAAATAATTTATTAGTTATATATATGGTTATAAAATAAATTTTATAAAAATAATTAGGTCATTTTAACTCTTATTATTTTAGTTTAACCCATGGTAAATCCAAATTTACCATAACTGTGGTAAATAATTTTTACTGTTTTGACTATTAATTTTGGTAATAAATTAAGTTGACCTTATTATATATTATAAATTATGATTATTATTAATATAGAATCCATTTTTAAAAATTACACTCACATAAGTGGAAAATTTTAATTTAAAATTAATCTCGTAAACGAGACGAGAAAGAAAATATTTTGAGAGAAAATGTTTAAAAGTTTACAATGTTTTTATAAAAAATTTAAGTATAAGAATTATTACCATGAACTAAATTGTATTAATAGATATATAATTTAACTAATTTTACTTTAAAATTTATTCAAAACATAATTTAACTTTATAAATAATTTAAACAAAAAGGTAGTTTCCAATTAAAATTCAATATTTTTTCACTATTCATCAAAAAATGAAACATTTCATAAAAATCACAAAAATTAAACTCATGATAATTTTGATATTATTATTTAAAAATTAATTTTAATTTTATCAAATTCATTTTATAAAAGTGTTAAAAAATAATTTTAAATTATGTGCACAAAGAGCGACTTAACCGTCCATTAGAAGAAATGCAGTTTTTTAGAAAACATTTCTTTTTTTAAAATGATACTTATTTTATTTATAATCAATATATATCCATGTTTTTTATAATTTAGTTATTACTATTCATACCCCCCAATTTAATGATTATTTTATAATGGTATACTACATTATGGTTCATTTTGACTCGGGGTTTCATGTTCTGGAAGCTATCGAAGAGAATAAATTTAAAGAAATATAATTCATGTGTTGTTTAAGATCGGTGTTCCATGTAACATATGCTATCAAAAAAATGTTATTATTTTAAAATAATAGGGTTCTACAATTCATCATTACTAGATATCTTCTGAATCAAACTCAATTCAGCAACCCAAAGATTATTGCAAGCATCTTTTTCAAAACAACTCTATCTGTATGTGTAGAAAGTCCAACTATGTTGAAATTCCCACACATGATTCTCATCATCTTATATTCTTCTATCATAATTCATCATCTTATAATTTAATAAATTTCATGATAACCAATACCATTATATATAAAAGTTATGAATATCAGTATACTTCCTTCCAATCTATTTTTTTTTCATTTTCAAAAGCCGGTTAGAGGGAACCGGTACCCCAACCCGGTTTGAGGAAAACCGGAAACCTCACAAAAATACCAGACGATTCAGCAGAATTAAAATTCAAAATTCAAACATAAATAGGAACCATCATGCGCAGTCGCCTCGAGCCACGGGCCACGTGTCCCGCCTCGAGCCACGAGCCAGCATCAAGCGTCAGTCGCTGCGCAGACGCCTCGGAACGCGCCACCAATCATGTCGTCGGTAGGGCACGCCGGACCGACCACCATTCAACAGACGTCCTCGCTGGTGAGCATCACCGGTGAGCCTCACCGGTGATACACAACCACCAGCCATACCACCTTCTTCATCACGCCTACCAGAGAATGGTATGGAAACCGCGTCAACCGGAACGAAGATGAGCATCACCAATGTCCGAAAACATCACCTCACCCGTGGTCAAGAGCTAACCGTCGCAGAAGACGCTGACGGGCACAAAGAAAGTTCCAGAGTGCTCCGAAGAGTATGTCGTTGGACGAACCAGACTTACACCCATAGATCCAACTAGGAGCGCCGTCAATCTCACCGTAGCCGAAAACCAGCGACCATCAGGAAACATTTCCAACCCCGGCCAGAAAAAACCAGATACAGATCCAGAAAAACAAATCACACGTTCAGAGAAACAAACACAAACCATTAAACCCTAATCACAAGGGAACAGGAAACCGTTGCAAGCAGAGGAAGCCCGCAACCCAGATCTCGTCGCTGCCGTCCTTATCGACCTTGATAGTCGCCGCAAAACCCCAACCGCCCACACTGGAGCTTTGAGATTTGACCGCGCCTCCAACGAAAACCCTATCCAGTGAGAGGGCTCGTGCAATCAGGCTGGGAGAGCCGGAGAAAACCCCGAAGCCACCAGAGCTGAGGGAAGGAGACGACGAGACCGAGGGAAGGAGGCGGTGACGAGGAGCTCCCAAGAACCGCAGAGCCCCTTACAGGCCCATCTATTCAAGGGCTTTCTCATATCATGAATATCAGTATACCAATCATCATCTGAAATAACTCTTATTATGGAACATAGCTTTTTCATTCACATTAATTTCATTGCCTCTTCATATTTATTAGATCACCTCTTCACATACATTAAGGAATTTTTATACATGGTAAATTCACATATATAATTATTCACATTTCTATTCTATGATGTATCCAATTTTTATCTATAAAAAATTAGTATACATGAACCATTCACCTATGTTGATCCATTCATGTACATAACCAATTTTACTATGTGACCAATTAATATATTCTATAAGACATTTAGGTACAAAAATTCACTTATATGTCTAGTTTTCCAATATGAACAATTCATATATGTTTTAGGTCATTCAGATGTATGCAGATTTATCTATGTAACCAATCATGTATCCAATTATACTTCCATTAACATTCAAATATTTAGCAGTGCATTCAGCTACACAGATTTTCCTATGTAAGGAAAACCCATATATTGATATTTCTTTACAAATAGAACCTATCCAAATTTAAATATATGGTTATAAAATTCATTAATCAACATACAAACATTTTATTTTTCCATGTTTTTTATACAAAATCCTTCACGGAATCATTTTTCTTGGGTTATTTTTGTTTGTTGAAAAAAACAGTTGACAATATTTCAGTAAGGTTGCTATCAAAGAAAATTTCTCTAAGGTGGTACAATTTTATAGTTTTTACCAAATTTTTGGGCCTTAAATTCAAGATTTGTTTTATGGAAAAGGAATTATTTTTTCATATCGTTACTAGAAAACCACAAATTTTATAATGTGGTTTTGTGAAAAAAAAGAATCTTAAGGAGTTTTTAGAACTGTAAAGAAAAAATATGTATTCTGCATAGAATCTATGCTATAAAAACCACAAAGTAAGTATATGTGGGAGTCTTGTCATTTTAAGTCAATGATTGTGAGTTAATAGTCACCAAAAAGGGATTATTATTTTTTTTAATCAAGGAGGGTGAATTAAAGGGAACTGCAAAGGAATCAGGCGCTATGTGAACCGCATATCGAGTACTATATGTGGTCATGGATAATTTGCAAATGAGTTTTTGGTAATTTTTTTAATGGGTATTGTGGGATTTATTTACCTATATAAAGGACCCATAATCACATCATTAGGAAGAGAAAATTTTATTAGATAATATTATCAGTGAAAGAATTTGGCTAAGTCCAAAAGTGGTTTATGAAGGAGGTGGTTCACAAAGGACATTTTCTAATAAATTTCAGTTCACAAAACATGTTTGCAAGACACTATAGTCTACAAAGAAAAAGAGGCTTGTGGATCACTCTCACTAAATGATCAAAGGTAGTTTATGAAGGGATTAATGTAGTTTTTTAAGGGTTTGATTAAGATCACTAGAGGTATCTCCGCAAGAAAATTTTCATGCGGTAAATTATACTTCATCTATCAAGTGAAAATGAAGCTTCATGGAACACTCATGTGTGAAAATATTCTGAGGAACATAGGCACATTTCATTTGTATGATCCTTGGATGTAGACGAGTTAGGGTGAACCCAATAAAATTTATCTGTCCTATTCATGTTTTAATTATCATTTATTATGTTCTATAGTAAGGAGATAGAATAGTGTTTTGTTTAACAATGAAGCAAGATACAAAGAGACAATTGTTTTAATATGTCATACTCTGATTCACCCCCCCCCCCCCTCAGGGTATTTATCCTAGTTTGGATAATAATTGGTATTAGAGATAAAGGTTAAAAATCATTAGTTCTATCTCATAATAAGAAATGTAATATATTAATCACAAATGGATTCTGATCTTTAATGGAAATGATTTTCATCTATGTAAGAATTGGATACAACACTTCTTATGATCATTGTGTATGGATATTTTTACATATTCAATTAATGGTATTTATAATAGTACTGATAGTGATGTTTTATTGTAAGTAGAACATATATAATTGGATACTGATTCCATAGGAATCAATTCCTTGTGGGAGCCTTATTCAACACAATCTATACAAATTTGATGTCATGTAAGTCATCACATGCTATGTGAAAAATTCTTATAAATATCTATAATAGTGATTCAAAAGTACGAGAAGTGAAGTTTTATGTTCTGTGAAAAAAATATGAGGACTTGATAATTCACCCTAAGCAGTTTGTAGATTCATTATTTGATCAAGTGAATGTTATTATGAAATAAATGTGTGGTCATGTAGAAATTATTGAAGATGTGAAGATCATTGAGTGCATCCAGAGATTACTCCCACTTTGGTTCAATCAAAAAGTCATTGTACTATTGGATAAACATCCTAATGAATTAACATTGGATAGATTACATAGTAATATTTTTACATATGATATGAAAAATTATGATAACGATGTTTTATAAAAGAGTAAGTCTAAAGAAGTGGAATTCAAGACCATGAAGAAGATCACTTTTGAATATAGTCATGAGAAAGGCAATGTGTATTTGTTCATGTCATTTCTCTCCTGAAATATATAAATAGAAAGAGGAAATTTAAAAGGGAAACTTCAACTTTCATGCTTTCTATGTGGAAATATTGGGCATTTTGCATCAAAGTGCCCTAATAAGATTCTATGAGACGATGAGGATGATGATGAAATTTTAGGGAAGAAGTCTTCAATAATTGTGAAAGGTATGATAAATACCAAGATAAATTTCCTTAAAAATAGGAATTTACTTTCAAAAGAAGATGATAGTTCGAAAGAATATATGGAATAAGAGATAGAGGACTATAAGGATCATGAAGAAAATTTTATGTTTTTATTAGTAAAAAATTCCCAACTAAGGGAAGAAAGTGACATTGACTTAGGAGAAGTCAAAGGAAGAGTTAAACTTTAAATCGAATTAGAAGTAGTTCTTGAATATATATATGTTCATAGATTCCAAAAAAATAAATCAAAGAGGGTTTTTAATGATTTAAAACTATATATGAAATAGTAGGAAGAAGAGAAGTCTAAGATGAAGGCTGAAATTAAAAATATTAAATATAAAAAACCAGAATTCTAGACAAAATTAATTGAGTACAAGCTCAAATTTTAACAACATACTAGGATTATTCTTAGTTTTACTAACATAGTGAAATAATGAGTCAAACACATTAAATAGATTTAGGAGGAGATTTTTATCCCATGAATAAATGTAAAATATTAGGAGAAACTCATAACTCTATAAAATCATGACACTAAAGTGATAGATAATGAAAAATTAGAGTTGAGTGTTCCAAAAAAATAGCAATGGAATATTAGGAGAAGACAATTATATATCATAACACTAAAACTAATATATGGCTTTATTGAAAATAGAAAGTATTGATGAATGAATTTAGACAATAAGCACCCACTCTTAGATTGAAGATTGAATTGGGTATTAAGTAGAACCATAGTATTCCGAGAACCCAAGGGACAACCAATGGTGTATAAGTGACTTATAGGAATGAAAACTGTATCAGGAATTATTTCTGTTGAAATATAGGAAACTCAAAAAATGTATTTTGTATAGACAAGTGGTACTTGATGGAACAAGAGAAATAGTGGAAACCAAACAAAGATAAATATTCTAGGATATTGTTAAATGGTCATTGTTTCTAGTTTGGCATATTTTTACACATTTCCATATATTGTACATCAATTATATAGAGGAATGACCCAAAAGAGAATCAAAGTGGTTATAAGAAACAACTCAAGAAATATTCAAATGTGATGAAAACATAAAATTGATTTGTTGCATTACAATATAAGAGAACTCCATCATACTCTATGCATGATCAAGAATATCAGTCAAATACATGGATTAAAAAGAAAAGATATGAATAGTAATTAGATAAATTGATTTCTTTTAAAGAATCAGATCGTGATTTAATATGGATTACTGAGAGTGTATTCACCTCCCATATGATATGGAATAAAGATCTGGTGATATAAATCAGATATGAGAATGAATTTATTGTTATATTTAGTAATGATAAAAGCCTTAAAATTATTTCATTATTAAAAGATAAGTTTGGAGTAAAAGACATGAGATGTGAAATTTTTTGGGTTGTTGAAGGTCTCGGTCATAACTTTCTATGTGTCAATAAATTGTGTGACTCGGTATATGCCATAATATTTTCTAATAAATTGTGTATCAACATGGAAAAAGATGGTGTAGATGTTTTTTAGGGAAAGTGTATGAAGGTTAATCTCTTCCATGTGATTAGAAAATAAGATATGCAATTTATATACAAGTAATAAGAAAATGGGTTATGGCATAAACATCATAGTAATTTGAGCCAAACTTCCTTGGAAGACCTAGTGAAATTTGATGTTTCTTGAGATCTCCCTTGGTTATCACATTATTGTAACCAATATGTTTGATACTTATCAACAAGGGAAGATCATTCAAAAGTCATAGAAGGTAAAAGAGAATAGGTCAAAAAAATTACTTGATTTAGTGAAAACTAATGTGTGTAAACATATTTCACCAAGAGATATTGATGGGAAGAGATATTATATTCATTGGTTATTTTGTTAGAATGGCAGAGGTTTTAATCATCACCCCCAAGTATGAGGTGTTCAGTTGTATAAAACGTTATCAAAGGTAAGTTGAAAAGATTCTAGGTAAATAAATCTAGATGTTTTGAATAGATAAAAGAATAGATATCAGAAACATCCAAGTAGAATATTTTCCTAAGAAACACGGGATAAGGCACCAAGTTTCAACAATAATATCTCGATAGAAAAATAGTTTAGTTGAGATAAGAAATATTATTATCAGAAACATAGATAAAAAATGATCATTGATAAATACCTTATAGAGAATTTTTTGAAAGAATTAGTGATGACATCATTCTACCAATCAAATAGATCCTTATTATTTCTAAAGGAAGAGAATACTCTATATGAGCTATGGTATGGGAAGAAGCTAATGTTGAAGTTATTTTAAGTCTTCAGAAGTAAGTGTTTTATTCTCAATAAGTATAAGAATATAAATTTTTAATCCCATTGAGACTGAGGGATATTTCTTTGATAATCAAGAAAAATAAAAGAATATAAATGTTTCAATAAGATGCTGGGAAAAGTTGTAAAATTTAATTATATGGATTTGATAAAAAATTAGTAGAATATTCAGCAAATGCATGAAAATTATCAACAGGGTAGTGATGAATAAATAAGAAAATTAGGGGATCTTTAGTTCCTAATCTAGATTCATAAGAATATTGAGAAAATTAAAAAGATTATCATAAACATTTACTTGTATAGAGACTGAAGCGTCCAGTCGAAATTAATAGAAAAAACATAATCGGTGATCAAACAGCACCAGTGCAGACAAAGGGGGTGAAGAATATACAATGAGCATATTTATCATCATGGGTAGAGAAAACGTGTTTTGAATAATCCTTAATATATGGGATTTGGGGTCAAGAAATGAATGAATAACTTCACCACATATAAAATAATCAGACATGGGACATTGTTTCGAGATCTAAAGATAAGAATTTCATAGGGAAAAAATGGGTATTTGGAAATAAACTAAATTAATATGGAACAATGATTAGAAAAAAAATCATGACCAGTGTGCAAAGGGTACTTGAAGATAGAAGGTATAAATTTTTATGAAACATTTGAACCTTTTTCATCGAAAGATAAAATCATATTATTCTTATCCATAGTAATTAAAATAAAGTTCAATGTTTTCTAAATGGATGTAAAGTCAATATTTCTAATTGGGGTTCTAGAAGAAGTGTATATCGAGAAGTTGGATGGTTTTTTCATTCATGAAGGTGAGAACATAGTTTTTCAGCTAGGTAAGGAACTATACGGGTTGAAAAAAGCACTGATATAATGATATCCATGGATAGATTAGTTTTTTAAGAAGCATGGTTTTCAGCAAGGAATATTTTATTACAATCTATTTGTAAATAATGATAGTAATAAAATGATGATGGTGCTTGTGTTCATAGAAGATATAATATTTTTTAGATTTTATGAATAATAATGTAAATAGTTTATAAAATTCATAAAAAGTGAGTTCAAAATGTCAATGATTAGTGAAATGACTTTTTCCTTGGTTCAATAGTGATATAAGGAAGTAATGGCACAATTATTTGTCAATAAAAATATTCCAAGGAGGTTTAGAGAAGATTTGGAATGGATAATTCCAAGAATATGATGAATATGGTGGCTACATAAATAAAACTATAAATAGATGACGAAGGTAAAGAGTTTAATATCATATAATATAGAAAGATCATTGGAAGTTTTTTTCACTTAACAGAGACATGACCATATAGTTTTTCCACATTTAAAGCAGTATGGTATCAAATAAATACCAAGTAAATCAACTAACTCACAGTGAAAAATAATTCTTTGGTATATCAAGCGAATGGTTGATTTCAGTTTACTATACAATGAAAAATTTAATAAAGATTTATTGGGTTATACATATGCATATTTCTTTGGTTTAGTGGGTGATAGAAAACCAATGTCAGGTGGTGGATTCTATCTTGGAAGATTTTTTATTTCTTAGATAATAAAGAAGTAATATTTCATTTCATTAAGCACCACAGAAGCTAAATATATTGAGGATATTCAAGTATGTATTTTGTTATTACGGATGATGCAGAAGCTTGATGATATGGGATATGAAGTGATGTTTCCGATTATAATCCATTGGAATAATTTAAGTATTATCATAATCATTTACTATAGATTGCATACATTCTGAAAATGTATTACCCAAAGAGGCATTTTAGCAGCATCAGCTAGCTCTTGGAGTTTAGTCAACTCCTCACACTTGAAAAAGTGTAGTTGTGGGACCCCCTCTCCCTGAGGTATGGTTTGTTTTTATCTCATGTGTTGATATGTGTCCTTTATAATGTTTTAGTCACAAATGGGTGAATTTTGGGTTTATTGAAAAGGGGGGAGAAAATATCTTGATCAAGATAGGGGAGAAGACGGTATGGGGAGAAACTAAGGAAGGGGAGTTTTAATTTTCATGATGCTAAAGATGATCGATCAAAAGTTATAAATAGGGATCATGATTAAAGTAGTTAATATTGTTGGAATTAAATGTTTCATTGATGAAATGTTTTTTCTAATCTTTTATCTCATGTATATCATGGATCATGTGGGCTTATAGTGAATTGTAGGTAAATATTTATCACTATATGAAATTGTAAGAAGCATATTCTGGTAAAAGTGGTCATGCGATTTAAATTTTTTTCAACAAACCAAAATGTTGGGATTTTTGGAAAAAAAATACATTAATATTTCATTTCATTATTTTCAAGTTGTTTTTGTTTGTTGAAAAAGATATTTTACAACATTTCAGTGTGGTTACTGTCAAATAAAATCTCTTGAAGGTGGCGTAGTTTCCTGGAGTTTTCCAAAATTTTAGGCCTAAAAATCTATATTTTTTTATGGAAAAGGAAGGATTTCTATATATAATTACTAGAAAACCATAAAGAATATAGAAGAGTTTTTTGACCATAGATCATCTTAGGTTGTTTGTAGAACCATTTCAATATTCTATATAGAAGCTATGCTTTGTGAACTACAAATGAAGTCAATGTGAGAGGCTTGTCCTTTGAGGTTGAATACATTGAACTAATAGTCACCATAAATGGATTTTTTTTCCGATGAGGATGGTGATCTAAATGGCTCCTCAAAGGATTCAAGCACTATGTGAACTACATATCGAGTACAATAAATAATTATGGATAATCCATAAAGGATTTTTTGGTAATTTTAAATAGTGGGTTTTGCTGGATTTCTTTTACTATATAAAGGGCCCCTAATCACATCACTAGAAAGATCAAATTTGATCATAGAAGATTATTTATAGAATAATTTGGATAATTCCTAAATTGGTTCATGAAGGTGGGGGTTTACAAAGGAGGAAATCCAAAAATCAAGTTTGTTTCATGGAAGGTTTTTTTGGGAAAGTGTAATCCACAAAGTAAAAGGGGCTCACGAAGCACTCGTTCTATGTGACGCAAGGCTATTCGTGAAGGGAATAAATAATTTAGTGAATGGTTTAAGGCAGTTTTCTAGAGGTCTTTTTGAAATTCAGTTTCAATTCAGTGAAGTGTACTTCATTTATTGGGTAAAATTGAATCTTTATGGAACATTCATGTGCAAAACTATTATGTTGTGTTTTGGATCAATGTATTATTCTTCGGAAGGATTAGTGAGGGAACTTCATTTTTCAGAGTAGTGATCTTTAAAATTGTGATTGGTTGTAAACCATTAAGGATAGTGAGTTCGCTCCAAATCTTGAAATAGTGGTATATTTTAGTGGATTTGGTACATAGGCACATTTCCTTTTTTATGCTCCTTATATGCAACACAGTGATGATGAACCAAGAAATTTTTTTGTGTCATGTGAATGTTTTATTATCTTTTTTTTTCTATGGTAAGGAGAGAGAAGAGTGTTTTGATTAATAATGAAACTAGATCCAAATACATGGTTTTTTTAATCTATCATACCCTGATTCCCCCATCCCTTTAGGGTATTTAACCTAGTTGGGATAACATTGTCCTATACTTATTCTTTCTTTCACTCTTTATCCATGAAACTCTTTGATAGAACCATCATAACCAATACCATAAAATTTTAACCCTATAATAACACATCACTTTTCAATGAATGAATTATATCCCATCCTATTTATGTTTATTTTTATATATTCTTAGATACATATAAAAAATATTCTTCTAATTTTTTCACTGCAACACTTGTAGCCCATTCACTTTCTGTATACACAACATTTATTCAACCATAACCTTATTCATGTGGTTGATTTTCCTACCAAGAATATCCCATAACCACTTCATCTATCATCATTCCCATGGTCACTTCCTTAATATTCCCAATTTCATAAAATTTCATCCAATACATATCAATAAAACTTCTATTTATTGAACACACTTGGATTCCTTATCATCCATAATAAATAATTCATCATCACCATCTTCATTAAACATCCAACATACTTATTTTTCATAAATATATTAAAATTCCTTGGAAATAATTACTTGATAATAAATACAACTCACACAAAGTGGGATCAATAATATCCCCCTTTTATTTATTGGAAATACCTTCTAAATTATGTGTCAATATGTGTTGACTTAATTCCTAATCTTCTCATTTATCATCAATCTTTCATTTATATTTTACTCCCCCTTACTGACAAGAAATATAAATTACTTTTGAAATGAGTATCAATTCATTATTAATAAATTTTTCATAATTCATCTCACTCTAACTCTATTTCCTCCATGATTAGTATAGAAAACAAGAGGATTTGATTTAGATAACAAATCTTTCCATTTTCAATTGAACTTGATAGAAAATGAAATGATAACTCTTTACCTTAATTAAAATATTTTGAAATATTTTTCAGGATGAAATAATCACTTGAAACCAATTAAGTCCCAAATATATCATTAAAATAAATCAAAGTGAATTTTTTTCACTCACATCAACAAACAGGTCTAAAAAATTCAAGATAAAGTAGGATTGATGTTCTAGTAAATATCATTAAATCTTATTCAAAAAAATATTTCAATGCCATTGATTTTGAATCATTTTTTCCCCATTTATATATTGATTTAATTTTTAGTTACCATGGATTATAGATTAAAAAATAAATATATTTTTCAATGACACCCCTCAATAACATTCTAGAAAAATCCATATTCTCATGACACACATGATCTTGAAGCTTATCTATCATTATTAATTAAACTCCCCCTCAAAGGGATGATTCATATTTATCTGGATTTCCAATGTTTACTAATTCCACATTATCAACAAGGATAATCTATATTCAATGCATGTTGTGCATAATTCCTTATGTAAGATCAAACCAGGATGAAATCTTCTTTACTTTGATATCAGGTGTTGATAGAAACTACTAACTTCAACTTCATCAGAGATAATCCATTCTTTTATTTTTTTAGAATATCAATTTAGAGGTCAATATTACACAGTTACTTCTTTAAAGAATGTTTTACAGTGTCAACAACTTGTCCATTATCTAGGGTTATACCCTTGAGAGCATGCTTCACCTTCAATTCCCTACATTATAAGCTCAAATACAACAAAAAAAGTTTAAGGGAAAAAGGTTGGTCTTACTAATCCAAAATGTGAATAGAAAGTTTTAGATTATTTTCTTAATCATGTTTCTATACTCTTTATTATTTCACATCTTATTTTGAAATCTATTTTGACTATTGGAATCATGGATCTCACCACTTCTTCAACTTATTAGTGTATGAAATTTTTCATCTCAATAGTATTTAACACACTTTTATCCCCTGTTGAAACTTTCATCTTGTTTAGAAACACTTATTATACTAGTATTATTGTATATAAATCTATATTAGTGTGTCCAACCATGTTTCACCTCGCTCATAGTACTTGTTTATCATAAGATATGTCTTTTGTGCAAAACCTCTCATGAAATTTGGGATCTTTATATGGATTCTTCTCTTTATTTTTAGTACTATATTTCTCTTGTAACTCTTCAAATTTATTTGTTTTCTCATAATATACAATTCAAAGTACTATACAATCATTAGTAACATTAGAAATATTCATGGAGTCACCATATGAAAACATATGGGTGTCTTTCATCTCTACATACCTTTTAGTTGATGTAACGCTTCTAGACTTATTGGACTTGTTTTTAATATCACTTACATTATGATTTTTGTCTAAGAAATCATGTCTTATCCTTTTTTATATATTTTGAGAGAATAATTTTTTTCAACATTATTCTTATTTTTTCCGAAGGTTGCCTCTTATTTCTTTATCATATTCTATGGGATTTTTTATCATCTTATTTTGACACATTCTTAAATGATCATGTATCATTTCTATAACCACAAAATCTACCACCATAATATAAATATATGAGTACTTTTATTTTATTTGAATTATATATATTTTTATTTTTCTATGAATATTTCTTATTCTCTAGATTACTCCCCTTAGATATAGGATTCCTTTGAACTTTTGAGATGACTGTATTGTACCACCAATACTATGCACAATTCCAAATATCATTGTATAAATAACATTGAATCCTAAACCTTGATATTATTTTATCTATTATATATTGATTTGGGGTGTTCTTCACCACTTTTTGGATTTTTCTTAGGGAACCATCTTCCATACTTATTATTTTATCCACCATGTATATGGTGGTAGGATTCTCCTAATTATTCTTTATCAACAATTGTACATATTTTTTTCAAACCTAAATGTATCGTGAAAATAAGATTAGATAACTTATTACAAAAAAGTATTGATGGTACCTTTTTTACAACAGTTTCTGGTTAGAGACCATAAAATTATGTTACAGTATGTTTGTTACAAGTTGGAGGTCTTTTACCATTTTATTCCTCAATAGAGAATTAGGTGACAACATATTATCCTTCCTTTTTTAGTTGTGGAAACTAGATATTTGTCTTATCTATATTGGTTAGTTTGATTTTCAATAATAAACATTTCATTTTAAACATATTCTTCTGGTATACAACCAATATCATTTTCTCTTTATAGACCCTATTTATATTTTCATTATCTTCTTTATCCATTATAATATTTCCTTATAGTAATATGTCAATCACTTTGATTTTATTTTATTTTAACTGAATCTAATCATCCTTATTATAAATTTTATCATTCAGTTTTTCTTCAAGTTCAAGGATCTTATCTTCAAGACACTTTTTTTTCTCTTCCTTCTATTTAAATTCTTAGATCCATTTTTTTCAAATTTTAAGAATATTATTTCAAACTTTGTGTTCTTTGTTCCTATGGATCCAAACTTCTTGTTGATATTTATAAATTCATGAACCTTTTCTTATAATCCATTCTCTATTTTCATTTCCTTATCATTAAGATGGGTGTTTTCTTACTACATCCTTTCAAAAAATCCACACACAAGGTAAACATATCTTTTGGAATGAAATGAAATATATATTTTAATAAACTATCTGATATTTATTTAGAAATTATAGTTATATCACCATCACCACTTATTAATGGTTATTCTTCTGAATTATGATTCATAAAATAACTTCCACATACCACATGATTATCTAAATAATTTGATGTGAAAGGGTTCTTTGTATCTACGGTGGAAATAGGAACCATTTATTCTTCTCTTTCAAACCCAGATATTTTTTCTTCTATAGCCTATATTGTAGATACTTTTTATAGGAACAAGAGAGATTCCATGTTAATCTTCCTTTTCTATACCTTTTTCTTATTCATCTGGGTATTGGTAGATATTGAATTCATATATATAGTAAAATAATCTTCACCAAAACTATACTTCATTGTAAATACAAGAAAAGAATAAAATATTAAAGAAGAGAACAAAATTAAATATATAATCCAATCAAAGGTGAACCTACTCCGATACCAATTTTTTGGACCACTTTGGGATATAATTAACACTTAGAGGGGGTGAATCGATGTTGGTTCCTTTTTAGATAAATTTAATCTTTTATCCCTTTTACCTATTTGAATGTTTAAAATATTAATTCTCTCATTCTCTTACCTCTCCTTCATTATTCATCATGCACATAAATTGGATGGTATATTTATAAGTTTCACCTATCAATAATAAAATTTTGTTCATAGTGAAATTGAGAAACAATCCTAGACCACACAACCCACTTGAAATAATCAGTGAGTTTCAAATATGAATATTATATCCTTGAAACTTGTATTTAAGTATTGTATCTTCAACAATGCTTCAGTGCCTCTTTTCACATTGGTGCCTCTTATACCTTATAATGATTATTGGTGTGTTTCCCGGATCATCTCCTTCCACTCTTACTTAAACAACAACATGAAATAAATACTTATTCTTCTTTTATATGCATAATAGTGCACACACTTTTCATAGTATCAAGTTTGAGTACTCTTCCTTCCTTTAGGTCATTAAATGAAAACCAAATTACACAGTATTATTCTTCTTATAAGCTTCATTAAAAACTTAGAAAATTCTTCTTCTTCTTCCTATGTAATAGAACTCCACTACACTCTTCTTATTCTTCACTATTCTTTTTATTCTTATTTTTTCTATACAAATATACATACACAACACTATTCTTCTTCTCATATCTTATTCAACTTTAGTGCATATGATATACACTAGTTCTATTATTCTTGGATTCCACTCACAAGATATATGGATACTGAAATTGAGACATATATTCTTCTTATTTACACTAAAATATTCCCTCTTGAATCATAGTATCGAAATTCTCTCTCTTTTTAAATCTCTAAATTCATTATTTATTACCTATAGAGTATATATATAATAAAACTTACCATTTTGATTACCTTCCTCTTATTCTCTTTCTTCTATATTCATAATACCACATGAACGCATGATTTGAATTACCATATTTTATGATAATTTAAATGCTCCTATATATTCAGTAACCAATATCAACAAGATCCATATTAGTTGGTATTTTTGTATTTTTATAGTCATTTATATTACTCAAACATTCCCTAAAGTCTTGAATAAAGACTTGATTCATTCTTGATCTTTTATTTCCATGGTATATGGAAATATTATTCCATCATCACTCAAAATAATCCACATATTCATACTATATTTATGTCTACATATTAACTATACATTATATGTGGTCATGGGTCCCTTGATTTGTGGAATAAAGCTCATGGTTCTTCAATATTTTTCATTTATTAAATATCCTAAATCAAATGTCCTTCATTTGAGGTCATATTTCCTCAAAAATATCTATCCCAGTACTTTCATCAAATAGCATGTATCCCAATTATAATTATCATGATATAAATTTTAATTTAATTCTTATTTTTCAGAAATCTTGTGAATCAAATTCCGTTCTGAAACATAAATCTTATTGTGGAGATATTCTTCCAAAGAACTCCATCTATGTACCTAGAAAGTAAGGATGTGTGGAACTTATATTACATGATTCTCATATTCTTTTTTCTTCTCTTGGACTTCATCATCATCTCATTTATAAAAGATCATGATGACCAATATCATGATATTTTAAACTTATAAAGTTCAGTATATTAAGCAGTGTATGATATAATTCTTATCACAACATAGAGCTTCACCATGCACATCTATTCTATTTTTTCTCCATACTACAGAGGGAACCACTTTTCATACATGATGAAATTTTCATATGTTTCCAATTCACATACATTTTTCTTTACATTCATATTCCCTAATGTAAATAATTAAAATCTACATAAAATTCATATACATGAACCATTCACCTATGTTGACCCATTCATGTACGTAACCAATTTTTTATGTGAAAAATTCATATATTCATCAATAAATTCTTGTATTTAGATTTTACAACATCAATAGTTTACCTACATGACCAATTCGAATACACAATAGGGCATTCGGGTATGTAGATTTGGTAATATAACCAATCTCTTATCCAATTCTACTTCTGTGAACATTCAGATATACAATAGTGAATTTAGCTATATAGATTTAACTATGCATAGATAACCCATACATTAATATTTCCTTAAATATAGAACATATAAAAATTCACATATGTGGTTTTTCACTTCTTTAAACAACTTTAAGACTTTGTCTTTTTCCCTATTATATGATTTTTTCTTCTTTCACTCTCCATCCAAAAAACTCTTCATAAGAATCATGATAACCAAAACCATGAAATGTAAACCTTATAAAAATACTTCTCTTTTCATCAACTAAATAAAATATCCTCTTATTTATGTTCATATTCATATATTCTTTGGGAAATATCATATCTTCTTTGTCTTCCACTTGTTCCACCGTAACACTTGTGGTCCCTTCAATTGTTATCGACACAACATTTATTCGACCATCACCTTCTTCATGTGGTTGATTCTACTACCAAGAATATCTCATGATCACTTCATCTATCAGGCTTCTAATGGTAATTTCCTTATAATTACCATTATCAAAAAATTACATCCAATACATATGGATGATAATTTGACTTCTTCAACACACTTGGATTCATTATCATCCATAATCAGTATTTCATTACCACTATATTCATTCAACATCTAATATAATTCTTATTTATCAACATCTTTGAATTACTTGAAAATTATTCCTTAAAAAAATAAAACTCACTCAAAGTGGGCTCAACAGACTTGGTGGGAATCAACATTCCATTTCAGTTCATGGTGATAATTCTCCAAATGTCTTGTGGATCCAAAATGGAATCCCAAACTATATGGATAATCCATGGTCCTTGGTAATACTAAATGGAAAAAATGGAATGTATCAATTCACTATATGGTTGTTTGAGGAGAATCCTTTAAATTTCAAAGAATCATATATGATATCATCACACCATAGTTCAAGTCATGGTGTACAAAAAGACTAATAAAAAATATTTTTTCTAAAAAATAAAAAATGGTTTTAATAAAGGTTATTGGCTAAAGTATTTATATACTGTGTTAAATAATTGAATTATTTATTTATTTATGTAATAAATATTTAAATATTCAGGTACATAAATATTTTATATGATTTTAATTTTATATATTCTTTTATATATGTGATAGGTTACAGTTTATAAATTATCATATCATGCAAACATAAAAGGATTACATGAGATGTAAATTTTATTTATAATTCAATATTTAATTATTTAATATGTATGTGATATATATTAAAGTGTATATATTAATAAAGAACCTCAAATAATGAATGTGATATTCCTTCCAAAGAAAACATTTTTCAATACATCAATCTTTCAATACAGGTGATCCTAATTTCTAGGTTCCCATGAATTATCTTGTATAAGGAAATCATGTTATATGTGATTATAATTGATAGGTGCCTATATCTAATGTGAGAATTTTGTAAAATTTATCTAGTAAACCCAAACCATGAAGATACTAGAAAAACATATAGTTGATTTAATTCATATGATGGATTAGGGAAAAGTAAAACCCACTCAACTATCTAAGATCTAGATTTGACATGATTGTCATTATTTTCTCCTAGATACTGTCATGTTTTGTGTTATAAGATTATCTGGGATAAGACACAATGAAATATTGATCATGGATCACTATATGGATATGATGTTTGGGGTCATAATTTTAAGTGGGAGTAATTTCATTAAAATGTATTAATTAAAAGATATAAATCTTGATACTCACTTATAGATATATCTTGGTTGAAAATTATGGAATTCATCATGGTAATCTTATTTAGATCTCTTATAGGTATAAACTATAAAGTAATTTTATATTGGTATATAAGTTTGATACGTATTCTAAAATATAATCATTATGAGCATATGGATGTGAATGGTATAGAAATTAATTTCTCTAATTTTGACTTATGGGTAATAGATACCGGCTGTATCACACATTTGCGTACATAAAATAGACTAAGAAATATGTGATAATTTTTTAAATTTAAATTAGATATATGTTTTGAAAATAGTAAAAGAGTTTTCTCATTGGATATTGGAACTTATCATCTAAATTACTGATTGTATTAGTTCTAGAATTATAAAAATATGATTATGTTTCTATCATAAACAAAAATTTGTTTTATGTATCTTGTTTAGAAATGAAAGGATTTATATTCAGTATTATGAATAAGATCAGATCTATATATATGGATTAAATGTTTTATGGAATTTGGAATATGATTTATAGTTTATAAATTATGGATATATATAATCTTATCTAAAATATTCAGGATAAAAAGATAAAATTTTATTCTAGAACCAATTACGTTTGGCATTGTCACTATAGGAATGTAAATGATAAACATATACAAAGACTCTATAGAGGTTGATTGTTGGACTTATATGATTATGAATTATTTTATAACTATGAATCCTATTTTTTAGGAAAAATTACCAATAAAACTTTTAGTGTAAAAAGTGATAGGGATAGTTGACTATTGGATGTTATAGATATTGATGTATATAGAATAATCATTACTCAAGAAATTGGTAGATATACGCACTTTCAAAAATTTAATGGTGATTTTAGCTGGTATAGTTACTTGTTTCTCATTAAACATAATTTTAAAACCTTTAAAAAGTTCAAGGTGTTAAAAAGTAAAGTAAAAAATCAATTGTTCAAAAGTATTAATATTATATAATTATATAAATGTGGTGAATACTTGATCTATAAGCCCACAAATGTTTTGACATATTATGTAATTGTTTCAAAAATTACTCTTCCTGGTACACCATAGTGGACTGGTGTGTCTAAGAGTAGGAATTGTACCTTGTTTTACATATTTAAATCAATAATGATTTAGTGTGAAATTCCTATTTCATTCTAGATATATGCACTAGAAACTTATTTATTTATATTTAATCACATTCCTTTTAAAGTATTCATAAAGACACCATATGAGATATATACCCAAAAAAGTACTAACTTGTCTTTTATGATGATTTGGTGTTATGAAGAATATGTATGAATTTTATATTTGGAAATACTTGTCCCGAAATTAGATAATTTCTTTTTTAGTTAACCCAATGATAATTCAAGATACTAATTTTATAATCTTATTGAACAAAAAGTTTTTTTGGCCGAACATGGTGTTTCCTTAAGAAGTATCACATTTTTCGAGGTGTTAATGGGATAAAGATTGAACTTGGATAAGTTATAGACCAAAAAACATGAAGTATTCTTGATATAGAATTTTGTCTAATTCCATGAAGAATTTTAGAATAAGAACTAACTTATATTACCCTAAGATCCTCGAAGGCCTAGTAGGATTTTCCAATAAAATGAGAGATATGGATTTCTTATGGAAAATGATGATGGAGTTATATTCATAGATAATGAAATTAACACCTAATAGGATGCTATTGAGAGTTATGATTATAATGAATGGATAAATTTCATGAAATCTAAGATGGATTTCATGTACACTAACCAAGTTTTAAACTTTGTGGATACACTACCATGGGGGATACCAATATGGTGAAAGTAGGTTTTCCTTAAGAAAACTGGCATGGATGGTATAATTTATACTTCATGGTATTGAATATGAAGAAAAATTTTCTCTAGTTTCAATAATAAATACCATTCAGATATTACTTTATGTAAAACCTCATTAATATTATGAGATATATCAAATGGATTTCAAAATTACTTTCCATAATTATAAATTAGTAGAGGATGTGTATATGATATAACCAAATGGTTTTGTAATTATAAATGAGTCTATTATGGTTTTTAACTTATAATGATCCATTTATATTTTGAAAAAAGATTCTTAGAGTTAGAAAATTTGGTTTAATAATGTAATCAAAAAGTCTTGTTTCATTAAGAACATGAATGGTTCTTGTGTATACAAATGGGTTAGTTGGAGTGTTATAATATTTATGGTATTGTATGTGGATAACATAATTCTTATTGTAAATGATATCTTTATTTTAAATTATTTAAAGGTTCCATTGGGAAAATGATTCTCATTTAAAGACATGGGTGAGGAAATCTACATATTGGGTATGAATATCTGTAGATATAGATCAAATAGATTTCTTAGACTAATCCAAAACACATATATTGGTAAATTTATAAAGCGGTATATCATAGAAAATTCTAATGAGGGGTATTTACTAGTATTTAATAGAATGGATCTTAGGAAGATTCAATTTCCTTTCGAGGAATTTAAAAGGATGGGTAGTTTTTGTTATGTGTTCACTATAGGTTCTATCATTTATTTCATGTTACACACTCGAACTGAAGTCACTTAAGCTTTTATAATAACAAGTAGATACAAATGTAATCCTAGTGATATTCATATAATTCATATTAATAATATTCTTATGTATTTGAGAAAAATTAAGGATATGTAATTTCTCTTTGGAGGTGAAGATGAGCTTAGTATAAGGGGATACACATATTCTATTTTCCAAACAAATAAGGATTATATGATATCCCAATTTGGTTTTTTATTTTTCCACAATAGATGAGATATCTATTAGATAAGTTCCAAATAGGAAATTACGGAGGACTAGACAACAGAGGATTAGTACATCACAACATCAGATATTGTCAAGGAATTTATTTGGGTCATGAAATTTATTAATACACTTAGGGTGATTCCTGGAATTTTCTAACCAATTTTGCTTTATTTTGCCAACAATAAATTCATTTTTCAAGATAGGAATCCCTAGTCTCACCAAAAACCAAAAAAAAATCTTTCAAAATACCATATTATTAAGGAGATCATTGATAGGGATGATGTAAATATCTATTGGGTAGTTATGTGGGAGAATATATAAAATCCATTAATAAAGACATTAATTTAATAGAATCATGAGGGTTGTGTAAAGTATCTAGGTATTTAATATATTAGATACTATATGTTATGATTATTTTCAATGGGATTGTATCCAAGTTTTATAATAAATACAATATTCTTTATCATTCATTAATATGTTCTACATATATTACATAAATTGTGAAATGATAGAATATCCTCAAAGTGTGACTTTGAGTTATCCCCAATCATTGATCATCATTGATTATTTTGGGTTTTCAAGATATGTTAAGATTACTGAATTACCCATGTGGAATTGATGAAGATTTTGTTATCTTTTTTATCAATAGACTAAAGTTTAGATGTTAATCTCATTATGTTGAGACTGAACTAAATCTAAATTTTAAGAGGTAATAAAGGTTCATGGGAATACTCAAAATTTATTTTATATGATGCCAGAGCCTTTGATCATGATATTAAGTATTTATAATTTCTTTGATAATTATGAAAGACATAGGAAGTCATTTGAGATTATTTGAGATAATTGGACATAGATCAAAAATGTTATGAGAGATCATGAGAAAATTTAAGGTGCATCTAAGACGAATTGATGAAATATATATTTTTAGTTTTAAATTATAAATTTTTATAAGTCTAGAATTATATGAAAGCATCATTTAACAAAATCCAAGACCAGGATTTGGATGGGATGGAATTGGGTAAACGTCATCTAAGTTGATATGAGCTATGTGTAAGCATCATTTAGACTTGGCATAAGCCTGAATCTAGACCTACATAAGTAACATTATGACTTGCATAATCATCATCAATTGAAGTATCATCTATGTAATAATGAATTTCCTATTTTTAATCATCATATATAGCTTCATATTCATGATTTATATTAGTGTAAACATTATATATCTATCCTTAAGCATCATTTATTTCTATGTATACATCAACACTTAGTGAAAAATTATGTTTCTAGATTAAATGTATAAAGAATAATATAGTTATTATGATGCCATGATTGATTTTTAGGGATAAAAATATCAAAAATTAAATATTATACAAGATTATAATATTGGAGAAATGAATATTTACATTGAGAATAAAAAATATCAAATCAAGTGATATTTTGAGAAAATTTCCATGTCTAAAAAAATGAGTTTTAAAATTGTTTAATTTTATTAAAATAGAAATACAAAGATACTAGTATTAATTATAAATAGTTATAAATATCAAAGAAAATATTGTTATTCAATCTTATTGAGTTTTTTTGGATGAGTTTATGGATGGAAGAATTTATGAGAACTATATTCATCTTGAAAATAAAATTATAGATTAACATAATCTGTAAGTTAAGAATATATGATGTTTCTCCAGCAATTTGTCGATAATCTAAATATAATAAGAAATTTTTCATTCAAGCTTATTTTCTGAGAAATAAGAATCAAAGTAATATTTTATGAAGAATGATTATTGTTCTGTTTATTCTATGATTTTCAAATAGACTATTTGAAAATAATTAATCTATAATCAATTTTGAAATTAATATAATACGATCTCAATATTTTTCAAGGAGAATAAGAATATGGGTATTTCTTAAATTTATAAAAATTTATATTTATTAATTATTCTATTATGGTGAAAGTTTCATGAATTTTTTATAAATATATTCTAGGAATAATTTGGGAAAACACTCAATATTGCTAAAAATCTCAACAAAAACTACTTGACATGTGTTTTGAGAATAAAAAATAAATAAAAGTTAATTCCTATAATGTTATAGGAGTCAACCATTTTTGAAAAAAAATAAATAGAGAATGTGTATAAACACCCATATCAATTAAGAATGAGAATGGAAATGAGATCATATGAGATGACCCATATACAACCCATTGATAAAAATAAAGAGGATCACCCATACTAACTCAAGATATTTTCTATATTCAAAAATATAGAATCTATTTTGGGTGACCTAAATGTGAAAAAAGAAAAATAAGTTTATAGAGAGGAAGATAAAGAGAGGTTGTATGAATGTTTCTCAAGAACTATAACTGGGTGTTTTTATGTGTGAAATCATAAATGATATCTTGAAGGTGAAGAAGAAGGATATAATTCATAACTGAATTATAGATGTTTTAGGAATTAAATTAAATGAAATTAGTCAATCATTTTATGATCATATTAGGTGTGTTGAAGTTGTGAGATTAATAAGAAAAAATATGAGGATAGATCGACATGTTATTATTATTTAGATATATTTTTTTATAATTTCAGTGATTAATAATTGATTTGATAAGTGTAGTTGTGTAGTTTATGTTGAATATCTTTGAACTTGAGAAATAATAGATACTAAGTTATGGGTATTATTCCTAAAAAATATAATAAAACTCAAAGACTCTATTGTGAGAATAATGAGATCTATAATTGGATGTAGTTAAATTTATTTGTTGATTAGTAATCTACTTCATAAATGAGGTGAAATAAGTAATTTAATATAAATGGTGAAAATCCATAGAACCAATGGGACTTTGGGTATATAGGTAGATCATAGTGTGAATTTGTGACTACATTGAAAATTTATTGTAAATAATTCTAGTGAGATATTGAAGAGTGTGGATGTGATATACACCAAACCCATTTCAATTTCAGATTGATTATATCAGAGAATATTATATTGGAGATAAAAACCAATAAAGGAAAGGAGTAAGTCTTTTAGAAAAAACCTGTAATATCTTTTTGTACTTATGACATTATTTACTACATTAATTTGGATAAGAGTCAGAGACACAAGAATGAAATAGTCGAGACTGGGGGTATTCAAGGAAGTTGAATTTAAAAAATAATAATTAATAAAATATAATAGACTACTAATTCACACCTCCCCTCTATATGGTCTATCAGAACATGGATCACAACAATTGGTATCAGAGTAATTTAGGTTTCCTCTAAAAATATCTAGGATACCTACAGTTTTTATCTGAATAGATTAAATATATATTTTAGATGTTTAAAGTGCAATATAATATCAAAAAGAATATCTAAACATACTAAATTGGAAATGGATGTTATAGAAAATAATTTAAAGGATGAATAGAAGAAAGTGGAAAAGAATATGAGGAAATATATAAACAAAGATGATGAATCTAGACAAGTTTCGAAGGTTAAAAATGATAAATAAACCCCACTAATAAGTCAAGGGTAGATATAGCGACCCATCCATTTCTTACATTACTATTAAATCATTTTAAAGATAAAAAAATAATAGTATTACACATATAGGATTAAAAGGTTTAGTGTTTTGGGCAAACTAGGACCATACATAATAATTACAACACCATGCATAAACATTTATTTAATTTCTTCTTCTCTAGCTTCTTATTGGCACTTGTCCACTCCTTAATACATATAGCCCCCTAAGGATATACATTAAAATGGGTGAGGTAATAGACCATTAAGATGATATATAGGAAGAATATAGCAAGGGGTGAGCATAATCATGACATAGGCAAAAGATCATGAACATGAGAAGAAGCATAAATATAAGACTTGAAATGTGGCAATGCATAAAAATGAAACATCATGTCTTAGTGGTTAAATATCACAAATAATTTTGAACCAAGCTATCATATTTTTCACAAATTATTTCAAATTTACTCATGAGATTCATCACTTTACCCAATGCATTGGAGCATTGTATAATTCTGGGTGCACCTATCACTTTTAAACATTCATATTACGCTATATAATTTCAGGCGCACCCGTCACATCATAACATTATAATTATAATTATTGACACATGGAAAATATATAAAATGTGAACAAAACTAAACCATGTAAATAAATGGTTTATATCTCATAAGAACACATTCATAAACTTTGGTTTCCCAAAATAAAGAGTTAATAACATACTTGATATAGGAACCATAAATCTTGAATGAGAAGTAAAACGTGTGTTCTAGAAAGAAGAGTTCTTTTGGAAAACATTTTGGTTAACATAAACAATACTGGTAAACATGTATATCCCATAAAAGGAAAGATAATAATGAACAAATTATTCTTTAGGAGTGACCATATCAAAAATGGATTGAAAGAGGGAGAACCCAAAAGACGAAATTTGGGTTCGAGAATTTCCCCTTACCTTGTATCAGAATGCTTCCTTCTCATTAATGTCCTGTATAATGACATTATATTCATTAATTATAAATAAAGAACCTTGTGTACATTAATATGGTTCATTATGGTTTATTAAGTGATTTTATGTGCCTTTGGATGAGTTATAGAGTTTAAAAACATTATTTGGTAATGTTTGTTTTTATTGTTTTCTTGAGTGGTTCACTTGTATTCTTAAATTGAAGTTTGGGTAGAACATGGGTAAACATCAAGAACTGATATTACATGTTATTAATGATATTATAGGAGTTTTAATGATCTTATAATGAATCATATTAGATCCATTTGGATGAATCATTATATAAGAATTGAATGATGATTATTTGGGCCAATTTGAACGGTTTTTGATCATAATGAACTTGTTTTATTTTATCACTAGCACTATGGTCATAAGTTAGTTCCAGAACATAAAATAGGAGATAATACATATAAAATGTTCTATTTCAAACATTAAAATGGTTTCAGTCCCAGATATGAAGGTAGAAATGGAAGAACAAAGCATGTCGTTCTTGAAGGTGAAAAATTAACACCTCACGAACAACGTTATCTTTAATAAAATAAAAGGAAGAGGGAAAGGGGGTTGGATGATATAATATACCATTAACATCATAAAAATCCATTATATGTATAATAATGGATTTAAAATACCATTTAGATGAATATAGGTGGGGAGAGATCAAGAAATGAACTTGAACTTGAAAGGAAATTAAAGAAGTAGAGGGAGAGAAATTACCTCTTAAATCCTCCTCTTGAGATCCTCCTTAAAGAAGCTAGGATTGGACTTTTGATGAGACCAGCTGATCTTAGACTTGGGATAGGGGATATGGAAGGTGTTTGGGCAGAGTTTAGAGAAGGATTGGAGCTTGAGAGGTGTGCGGAAATGAGGGTGTGAAGGGTGGTATTTATAGTGGAGGGGAGAGGGGTTTCCTTAATATAAAATTCATTAGTTTATTAATTTCCCCTAAGACAAGAAATAGTGAGTATTGAATAACCAAGAACAGTAATTTTTTCATGTGATCCCAAAACAAGTGGGCTTACATCAGAATAACATCACACATGACTCTATAATTAGCTTATTTAGCTTATTTTTGTAAATTACAGTATTTCACTATTCATAAAAAATTCAAGTATCTCAGAAAAATCCCAAAAATTTACCCAAACCATTTTTCGACGTGTAGAATTCAAAAAATGAAGTCCATTTTTCGAAATTAATTTTCTAAATATTATTAATTTAATATTTAATTAAAATCATAAAAACAGTTTTTAAAATTAATACTAATTTTATACTGCTTTCAAAAATTACGTAGGGTCTTATAAAATTATCTAAAAACTATAAGAAATTGATTTGATAATTAATGAAGAAATTTTAAGCAAATAATTTTTCTTTTAAATTAATTAATTATTTATAACTAATTATTTATGACTTACAAAATACCAAAACGTTTACTAAGGTCAAATTGTCACTTTCTAAGATGTCTAAATTTTATTTAATTATTCATGGGTAAGGTTACTCTTATGTTGGATGATTTACTATTAATAAGGGTCATATTATTATTCATAAGGGTATTTTATGATTCACAAGGGTACGTTACTATTCACCAAAATTTATTTTTGTTTTATTGGACTCCAAAAATCATCTTGAACACAACTGCGTATGTCAGATTTTCAAAATTCCAAACACAGAAGTGAAAAACTTATTTTTAAAGGTTCCCTATCACTTAGTAGTTCATTATGTTGTGTTTTCATGTTATTTTATGACATTATTATAAGAAGGGAATTTCCATTGAAGAACTTTGGGTCGTTACATTCTTCCCCTATTAAGAAATTTCGCCCCCAAAATTTCACTTTACAGAAACAGGTGAGGGTGTTTTTCCTTCATTGCCTCTTATGGTTCCCAAGTTGCTTCCTCAAACTTATGGTTACTCCACAACACTTTGACAAGATGGGTTGTCTTGTTGCGTAGAACCATATATCTTTGATCCAGAATCTTTACTGGCTGCTTCTCATAGGAGAGATCATCTTCCAGTTGCACCACCTCTGAGTTTAGTACATGTGAGGTGTATGGTACGTACTTCCTTAGTAGTGATACATAAAACACATCATGAAATTGAGCCATATTTGGTGGAAGTTAAAGCCGGTAGGCCATGTATTCTATGCGGTCAGTGATCTCAAAGGGGTCAATATACCTTGGGCTTAGCTTCCCTTTCTTCCTAAATCGCATGACTCTCTTCTATAGAGATATTCAAAGGAAGAATTTATCTCCAACGTCGAACTCTAGGTCCCTTCGACGGTTTTCAGCATAACTCTTTTACCGAATTTGAGCAGTTTTGATGTGTTTCTGGATGACTTGAACCTTTTCGATCATCTCTTTAACAAGATTGGGTCAAAGTAGCTTTCTTTCTCCAACTTCATCCCAACAGGTTGGAGTTCTACATCGATTTCCATACAGAGCTTCATATGGAGCCATCTGAATACTCGAGTGGAAGTTATTATTATATGAGAACTCAACCAATGGGAGATGCTGATCCCAACCACCTTTTAATTCAAGAGAGCAGGCTCTTAGCATATCTTCAAGCATATGAATAGTTCTTTCAGACTAGCCATCAGTTTGGGGGTGATAGGCAGTGCTGAAATTTAATTCAGTACTCAAATCATGTTGAAGTCTCCTCCAGAATTTTGATGTGAACCTTGGATCACAGTCAGAGACAATTGAGAGTGAAATGCCCTGCGGTATCACCACTTCCTTCACATATATCTTTGTAAGTTTTTCAAGAGAGAGGTCTTCCCGAATAGTGATAAAATGGGCAGTCTTGGTGAGTTGGTCAACCACAACCCATATCGCATTATTTCCCTTTGATGTCTTCAGGAGACCTGTGACAAAATACCGAAATGTTCACTAAGGTCAAATTTTCAATTTCTAAGATGTGTAAATTTTATTTAATTATTCATGGGTAACGTTACTCTTATGTTGGAAGATTTACTATTCATAAGGGTCATATTACTATTAATAAGGGTATGTTACTATTCCTAAGGGTACATTACTATTCACAGAAAATTATTTTTGTTTCATTAGACTCCAAAAATCATCTTAAACACAACCGTGTATGTCGGATTTTCAAAATTCCAAACACAGAAGTGACAAACTTATGTTTAAAGTTCACTTATCACTTAGTAGTTCATTATGTTGTGTTTTCATGTTATTTTATGACATAAATATAAGAAGGGAATTTCCATTGAAAAACTTTGGGTCGTTACATTATTCCCCCCTTAAGAAATTTCACCCCCAAAATTTCACTTTACACAAATAGGTGAGGGTGTTTCTCCTTCATTGCCTCTTCTGGTTCCCAAGTTGCTTCCTCAAACTTATGGTTCCTCCACAACACTTTGACAAGATAGGTTGTCCTGTTGCGTAGAACCTTATCCCTCCGATCCAGAATCTTTACCGGCTGCTCCTCATAGGAGAGATCATCTTCCAGCCACACCACCTCTGAGTTTAGTACATTTGAGGGGTCTGGTATGTACTTACTCAGTATTGATACATGAAACACATCATGAACTTGAGCCATATTTGGTGGAATTTCAAGACGATAGTCCATGGATCCTATGCGGTCAAGGATCTCAAAGGGGCTAATATACCTTGGGCTTAGCTTCCCTTTCTTCCCGAATTGCATGACTCTCTTCCATAGATATATTCAAAGGAAGACTTCATCTCCAACGTTGAACTCCAAGTCCCTTCGACGGTTGTCAGTATAAATCTTTTGCTGTCTTTGAGCAGCTTTGATGTGTTTCTGGATGACTTGAACCTTCTATTCCATCTCTTGAACATGATCAGGTCCAGGTAGCTTTCTTTCTCCAACTTCATCCCAACAGGTTGGAGTTCTACATCACTTTCAATAAAGAGCTTCATATGGAGCCATCTGAATACTCGAGTGGAAGCTATTGTTATATGATAACTCAACTAATGGGAGATTCTGATCCCAACCACCTTTTAATTCAAGAGAACAGACTCTTAGCATATCTTCAAGCGTCTGAATAGTCCTTTCAGATTGGCCATCAGTTTGGGGGTGATAGGCCGTGATGAAATTTAATTCAGTACACAAATCATGTTGAAGTCTCCTCCAGAATTTAGATGTGAACCTTGGATCACGGTTAGAGATAATTGAGAGTGGAATGTCGTGCAGTCTCACCACTTCCTTCACATATATATTTGCAAGTTGTTCAAGTGAGAGATCTTCCCGAATAGCAATAAAATGGGCAATCTTGGTGAGTCATTCAACCACAACCCATATCGCATTATTTCCCTTTGACGTCTTTGGGAGACCTGTGACAAATTCCATAGTAACATTTTCCCATTTCCACATGGGTATGGGCAGTGGCTGCATCATACCTTTGGAATTTTTTCACTCATCTTTAACTTTCTGATATACCAAGCACCTTGATATATATTCTGCAATCTTCTTCTTCATGTTATCCCACGAGAAGTGTTCTCGGAGATCATGGTACATCTTGGTACTCCCAGGATGGATATAGAAATTTGAGTTATGTGCATTGTGCAATAGCTCCTTCTTTATCCCGGGTGATGACGGCACACAAAGCCACGTTACAAACCAAATCACACCATCATCGTCGATATGGAATTCTTGCATTTTTCCTTCCTTTACTACATTCACCCACTTTTGTATCTCTGCATCATCCCTTCGTGCTTCCTTAATCTTCTTCTGGATGGATGGTTGCTCAATCATTTGGGAAAGGTAGGATGTATCATATACCCTTATGATTTCCATATCCATTCTTTGCATATCCAAGAAGATAAGGTTTTTCTCAATCTACAGCATGGATAGAGTAGCTGGTTCTTTTCTACTTAGAGCATCAGCTACCTTGTTTTCCTTCCCATGATGATAGTGAATAGAGTAATCATAATCCTTGATTAACTCTAACCATCTCCTTTGACGCATGTTGAACTCATTTTGTGTGAATATATACTTTAGACTCTTGTGGTCGGTGTATATGTCACACTTCTCACCATAAAGGTAGTGCTGCCATATTTTCAAGGCAAAAAACACTGCTGCCAGCTCTAGATCATGTGTCGGGTAGTTCTACTCATGGATATTCAACTGCCTTGAGGCATAGGATATCACATTTTCATTTTGCATTAGTACACAACCCAAACCTTTCTTTGAATCATCACTGTATATCACAAAACTTTCTCCACTTTTTGATAGTGTGAGTACAGGTGCAGTGATCGGCCTTCTCTTTAGCTCCTTGAAACATCCCTCACAATCTTCTGTCCAGATATAATTTACCCCTTTCCTTGTTAACTTAGTTAGTGGGCTTGAAAATCATTAGAAGTTTCTCACAAAATGTCGGTAGTACCCAGCTAATCCAAGAAAACTACAGATTTCTGTGACACTAGAGGGTCAGGGCCATTCCTCAATCGCCTTTGTTTTTGAAGGATCCACATAAATTCCCTCACTTGTGATCACATGTCCCAAGAACGTGACTTGCTTCATCCAAAGTCACACTTGCTGAACTTGGCGTAAACTTCTCCTTTCTCAATGTTGCCAACAAAAGTCTTAGATGTTCTTCATGTTCCTCCTTTCTCTTGGAGTAAATGAGAATATCATCGATAAACACTACCACAAATTTGTTGAGGTAATGTCTAAAGACTCTATTCATCAAATACATGAAGATTATAGGGGCATTAGAAAGTCCAAAGGGAATCACCAAAAACTCATAGTGCCCATACCTTGTACGGAAGGTAGTATTCTGAATATCTTCCGTCTTCACCTTTACCTAATGATATCCAGAATAAAGATCCACCTTTCAGAAGTATTGGGCACCTCTTAACTGATCGAACAGGTCCTCAATCATTGGAAGAGGATACTTGTTCTTTGTGGTGATCTTGTTGAGTTCCCTATAATCGATACACAGTCGCATTGTTCCATCCTTCTTCTTCACAAAGAGCACTGGCGCACCCTAAGGTGATACACTAGGGCGTATGAACCCTTTGTCCAAATGCTCTTGCAGCTGCTTCTTTAACTCCTCCAGTTCGATAGGATCCATCCTATTGGGACACTTCAAGATAGGAGTAGCTCTGTGTATGAGTTCAATTGAGAACTCTACCTCACGATCCAGGGGAATTCTAGGTAACTCTTTGGGAAATACGTCTTCATATTCCCTTACGATGGGAATTTATGCAAGGTTGGCCCTTTCCTTCAACTCAACCATTTGGGTGAGGTATGCTTCTTCATAAGGAATAAACACCCAAACCATTAAATGATTTTTCAAAGGAGATTCATGTTATTCCTTGCATTTGTAGAGGAGCATGGGATGGTTCAGAATATGAAAAGATATTTCCTTTTCCCGACAGTTGATATGTGCTCTATATAACGAGAGCCAATCCATTCCCATTATAGCGTCAAATTCCACCAAGGTAAGTATTATGAGATTTTTCGGAAGAATCATCCCACATACGCCAACAGGAGAGGAGTCAAGCACTTGGGTTGCAATGATTGCACCACTTTGTGTTTTTACAGATATCTCTACTTCAAGGTTTTGGGGCTTCGATTCTATAGTTCTAGCAACCTTGAAAGATATAAAGTAATACGTAGAACCATAATAAAATAAGACTTTTGCCATTCTTGAGTGAATAGGGAGTGTAGCTTGTACGATTTCATTATCTTGCTCCACTTCCGCAGTAGTGATGGCATAAGCCTTCCCTTGTTCCTTTAACTTCAGTGGTTGCTGACACTGATTACCCTCGAGAGCTCAAGGTTTAGTGCACTAGTTTGCATAGTGCCCTATCTCCCTACAGTTGTAGCATTGAACCATGAGTGGTTCTCTCCTTTCATCAGCTACAGTCTACTTTCTTTTCATGTCTTTTCGACACTCTTGAGCATGGTGTCCTTCTTTCCCACGCTTAAAGCATTTCCCCGTCCCTTTGAGATAGTTCCCATGGTGCAACTTCCCACATTTTTGGCATGTGGGTCATTGAGTTTTCTTTCCACCTTTATCATTAGATCCACCGGCTTGAAACTCCATCTTTCGTTTCTTATCACCATAGCCATGGGACCATTCTCCAAACTCCATCTCCACTTTGAGATCACATTGAACAACTTATCCATAACTCCCAAAGTTTCGAATTGAAAGATCCTTTCTAAGGTGTGGTTTTAATCTACTAAAGAATCTATCAAGTTTTCTATCATTGTTGATAACAAAACCTGATGCATACCTTGCAAGCCTTGTAAAGTTCACTTCATTGGTTGTGACAGATTCTCCTTATTTTTTCTTAATCTCTATGAATTCTCTCTCCATCTTCGTGGGAAGAGTTCTTGGGAAGTACTTATTAAGAAACATTATCTTAAAGTCTTCCCATTCCATCTATTCAATTTCCTCCCTTGGATTGGTGTTCTTAATCAAATCCCACCACTGATCAGATTCTCCATCTAGACGATAAACGGCTAGGGTCACCGTCTCTATATTAGAACAGTGAAGCACATAAAATATCTTCTCCATGAATTTGACAAGCTATTCCACAACTATTGGATCGGAAGATCCACAAAACATCGGTGGTCATTGGCTTATAAAACATTCGATATCATGTTGATCCCTCTTTGGTGAAGGAGGATGTTCCCCCTTATTATGGTTATTGTTCAAAACCTAAGATAATTGGGTAAGCATCGCCATGAAGTTTTGAACTCCACCTCCCAAATCATTGGGGATTTCATTCGGGCAATCATTGCATTGGCCCTCGCAAGAGTTGTTGGCCTGATTTCTCCTGGTTCCCACCATCTCTAAAATATAAAAGGTTAGAACAAAACATAAGTAAACAAGTCATGAATAACTTATTCATTTAAAAAATTTATACCAAAAACATAACATATGGGATCCCTATGTAAATATTCTTGTGTGCATATTTGTACTTAGTCTCATTCTATTGGATTTCTCTAGGGTTCACTAATCCTAATTCCCAAATTAACTAAACCTTTCCTCTGACACCAACTATAGTGACCCATCCTTTTCTTACATTAATATTACATAATTTTAAATATAAACAACATAATAGTATTACACATATATGATCCAAAGTTTTAGTGTTTTGTGCAATCTAGTACCATACATAACAATTACAACATCAAGCATAAACATTTATTTAATTTCCTCTTCTCTAGATTCTTATTGGAACCTTTACTCTATTTAATACATGCATCCACCTGAGGATATACATAAAAAGGCGTGATATAAAATCCCATTAAGAGGATCAATAAGAAGAATATTTCATGGGGTGAGCATACTCATGACATAGGCAAAAGATCATGAACATGAGAAGAAGCATAAATATAAGACTTGAAATGTGGCAATGCATAAAAATGAGACATCATGTCTTAGTGGTTAACTAACACACATACTTTTGAACCAAGATATCATCTTGTTCACACATTATTTCACATTTACTCATGACATTCATCACTTTTCCCAATTCATTAGAGCGCTGTATAATTCCGGGCGCACCCGTCACTTTGAAACATTCATATTGTGCTATATAATTCCGGGTGCACCCATCACATCATAACATTATCATTATCATGATTTCCACATGGAACATATATCAAAAGTGAACATAACTAACCCCTGTAAATGAATGGGTTATATCTCATAAGAACACATTCAAAAACTTTGGGATCCCAAATAAAGAGGGAATAACATACTTGATATAGGAACCGTAAATTTTAAATGAGAAGTAAAAGGTGTGTTCTAGAAAGAAGAGTTCTTTTGGAAAACATTTTGTTTGACATAAACAATAGTGGTAAACATTTATATCCCATGAAAGGAAAGATAATTATGAACAAATTATTATTCAGGAGTAACCATATCAAAAATGGAGTGAAAGAGGGAGAACCCGAAAGACGAAATTTGGGTTCGAGAATTTCCCCTTACCTTGTATCTGAATGCTTCTTTCTCTTTAATGTCCTATATAATGACATTATATTCATTAATTAGAAATCCATAACCTTGTTTAAATTAATATGGTTCATTATGGTTTTATTAATTGATTTTATGTGCCTTTGGATGAGTTATAGAGTTTAAAACATTATTTGGGAATGTTTGTTTTTATGGTTTTCTTAAGTGGTTCACTTGTATTCTTAAATTGAAGTTTGGGTAGAACATGGGTAAACATCCAGAACTGATATCACATGTTATTAATGATATTAAAATAGTTTTAATTATCTTATAATGAAACATATTATATCCATGTGGATGAATCATTATATAAGAATTGAATTATGATTGTTTGGGCTAATTTGAACGGTTTTTTATCATAATGAACTTGTTTTATTTTATCACTATCACTATGGTCATAAGTTAGTTATAGAACTTTAAATAGGAGATAATAAATATAAAAGTTTCTGTTTCAACCATAAAAATGGTTTCATTCCCATATCTGAATGTAGAAATGGAAGAAGAAACTTGTCGTTCTTGAAGGTGAAAAATTAACACCTCACGAACAACGTTCTCTTTAATAAAATAAAAGGAAGATGGAAAGGGGGTTGGATGATATAATATATCATTAGCATAATAAAATTCCAGTAGATGTATAATAATGGAGTTAAAATACCATTTAGATGAAGATATGTGGGGAGAGATCAAGAAATGAACTTGAACTTGAAAGGAAATTAAAGAAGTAGAGGGAGAGAAATTACCTCATAAATCCTCCTCTTGAGATCATCCTTAAAGAAGCTAGGCTTGGTCTTTTGATGAGACCAGAAGATCTTGGACGTGGAAGAGGGGCTAGGTAAGGTTTTTATGTAGAGTTTAGATAATTTTTGGAGCTTGATAGGTGTGAGGAAATGAGGGCGTGAAGGGTGGTATTTATAGTGGAGGGGAGAGAGGTTTCCTTGATATAAAATTCATTAGTTTATTAATTTCCCCTAAAACAAGGAATAGTGAGTCTTGAATGACCATGAATAGTACTTTTGTCATGTGATCCAGAACCAAGTGGGCTTACATCATCAGAACATCACACATGACTCTATAATTAGCTTATTTATCTTATTTTTGTAAATTACGGTATTTCACTATTCATCAAAAATTCAAGTATCTCGGAAAAATCACAAAAATTTAAACCTATCATTTTTTGACGTGCAGAATCCAAAAATAAATTCCATTTTTCAAAAATAATTTTTTAAATATTATTAATTTAATATTTAATTAAAATCATAAAAACAGTTTTTAAAATTAAAACTGATTTTATAGTGCTTTCAAAAATTACGTAGGTTCTTATAAAATTATAAAAAAACTATAAGACATTGATTTGATAATTAATGAATACATTTTAAGAAAAAACTTTTTCTTTTAAATTAATTAATTATTTATAATTAATTATTTATGACTTACAAAATACCAAAACGTTTATTAAGGTCAAATTGTTACTTTCTAAGATGTCTAATTTTTTTTAATTATTCATGGTTAAGGTTACTCTTATGTTGGATGATTTACTATTCATAAGGTCATATTACTATTAATAAGGGCGGGTCACGATTCACAAGGGTATGTTACTATTCACCAAAAATTATTTTTGTTTTATTAGACTCCAAAAATCATCTTGAACACAACCGCGTATGTCAGAGTTTTTTAAAATTCCAAACACAGAAGTGAAAATCTTATTTTTAAAGGTCACTTATCACTTAGTAGTTCATTATGTTGTATTTTCATGTTATTTTATGAAATTATTATAATAAGGTAATTTCCATTGAAAAACTTTGGGTCATTACATTCTTCCCCCCTTAAGAAATTTTTCCCCTGAAATTTCACTTTACACAAACAGGTGAGGGTGTTTCTCCTTCATTGCCTCTTATGGTTCCCAAGTTGCTCCCTCAAACTTATGGTTCCTCCACAAAACTTTGACTAGATGGGTTGTCTTGTTGCGTAGAACCTTATCTCTATGATCCAGAATCTTTACTCGCCGCTCCTCATAGGAGAGATTATCTTTCAGCTGCACCACCTCTGATTTCAGTACATGTGAGGGTTCTAGTATGTACTTCCTCAGTTGTGATACATGAAACAAATCATGAACTTGAGCCATATTTGGTGGAAGTGAAAGACGATAGGCCACAACTCCTATGCGTTCAAGGATCTCAAATGGGCCAATATACCTTGGGCTTAGCTTCCCTTTCTTCCTGAATCACATGCCTCTCTTAGATGGAGATATTCAAAGGAAGACTTTATCTCCAATGTCGAACTCCAAGTCCCTTCGACGGTTGTCAGCATAGCTCTTTTGCCTAATTTGTGTAGATTTGATGTGTTTCTGGATGACTTGAACCTTTTCTGTCATCTCTTGAACAAGATCGGGTCCATGTAGCTTTCTTTCTCCAACTTCACCCCAACAGGTTGGAGTTCTACATCACTTTCCATACAGAGTTTCGTATAGAGCCATCTGAATACTCGAGTGGAAGCTATTGTTTTATGAGAACTCAACCAATGGGAGATGCTGATCTCAACCACCTTTGAATTCAAGAGAGCAGGATCTTAGCATATCTTCAAGCGTCTGAATAGTTCTTTCAGACTGGCCATCAGTTTGGGGGTGATAAGTCATACTGAAATTTAATTCAGCACTCAAAGCATGTTGAAGGCTCCACCAGAATTTTGATGTGAACCTTGGATTACGGTCAAAGACAATTGAGAGTGGAACACCGTGCAGTCTCACCAATTACTTCGCATATATCATTGCAAGTTGTTCAAGAGAGAGGTCTTCCCAAATATCGATAAAATGGGCAGTCTTGGTGAGTAGATCAACAACAACCCATATCGTCTTATTTCCCTTTGATGGCTTTGAGAGACCTGTGACAAAGTCCATAGTAACATTTTCCCATTTCCACATGTTTATAGGCAATGGCTGCATCAGACCTTTGAAATTTTGTCACTCAGATTTAACTTTCTGACATACCAAGCATCTTGATATATATGATGCAATCTATTTCTTCATTTTATCCCACCAGAAGTGTTCTCGAAGATCACGGTACATCTTGGTACTCCTAGGATGGATAGAGAATGTTGATCTATGTGCATTGTCCAATAGCTTCTTCTTTATCCTGAGTGATGAAGGCACACAAATCTGCGTTCCAAACTGAATCACACCATCATCGTCGATAGGGAATTCTTGAAACTTACCTTCCTTTACAGTATTCACCCTCTTTTGTATCTCCACATCATCCCTTTGTGCTTCCTTAATCTTCTCATGGATGGATGGTTGCGCAATTGTTTGGGAAAGGTAGGATGTATCCCCTGCCCTTATGATTTCCAAATCCATTCTTTTCATATCCAAGAAGATAGGGTCTTTCTCAATCTGCAGCATGGATAGAGTAGCAGGTTATTTTCTTCTTAGAGCATTATCTACCTTGTTCCCCTTTCCAGGATGATAGTGAATAGAGCAATCATAATCCTAAATTAGCTCTAACCATCTCCTTTAATGCATGTTGAGCTTGTTTTGTGTGAATATAAACCTTAATCTCTTGTGGTCGATGTATTGGTCACACTTCTCGCCATAAAGGTAGTGTCGCCGGATTTTCAAGGAAAAAATCATGGTTTCCAGCTCTAGATCATGATTCGGGTAGTTCTGCTCATGGATCTTCAATTGTCGTAAGGCGTAGGCTATCACGTTCTCATTTTTCATGAGTACACAACCGAAGCCTTTATTTGAAGCATCACTGTATATCACAAAACATTCTCCACTTTTTGGTAGTGTGAGTACAAGTGCATTGATCAGCATTCTCTTTAGCTCCTTGAAACTTCCACCACATTCTTCCGTCCAGACATACTTTACCCCTTTCCTTGTTAACTTAGTTAGCAGGCTTGACAATCGTGAGAAGTTTCTCACAAAACGTCGTTAGTACCCTGCTAATCCATGAAAACTATGGATTTCTGTGACACTATAGGGCCTGGGCCATTCCTCAATCACCTTTGTTTTTGAAGGATCTACAGAAATTCCCTCACTTGTGATCACATGTCCCAAGAACGTGACTTGCTTCATCCAAAAGTCACACTTGCTGAACTTGGCGTACAACTTCTCCTTTCTCAATGTCGCCAACACAAGTCTTAGATGTTCTTCATGTTCCTCCTTGCTCTTGGAGTAGATGAGAATCTTATCGATAAACACTACCACAAATTTGTCAAGGTAATGTCTAAAGAATCTATTAATCAAATCCATGAATATTGCAGGGGCATTAGTAAGTCTGAAGGGCATCACCAAAAACTCATAGTGGCCATACCTTGTACGGAAGGCAGTATTCTGAATATATTCCTTCTTCACCTTTACCTGATGATATCCAGAACGAAGATCCACCTTTGAGAAGTATTTAGCACCTCTTAACTGATTGAACAGGTTGTCAATCCTTGGAAGAGGATACTTGTTCTTTGTGGTGATCTTGTTGAGTTCCTGATAATCGACACACAGCCACATTGTTCCATCCTTATTCTTCACAAAGAGCACTGGCGCACCCCAAGGTGATGCACTAGGGCGTATGAACCCTTTGTCCAGACTCTCTTGTCGCTGCTTATTTAACTCCTACCGTTCAATAGGATCCATCCTATAGGGACACTTCAAGATAGGACTAGCTCCGGGTATAAGTTCAATTGAGAACTCTACCTCACGATCCAGGGGAGTTCCAGGTAACTCTTCATGAAATACAACTTCATATTCCCTTACGATGGGCATTTCTGCAAGGTTGGCACTTTCCTTCAACTCAACCATTTGGGAAAGGTATGCTTCTTCATAATGAATCAACACCCAAACCATTGAATGATTTTTTAAAGGAGATTCATGATCTTCCTTTCATTTTTAGTGGAGCATTGGATGGTTCGAAATATGAAAAGATGTCTCCTTTTCTGGACAGTTGATATGTGCTCTATATAATGAGAGCCAATCCATTCCCATTATAGTGTAAAATTCCACCAAGGGAAGTATTACGAGATTTTCCAGAAGAATCTTCCCATATACGCCAATAAGAGGGGAGTCTAGAACTTGGGTTAAAATGATTTCACCACTTAGTGTTTTTACATATATCTCTACTTAAAGGTTTCGGGGCATCGATTCTATAGTTATAGAAAACTTTCAAGATATAAAGGAATGCGTAGAACCAGAATCAAATAAGACTTTTTCCATTCTTGAGTGAATAGGATGTGTACCTTTTATGATGGCATTATCTTGCTCCACTTCCGCAGTAGTGATGGCATAAGTCTTCCCTTGTTCCTTTGGATTCAGTGGTTGTTGAAGTTGATTATGCTTGAGAGCTCGAGGTTTAGTGAACAAGTTTTCATAGAGCCCTAGCTCCCTACAGTTTTAGCATTGAACCATGTGTGGTTCTCTCCTTTCACCAGCTACATTTTCTTTTCTTTTCATGTCTTTTCGACACTCTTGAGCATGGTCTCCTTCTTTCCCACACTTGAAGCATTTCCCCGTCCCTTTGAGGTAGTTCCCATGGTGCAACTTCCCATATTTTTGGCATGTGCGTTGTTGAGTTTTCTTCTAACCTTTATCATTAGATCAACTGTCTTGAAACTTTATCTTTCGTTTCTTATCACCATAGTTGTGGGACCATTCTCCAAACTCCATCTCCAAATTGAGGTCACATCGAACAACTTCTTCATAATTCCCAAAGTCTCTAATTGCAAGAGCCTTTCTAAGGTGGGGTTTTAATCCACTAAAAAATCTATCAATTTTTCTATCATTGTTGATAAAAAACCCGAAGCGTACCTGGCAAGCCTTGTGAAATTAACTTCATAGGTTGTGACAGATTCTCCTTCTTTTTACTTGAGCTCTATAAATTCTCTCTCCATCTTCGTGCGAAGAGTTCATGGGAAGTACTTATTAAGAAACATTATCTTAAAGTCTTCCCATTCCATCTCTTCAATTTCCTCCCTTGGCTTGGTGTTCTTAATCAAAGCCCACCATTGATCAGATTCTCCATCTAGACGATAAACGGCTAGGGTCAATTTCTCTATCTCAGAACAGTGAAGCACAGCAAAGATCTTCTCCATGGAGTTGACCCACTATTCCGCAACTAGTGGATCATAAGATCCACAAAACGTTGGTGGTCGTTGCCTCATAAAACATTCGATAGCTATTTTCTCCCTCTTTGGTGAAGGAGGACATTCCCCATTATTATGGTTATTGTTCATAACCTGAGATAATTGGGTAAGCATCACCATGAAGTTTTGAACTCCACCTCCCAAATCATTGGGGATGTCGTTCGATCAATCATTGCATTGGCCCTCGCAAGAGTTGTTGGCCTGATTTCTCTTGGTTCCCACCATCTCTAAAATAGAAAAGGTTAGAACAAAACATAAGTAAACAACTCATGAATAACTTATTCATTTAAACAATTTATACCAAAAACATAACATATGGGATCCCTATGTAAATATTCTTGTGTGCATATTTTTACTTAGTCTCATGCTATAGGATTTCTCTAGGGTTCACTAATCCTAATTCCCAAATTAACTAGATCTTTCCTCTGATACCAACTATAGCAACCCATCCTTTTCTTAAATTACTATTACATAATTTTTAAGATAAACAACATAATATTATTACACATAGAGGATCCAAAGGTGTAGTGTTTTGGGAAAACTAGTACCATACATAACAATTACAACATCAAGCATAAACATTTATTTAATTTCTTCTTCTCTAGATTCTTATTGGCACTTTTACTCTCCTTAATACATGTATCCACCTGAGGATATACATCAAAAGGGGTGAGATAAAAGCCCACTAAGAGTATAGATAAGATGAATATAGCATGGGGTGAGCATAGTCATGACATAGGCAAAAGATCATGAACATGAGTAGAAGCATAAATATAAGACTTGAAATGTGGCAATGCATAAAAATGAAACATCATGTCTTAGTGGTTAACTACCACACATACTTGTGAACCAAGATATAATCTTGTTCACACATTATTTTACATTTAATCATGAGATTCATCACTTTACTCAATGCATTGGAGCGCTGTATAATTCCGGGCGCACCCATCACTTTGAAACATTCATATTACGCTATATAATTCTGGGTTCACCTGTCACATCATAACATTATAATTATCATGATTACCACATTTAACATTTATCAAAAGTCAAAATAACTAATCCATTTTAATGAATGGGTTATATCTCATAAGAACACATTCATAAACTTTGGGTTCCCAAAATAAAGAGGGAATAACATACTTGATAAAGGAACCGTAAATCTTGAATGAGAAGTAAAAGGTGTGTTCTAGAAAGAGGAGTTCTTTTGGAAAACAATTTGTTTGAAATAAAAAATAGTGGTAAACATGTATATCCAAGAAAATGAAATATAATTATGAACAAATTATTCTTTAGGAGTAACCATATAAAAAATGGAGTGAAAGAGGGAGAACCCGAAAGATGAAATTTGGGTTCGAGAATTTCCCCTTACCTTGTATCTGAATGCTTCCTTCTCTGTAATGTCCTGTATAATGACATTATATTCATTAATTAGAAATAAATAAACATGTGTACATTTATATGGTTCATTATAGTTTTTTAATGTTATTTTATGTGCCTTTGGATGAGTTATACAGTTTAAAAACATTATTTGGGAATGTTTGTTTTTATGGTTTTCTTGAGTGGTTCACTTGAATTCTTAAATTGAAGTTTGGGTAGAACATGGGTAAACATCCAGAACTGATATTACATGTTATTAATGATATTACAGGATTTTTAATGATCTTATAATGAATCATATTATATCAATGTGGATTAATCATTAGATAAGAATTGAATGGTGATTGTTTGGGCAAATTTTAACGGTTTTTTATCATAATGAACTTGTTTTATTTAATCACTAAAACTATGGTCATAGGTTAGTTCCAGAACTCTAAATAGGAGATAATACATATAAAATTTTATGTTTCAACCATAAAAATGGTTTGATTCCCAGATCTGAAGGTAGAAATGGAAGAAGAAATCATGTCATTCTTGAAGGTGAAAAATTAACACCTCACGAACAACGTTCTCCTTAATAAAATAAAAGGAAGAGGCAAAGAGGGTTGGATGATATAATATATAATTAGCATCTTAAAATTACATTAGATGTATAATAATTGAGTTACAATACCATTTATATGAATATAGGTGTGGATAGATCAAGAAATGAACTTGAACTTGAAAGGATATTAATGAAGTAGAGGGAGAGAAATTACCTCTTAAATCCTCCTCTTGAGATCCTCCTTAAAGAAGATAGGCTTGGTCTTTTGATGAGACCAGAAGCTCTTGGACATGGGAGAGTGTCTAGGGAAGGTATTTGGGCATATTTTAGATTAGGCTTGGAGCTTGAGAGGTGTGTGGAAATGAGGGTGTGAAGGGTGGTATTTATAGTGGAGGGGAGAGGGGTTTCCTTAATATAAAATTCATTAGTTTATTATTTCCCCTAAGACAAGGAATAGTGAGTCTTGAATGACCAAGAATAGTAATTTTTTCACGTGATCCTGAACCAAGTGGTATTACATCAGCAGAACATCACACATGACTCTATAATTAGCTTATTTAGCTTATTTTTGTAAATTACGGTATTTCACTATTTGTCAAAAATTCAACTATCTCAGAAAAATCCCAAAATTTTACCCCTACCATTTTTCGATGTGTGGAATAAGAAAATGAATTCCATTTTTCAAAAATATTTTTCTAAATATTATTAATTTAATATTTATTTAAAATCATAAAAACAGTTTTTAAATTTAAAACTGATTTTATAGTGCTTTCAAAAATTATGTAGGGTCTTATAAAATTATCTAAAAACTATAAGACATTGATTTCATAATTCATGAACACATTTTAAGAAAATAATTTTCTTTTAAATTAATTAATTTATTATAATTAATTATTTATGACTTACAAAATACCAAAACGTTTACTAAGGTCAAATTGTCACTTTCTAAGATGTCTAAATTTTATTTAATTGTTCATGGGTATGGTTACTATTATATTGGATGATTTACTATTCATAAGGGTAATATTACTATTCATAAGGGTTGGTTACGATTCACAAGGGTAAGTTACTATTTACCAAAAATTATTTGTGTTTTATTAAACTCCAAAAATCATCTTGAACACAACCGCGTATGTCAGATTTTCAAAATTCCAAACACAGAAGTGACAAACTTATTTTTAAAGGTCACTGATCACTTAGTAGTTCATTATGTTATGTTTTCATGTTATTTAATGCATTATTATAAGAAGGTAATTTCTATTGAAAAACATTGAGTCATTACAATGGATGTGAGTATGTGTACAAAAATTAGTTCCCCAAATTGAGCCCAAAAAAATATAGTGAATTGTTTCATAGATAGCAAGGTTATAAATCTGGAAAGACTATATAAACCAGTAAGAGAATGAGATGTTTGGGTATTATTGGTTTTGTTGGAGGTTTAAACACAAGGCTATAAATTTATATCATAATAGATTAGTGTGTTAAAATCAAATAGGGCATGAAGAGGGGTTGAAAAGAAAAAACAAATAATACATTTTCTATATAGATAAATAACTCGTAGGTTAAGAAAACTATTTCTTGTAAAAAAATATTCACTTAATAACTTTTTGAATATTGAAATATATATGGTAAATCCTATGATGAATAATGGTATATATCATCCTAGACTAATTCTTATTCTCTTTAGAAGATAGGTCAAAATCAAAAAAGGAATATTAAATAAAATGTACCATATATGTTAAGGAGGAAAGCTAAGAAGGATATCATACCAAATATAAGAATATAATTCCAATATGGTAAAAAAAAAGTATACATTATGGACTTGTGTAATAAATCAATGAAAATAAAAGGTAGAAGGAGTATGTTTCAAACAAAAAAGGTGTCAATCAAATAAAATATCAAGAATATTGACATGGTGGAAGATATATCTAATGAAGAGTTTGATAGTTTTCCTAATAGAGGCACCTCAAAGGCTGGTAAAATAGTGTGTGGAAGATATAATCTATTTAGTCATACTCCTAAAAAGTGTATAACAATACAATAGGTTGTATTATGTTATAAAATAAAAACGGGAAAGAATTAGTGGTCTCACGTTCAAAATATATTAAAGAAAATAAGAAGTTCACACTAAGAATGAAGATAATATTCACAAAGATTGTATAATCATATAGCTGTATCAGTTGGAAAAGGCTTGGAAAATGGAGCAAGCATCAAAGTTTGAAACCTCTATGTTGGATCAAGTGAAGAATCCATTTTAGGTAAGGATAAATTTTAGAACAAAAAGTCACCCATGCTTCCCAAAGATGTACAGACCTTGAAAATCAAACTAGGTAATAGCACTAAGAGTTCTCTAAGATGTGAAGTTACAAGGAAGAATATTCATGGGTTGAGAAGAAATTATAAACCCCAATGATATAGTTAAAATGATGAATAAGATCCATATTATTCCTATTATTTTACGATTGTACATATTTTAATGAATGCAATTTTTGGCGAAGAAAAATATAATATATTTAAGGTTATAATGTCTATAAAAAATGAATCCATCATAATGTACTAAATCTTTAATTAGTATCAGGCATCAACTAGTATCTAAAATGTTTTGAGATAATTTCTAAGGATAAATATAACCATGGTCAAGTATAAATATCATCTCTTGAGGGGGGGGGGATATCAAGGAAGTCAAGGTTTCTAGATATTTATTATTTCTAAAAAAATTAATTATATTCAACACTATAAAATAATGAATTTTGAGGTATGATACTCAGTCACTTATCCCTGTTACGGTATATTCTTTTTCTAATAATCAAAGTGGAGTGATTATATGACAAATTGGGAAAGGTTTTTGATTTCACATTAATTATTTTGATTTTTTTTTTGAGGTTGAGTTAGGGTTTTTGAAACATATTTAAAATATATATATGAACACAAAAAGGAAGATTTTAGAGTTGGTTCCACATTGAGTAATGTTTACAGATATATTTGATGCTTTGGTAAACTAACTTTTGATTTATAAACTATGTTATCCCACATGTACTTAGAGATGACTTAATTAATTATTTCTATTAAGAAACTTGTGGTGTTATAATTATATAAAGAAAGAAATAAATAAAAGGGGAGAAGAAGTTACTTTAAGATAAAGAGGATAGAAATATGTTCTTTTTCGTGTTCTCAAACACTAAGAGGGATAAAAAAATCCCAAATGTTGTTTATTGTCAATAAGGGGCAGTTGTATAACATTAGAATTTAAAGTTATTGGGTGTTGAAAAAAATACAAAGGGGTATATTGAAGTGATATTATTTATTTGATGGATCTATTATTATATTTATTACCAATGAATTGAAGTTTAGATACCAATTTCATTTTGTTGAGGATAATGGGTGTTGGAATTAGAATCCACTAATTGAAGAAACATGATAAGATTCATATTCATTATGATTAAATAATGAGAGATCATTGCCAATGGATATTTAAATGGATTTTTTTATATTTGAAAAATAGTTTTTAGGTGTTGTCTAATTGGTGTGAAACTACCTAAATCAAATGATTTATAAAGTTTATCATCATGAAAGTAAGTGTTGTACATCTCCCTCACTCATGGTGTTTTCATAATCATAAACACTCATCATTGTTTTTGAGAGTTCCATTTATGTTATTTGAGTTTATATTTAATATAATTTGAATAATATTTATAAATAAAATATATTTTTTTAAGAATATTTAAAGGTACTCTTTTAAATAAGTCCAATGAGGTGTTACAAAGTGAAGGTGTGAGATGAACCAAAATCATTGTAATATGAGATTGATTATATTGGAGATTTCTTTATTGGTGTGAACAAAAAATCAAGGCATGGAGTAAGTATTTATCAATAAACTTTGTAAATATTTTTTTTTCTTATTCCTTTTTTTACTACATTAATTCGGGTGAGGCTAAGAGATGAAAATATGAAAGGATCAAGGGTGTGAGAAGTCTAGGGGTTTAATTTAAAAATAATAATTCATAAAATAAAAGAGTCCATGGATTCACCCCTCCCCTCTAAGTGCTATCATAATCACTGGAATACTACAATTAGTATGTGTATAAATTTTTATGCAATAAAAAGAATAGACTCATGACATAGTAAGTGGAGATTTATTATTTGAACTAACCCATGAAAGTATATCTCATGGAATTTCATATGATCATTAAGGTACTTATGTGTGTATGCACATTATGAATCCCCATTACCTTAGGTTAGTAATTATTTTTCATTTTAATCTTTATAATTTGATTCTTTTTTTAAATCATCCTTGAGTATAAGCTAATCAAGGGGTGATTGGTTATGTTGATGATCATATTATCAATTAAGGTTAGCTAATGTAAGATTTTTCCTCTTGTATGACAAGTATAACATCTTGTCCCGTGATTGAATTAGAGTAAGAAAATTCATGGTCATTCTTAGTTGATAGACATGTGATGTTCTCAACTACTTGAATAAATGAAATGTGTTGTATTCATTCAAACTAATCAGTATATTTCAAGGAATGATGAACAAATGAGTTAGCTTATACTAGATTGGGATGTTCTGTATCTTGTAGTCACTCGATGTCTTGAACAAAGGGATTATATAAGCATGTATACAATGTATATGATACATCATGTGGTGAAAATATTCTACTAGAGATATGAATTTGTTTGGTCAAGATCATTCCATATCCCCTTATAGCTTGTATAATTGAAATTTTTTTAGAGGCCTTTATTTGATTACAATTAAGGATTATGGAATTCATAATTGTTATCAATGCTACAAATCCCTCTGGGGTAACACATAATACCCAAGTATGAGGAATAATTTTGGTAAAAATTGTTTGTCTAATATTTGAGAGAGATTATGATAATAATTTCTATAGGATTTTGGATGGATTCTTAATGATTTTAGATATTTTTCATAAAGTGATTATTTAGTTCAAGTGGAGTATTTTTTAGAATTGTGCACTAAAGTGTTGGGTTCACAACTATCTTCCACTAAATCCAACAGAATATATACAATAAAACATACTTAAAAAACCAAATTACTGGAAAAAAATCACATTCTACGGTGTTTATAAAATCAAAGAACACACACTTGAATCATCGCACTACAATGCACAACATCTTGAATACATACAAAAAATAATTTTGGAAGAAAAAAATAAAAATAAAACAATGAAAAAGAATAATATAATTTTCATGGTTTGGAAATGAGTCATACTCTATTAGGGTAATACTTATTTACTTTAGCCAAGGAATAGAAAATGATTAAAAGGATTGATATATCGATCATAATTGATCCACTATGCTAAATATAGTTGAATAGAGCTTGTGAAACCAGTCACTATATATTCTAATATCTAGGGTGGTGCTTCCATATAGATCATAAATTCACAAATATCTCTATGTTTAGTCAAATTATCCAACTACCTCAACTTTTTCAATCGGTACATTATGTGTGCTTCTGAAACATTGGAAATTTTACTCTTATGATATAATAATGAAACTCTTAAATTTTTTTCATTTTCCAAAAAACCCTCGGGAATCCTTCAAATGGAATCTTAGGTTTTCCCATAGTTACTCTTGGGAAAATCCTTTACACTCTACACACAACTTCCATTTGACTAAGTTAAGGGGAAATATATGATCGCACCTTTCGACTATCATCATCTGATCATCTAGTCTACATAAATTCCAAACTTCTAGAATTCATGACTTCCACTACTCAATCTCCGTTAGTATTATAGAAATTAGTTTCTAAAAAAAATATGTTTGTATAAATTGTATAGTTTGAAAAAAAATTACACATGGATAAAACTTAAAAATGTCTCACTTAATAATTATTTTCTAGGATTCATCAAAGAGTCCTTTTCAGCTTTAACAAACCTTCTTTTTATCCTCAAAATTCCTCACAAACACATGGTTCCCCCACCATGATTTAAATTATTCAAGCCCAAATGAGGCACAAAACCACCAAATAACATCATGAACTATAAACTTTTTCAGTATATATATAGGATTATAAGCCCCTTCTATCTTCCATAGATCCAATAACTTTTCCTCTAATATTTTTCGAATAAAGTGATACTTCATCATAATATACTTCATCCTAGAATGAAAATTTTTATTTTTGTATAAGTGAATCACATTTTTTGAAACCTAAAATTGTATCCCACCATCTTTCCTCCTTCTGATATATTCCATCATCCCCTTCAACCAAATCAATTCTTTCCTAGCTTCTGTTAATACATCATACTCCATGTTTGTTCTCGATAGTAAAACTAATAGTTGAATAATTGATATACGTATTAAAGGTATCCATAAAAAATTGAACACATATATGTGGTTCTCTTTTGAGTGTCTAAATATTCACCAATGTTAGAGTCGGAAAATTCTTATAATGATTCATGTATTCTGAAGAAAACTTTCAAGATTACCAAACCCTTTAAGTACTATAGAATTCACTTTAGGACCTCCCATTACTCTCTTCTAGGATTCTACGTATATCTAATGAAAACCCCCAATACTTATTCAATGTATGATTGAGTAGATATCATGGAATACATCCGTATTTTAACTATATATGAGCAGGGAATATTTGACATATACTCTATATCAGCTTTTGTTCATGGTGCCTTCTCCTTTCTCAATTTGAAATATTCAGTCAAGGGTGTGGTCATTGGTTCCACTTCAGTTGGATGAAGTACTCTACAATCTTCTAAATGTAGTCAGAATAGCTCAGGTACAAAGTATGGGAACATAAATCCCATGTTATCATATTCCCCAATATTTATTTAGCTATAATGATATCTTTCATCTCAAATCTTCCAAATAATTAAACCTCCATCTTATCAACCATTTCTCTTACCGGAACATCAATAAGAATGATGTCAATTTAGGGAAGAAATATGTTGAAACTCCAATCATAAAACACCTTTTGGTAACAAAAATGGTCAAAATTTATCTATATAAACTTTCATTGCATCATGATTTAATTAAACATTTGATTATACTTCCTTAGCACCTGCTTCAAAATGTAAATGCTCCACATCAGCTTGTGCATATGATCTTGGTTCTAATACTCCATGAAACTATTTGGTTTCTCCATATATATTTTCTCATCTATGTACCTATAAAGGAATATTGTCTTAACATCCATTTGTTATGGATGAAAACCTTCCATGTAAACCACACGAAATACCATTCATATAGTTATATAATTGATTATCGATAAAAAGATATCAATGAAATATAAACCTTCCATTTGTTGAAACACTTTAATGAATAGTCATGCCTTGTATATCCATCTATCATTCAATTCTTCCTTCATCTGATACACCCATTTAATCTTAAGAGATTTATTCCCATTGGTCCTTTCTATTAGCTCCCATGTTTCATATACAAGGACATAATCATTTTCATCACTCATATCTAAATCCCACTAATTTGAGCCTTTCATATTTATAACTTCTTATTGGCTCTAAAACTCTCCATATTCCATAATAATAAATTAGTGTGGATAACTTACATACCTCTATACTTGGTGCCTTACTCTAGTATATCTCTAAAACTCTATAATGATCCAACCCTGGTTGACCTGGCATGTCACCCAAGCTAGCTCTCCATAAGGCTTGAAGTGCATTTCTGATCACCATAGGCCGGTGAAAAGCACCTAGGTATCAATTTAAAAAATTGTGGGAATTATTTCACTCTATAAACAAAAAAACATGTCTCGCGTATAAAAAGATAAATATAATAAAATAGATTACATCTTATAAGAATAGGTACATAACCATGAGACATAAAAAAGAAAACCAGAAGTATAATCTCAAAAACATAACAAGTCTAAGGCCATAACCAATTCTCTAGGTGAATTTTTTCATCGTTATCCCAAACCACCATGAAGGTGACACCAACCAAGAGAATTTTGTACGGTGTATGGCACCTTTATATTTACTTGTTTCCTACAAACCCAAATTTTTAAATTCCCTAAGGCATATGCAGAGTGTGAGGTAAATTTTAAGTAAGATACTACCATGAATATATATAATTATTTTCATTGTGAACTTATTAGTTATAGATTTAAAACAAGACAAGTTTCATAAAGAATTTTATTTAGAAAATTTTATAAAAAAACATACTCTGGTTTCCATCAAAATAATTCATAACCACATTAATATGTAAATAAACATGAATAATAATATTGAAGGAAGTTGGAAAAAAATCTATATCTAAAAATATAAACACATGAGAAATCAAAGAATAAACAATTCCAACAAGAATAAAACCAAGAAAAAATCTCATTTATCCTATGGGAATAAAAAAATTGGATATGAAATGAGTACTGAGATAGAATAACATGATCCCTATTGATACCGAGTCCTTCCATGCTATGTCGGTATCAGTATAACTCATTATCTTCCATAACATAATGAGAACTAATCCAAAATATCTAATAGTGCCACACTAGATAGAAACATGTATATGTCCATAAATTAATGAACCCAAGGTTCCCAAAGTGTTATATTTTCTCAAAATATTCAATTAAACAATGCTCATAATTTTATAAAACATTTCTAAAAGCAAACCATTACCTCTATCATACTTTAAAACCCATTTTATTGTTAAAAACATATTTGGGGAATATCATCAAACAAATGAAGTTCATAAAACTATTTTTATAGAAAACCCTCTTTCAAATCCCTTTCCCATGCCAAAAAATATGAATTTACACAAAATATCACTCATAGATATCAAATCAACCATTTTCATAAGACAAATCAAATAAAAATATAATAGCAAAAAGGTATTCCATGAGAAAGAATAATTGCGTAGAGACACCTACCTAACCAATGGAGGAAACTTAGTCACCTTTAAAGATGGTGATTTTAAATGAAGATGTGCCAATCCTCATGATCCTAGATCAACAAGCCTAATCCTGGAAAGAAAGGGATCTCCCTAAGTCACTGCTTGATGAAGGGATAATGCTAAGAACCGTTCCTAGAATTGGATGGATCAAGAACCCTAGAACGTGGATGGAGGATAATGGCTTAATAGAGTTGAAAACCCGGTTTAAGATGTAAGGCCTAAAAATTCAAATATATGACTACCTTAAAATAATTCAATTTTTTCGATAGATTTCTCTATATGAGACACCAAAATTAAATAAAACTATGATATATTTAGATAATATATATATATATATAAGTATGACTATAAAAACCTATTCGTTGAATTAGAGTGAATGAATATGATTATCTAATTTATTAACTATTTGTATAATGGAAATAAATACAACTTTTAATGTTAATTAAAATCAATTAGTTTACCTAAAATGGCTAATTAGATCATTTATGGTTTAGAAAAAGTATTTTTCTAAAAAAATATTTTATGCGATGCACATTTCTATTTCAAAAAACATATGATTAATGACAAAATATTTTGGATATTAATAATTTTTAAAGAATAATTTAGTTTTAAATGATATTAAATAATAATAATATCAGTGAATATTATAAAATGCCTTTTCTCGTAATAACATTTTTTAATATATTTTATTATTTCATTCGAAAATTATATTTAATTTTTTTTAATTTAAATTAATAAAAATCAACTTTATTTTTGATTTATTAATATAAATAATAACATAATATTAATTTTTTATCATGTTCTAAAAAAATTTATTTTTAGTTAAAAAATATGTGATTTATGAAAATTATAATTTCCATGATTTTATAACTATTTAAGAATAACCATGAAGATTTAAAAACCTTTTACGCAATAAATTATTAATTTTAGGAATAAAATTATTCATTTTCAAAATATTCTTTTAACTTAAACCTATAGAAAACAATTTTATAACTAATTAAAATGTTACTTTAATATAAAAATAACTTTTATTCTTTTCTTTGAATCAATTATTTTTCAAGCGATATTTTGTTTATGAATACATTTAAATATTCATTCCCTTTATTTTTTTATAATAAATAAATCTATATCATTGAAATAATAATATAATATAATTTTATCTTATATATAAATTTAAATCTTGAAAACATTATTTCTCTAAAAACTATTTTTACCTAATTAAGTGTATTTATTTTAAAATTACTATTTCACAACTTTATAAACTATATTTAATAAAATGATTTTAAAATTTTAAATTATAAGTATCAAATTAGGTAAAAAATAAATCTTAATCTTTTTCATTAATATTACTTTCTAAGGTTATAAATTAATTACTAAGGTAAAAGTAAATTAGTGTAAAAGTTAAAAAGTTAAAAGAAAAATACATAAACAACCCAATGTTGACTCAAAAAGAAGTTTATGAGATAAAGTTAAACCAAATGTCCTTTTAATATCCCCATTTTTTAATTTTTTTCCCTTCGACACTTGAATAGTAACATCTCATTAATGAAAATGTAAAGGGTGCTCCCAAACCTAACCTTCCATTCACTTATAAAAGGGTAACATCTTCACCACTTCATGAAAAACCTCCCATTCTAATTTCTTCTTAAAAATATTCCATTTTTATCTCCATATTATCCTATTAATATAATCACTTGGTCACTAGTAGTTATCCTAATTCCTTCAAATTCAAGGATACTTCTAAGGAGAATTCAAATCCCTAATGTGAGTATTATCAACTACTTAGTTTTATTCTTAATTATATTATTTAATATTTATTATATACTCAAAAATATAATGATATTATTATCATTTATATACCTTAATATTACTATGTTAATGTTATTATAATTATTTATTCATATACACCATCCCTTAAAAAAACAAAATTGTTCGTGCGTTGTGTGGACTACCATCTCCACGACATAATGTGTTTTGTTTTCCCTTACCACCTTACAAGGTCGGATCTCAGGATGGTATTAAATTATAAATATTATTTTTATGATATAATATTTTTTTCAAAAAAATATTTAGAACCTATTAAGGATATGATCAACAAATAATCATCATTAATTTTATCGTGTAAAATATGTATAATGTAACGTCCCTATTCCAGACGCCACCCAGAGGCGCCCCCTACCCGGTTGGTCAAATGTCCTCAAGCGCATTTCTCCGAACGCCAGAGGCTTCCAACTAGTAGTGAGGGCCTTGGGAGTGTTAGTGGGGAAACTATTCCCTCATTGGAAGAGTACGCAGTTGAAGTAATAAATAACCAACAACAGTAAACAGTGGAAGACTAAAACAATAGACAATTGGAACACACACATATATATGAAATTATGCATGATACATATGTTTAGGAAAGTAGGCAAACAAGTAACAATACTGAATACAATACTAAAACAAAGTTCAAAATAAAAATAGATAAGAAACTCCTCAGCATCGCAACCATCGGCTTGGTCTCATGCTCTCCTGCTCCAATGCAATCAAGTACCTGAAGTTGAAGGGCGCTTTCCCTTATTTGTACCTTCAGAAATATAATATGTTTGGGCCCAAAAACATGACCCAAATAGGGTGTGAGACTAAATCCCAGTAGGAAACCACCTTAATATATATGCCTAACAGTCAGTAAGCATATGGTAGGTAATAGTACAGTAAGCAGTAAATAGTAAATGGGAAACAGGATGAAACACAATGGTAAAAAATTCATAGATCAATAAGCAGCAGTGAAGAAAACAGCTAACCAAAACCAAGAATCCCTTTGTAAAGTACTCACAGCCATCCCATCGAGTCATATCCAAGAAGTACCAACAACCCTCTGGGCAGTACACCTAGCCTAACCCCTCTGTTTTGGTCATAAAAAATTATAAGACTCTCTGAGGAAGCATGCTCAGTCAATTACCCTTATAGCCTAAGGTAGTCAGGGACTCTCTGAGGAAGATCACGCGGTCAAATCCCCTTATATCCCCCGAGGTATAGAGACTCTATGAGCAAGCTCACTCGGTCAATTCCTCTTATAGCCTTAGATCGATCACAGACTCTCTGAGGAAGCTCAATCAGTCAATTACTCTTATATCCTGGAATGGTTTAAGGAAATTCAAACAAAACAAAGACTCTCTGAGGAAGATCACTCGGTCTAACCTCCTGTAGTCTATAATATCCAAGACTCTCTAACAAGCTCAATCAGTCTATCCCCTATATTCTATAATGTACAAGACTCTCTGAGGAATCTCACTCGGTCTATCCCCTAATAGTCTATAGCATTAGGTTCTCATGGCCCCATGCCAGTCAGTGAATAATAATTCTATAAGGATAAGGTAAACCTACAAAGCTACTTGGATAACTAGTCTACAACATACAAGCATGTCATAGAATAGCACTCCATCCTACAGTCACAAGGCATGGAAAACAGGTATAATGGCCAAAGGATGAACAAGACCAAAAGGTCATAAATAGAACAAGGCATGGGAAAAAAATCCAAGCATAGAAATTATCCTCATAAATAACCAAATTACCTCTACACAAGCATACATGTAAGGCAGGAAAAACAACAGGGGTAAAGCAGCAATCACACAATACCCTGTTCAAGGGTATTGGTGTAAATTGCACACAAAACTCAAATACTTCGAACGTAAAGGCACAAACCACCTACCGTGATATTAGGAGATCGATATACTTGAACCATGAGGATTGAATCTCCTTAGAATGTCGTATATCTACAGAATAAACAAAATGTTCAACCCACGACAACTTGAAAAATATGAGGAATTGGAAAACGATGCTCTAGAAGAAGGGAGAGCTTACCGCTGCGGTTCCAACGAAATCGATGGCGGTCGATTCGGAGAACAGAAGGAGGCACAGAGGATCGGAGAAGTTCAAACTATACGTGACGCTCTCGGCCAAAGAAGCTGGAGAAGAAGAGTGTTCTGGTGATTAGACGCGACCTCAGTCCGTTTAATGAAAACAATAAAGTACACGGCATGTACTTTTGGAGTACACGGTGTGTACTAGGCTTTTCCATACTCCGCTTTAAGTGGCCTCCACATCACCCTACATGACTGCGTGTGTGGCCCAGACATGGCCAACACACGGCCTCGCGCGACATTGAAGTAAATGGTGTGTACTTATAAAGTACACGATGTGTACTTCAAAAATTTCCAGAAACTCATATTTTCTCAAAAACCCTAGAAAAAGAAAAACATACCTGAAAAGAAGTTTCAGGTTCTTACAAACTTCCCCCCTTAAAGAAATTCACACCCGAATTTCCCTAGAAAGGCATAGAAGAAGAAACCCCGAACAGATCTGGCCACTGCGATCGTACATCGGCCTCCATCTCCCAAGTCTCGTCCTGTATTCACCTGTGCTTCCATAGTACTCGTACCAGAGGAACAAACTGGCCACAGAGAACCTTTGTACTGTGATCGACAATCCGGATAGGATGCTTCTCAAATGATGCATCTGATTCAAGCTCAACCTCCTCAGGTTGAAATAAATGAGATGGGTTTGAAAAGTAACGTCAGAGCTAAGAAATGTGGAAGACGTCGTGCATGGCCCGGTACCTCTGAGGTAACTGCAACCGATAGGCAACCGGCCCAACTCTCTCAACACCTCAAACGGCCTGACGTACCATGGTGAAAGCTTACCCTTTATTTTAATCCTTTTGTGTCCCAACTTTGATGTGACACGCAGGAAAACCTGATCCCCGACCGCAAACACTAGAGTTCATCTCCACTAATCAACATAAGACTTCTTTCGAAACTGTTCTGTAGCCATCCTCTTCCGAATCAACTCTATCTGCACTGAGATCTCCTGAACAAGACGAGGTCCCAGAAAATCCACCTCTCCTACCTCTAGCCATCATAAAGGTGATCAGCATGGCCTACTGTACAAAGCCTCATAAGGTGCCATCTGAATGGTCTCCTGAAAACTGTTGTTGTAGGTGAACACAAAAAGAGGGATATGCTTCTCCCAAGAACCTTAAAATACTAGAATGAAAGCTCGGAGCATATCCTCAAGAACCTCGATCGTGCACTCGGACTGGACATCTGTCTGGGGATGGTATACTGTACTCAAAAGTATCTGTGTACTCAAAGCCTTCTGAAGCCCCTGCCAGAACCGAGAAGTAAAACATGCATCCTTGTCTGAAACAATGGAGTTTGGAACTCCATGTGGACATAAAATCTCTTGAATGTATAACCGTCCCAGCTCATCAACACTGAAGGTCTCCTTGATCGGAAAGAAGTGAGAAACCTTCGTAAGCCTGTCAATGACAACCCAAATAGCATCATTCCCTCGAGGTGACCTCAGCAAAACGGTCACGAAGTCCACTGCGACATCATTCCACTTCCACTCCGGAATGGGTAACTGCTGTAAAAGACCTGCTGGTCGCTGATGTTCTGCTTTCACCTGCTGACCAGTGGAACACCTCATGAAAAAACCAGCAATATCTCTCTTTATACCTGGCCACCAATACTGGTGGTGCAGATCACGATACATCTTGGCGATGCCAGGATGAACTGCCCAAACTGAGGAATGAAAGTCTCGCATCAGCTCCTCGTATATGTCTGCTGGCACCCATACGCATCCCTATAAATGCAAGATCTCATCCTCGCCAACTGTCCATCCAAGAAGAGGGTCCTCTCCTGACACACCATCCCATGGAACTAGGCATTCTGAGTCTGATAGTTTCCTCATCCATACCTGATTGAGAAGAGTGGAGGTAACAGCTACGGAAGATAGAAATTTATTCCCCTGTCTGTCGTGCACCTCCAAATGCATCTCAGAGAATAGATTCATAAGTTGCCACTCACTGCTAGCCTCCTGAACTACTTGTATTTGAGTTCTTCTACTCAACGCGTCATCCACTGCGTTGCCTTTCCCAAGTGTATAGGCAATATCAAAGTCAAAGGACTGAAGATACTTGACCCACCAGTGCTGTCTTAGATTTAGATCATGCTGGGTGAAGATATACTTGAGAATTTTGTGGTCAGTGAAAACCACAAAATGCTCTCCCAGAAGATAATGCCTCCAACAGCGTAAGGCATGAATCGTAGCTGCCAACTCCAGATCATGTGTTGGGTAATTCCTCTCATGTGGACTTAATTACCAAGACCCGTATGCAACGACTCCATCTCCTTGCATCAACACAGATCCCAGATCAATACCTGAAGCATCGCAGTAAATGGTATAGCTCTTGCCTGGATCTAGAAAGACTAGTATTGGTGACGACTTCAACCTCCCCTTCAGCTCCTGAAAGGCTGACTCACAGGAATCTGACTATAAGAACTTTTCCCCTTTCTTGGTCAGACCTGTCAGTGGTGCTACTATACGTGAAAATTCATGTATTAAATGCCTATAGTATCCATCCAGCCCTAGAAAACTCTGCACCTCAAAGACATTCTTCAGCTACTCCCAGGAAACTACAACTCTCACTTTCTCTGGGTCTATTGATACTCTTTTCTCTGAGATAACATGACCCAAGAAGTGAACTTGATCCATCCAAAAGTGGCATTTCGAGAGTTTAGCATAAATATGATGCTCTCTCAGTATACTCAGTACGATCTCAATATGGGTAGCATGGTCATGTCGAGTGTGAGAGTACACCAATATGTCATCCACAAAAACCACCATGAAGGAATCCAAGTACGGATGGAACACTTGGTTCATTAGTGCCATGAAAACTGCAGGCACGTTCATGAGACCGAACGACATAACCATATACTCTTATAGACCATACCCACTATGAAAAGCTTTAAGAGGTATATCATATGGTCTAACGCGCAACTGATGATAACCAGATCTCAATTCAATCTTCGAGAACACTCGGGCTCCTCGAAGCTGATCAAAGAGATCATCGATCCTCGGCAAAGGATATCAGTTCTTGATCATCAACTGTTTTAGCTTCTGATAATCCACACATAGCCTGAGGGTACCGTCTGCCTTCTTCGAAAAAAGGACATGCGAATCCCAAGGAGAAGTATTGGGTTGGAGGAAACCCTTTGCCTGCAACTCCTCCAACTACTTCTTGAGCTCCTGCAACTCAGGTGTAGCCATCCTATAAGGAGTAATGGACCCCGGTGCCTCTCCTGGCATGAGCTCAACAAAAAATACTACCTCACGCTCTGAAGGCAAACTTGAAAAGTCCTCTGGAAAGAAATCTCTAAAATGATCCACCACTGGAGGAAAGTATAACTGTGAAGTCCCATGGTCATCCAAATAAAGACTAGCAATATGGGTTGTAACTCTTCCTAACCCATGATGCTCGGGTCCTACTCGACTTGCCTGGACATCCCACTCGCCTCTATAAAGAAAGGATCCACCCTCTGGTGATACGAAACTCACCCTGCAGTGATAGCAATCGACGACTGCCTGGAAGGGGACTAACCAGTCCATTCTAAGAATGACAACATAGCTCGTCATCTCTAGGACATAGAGGTACCATAATAAGTGACACCCTATTACCTCAAGAGGGCACTCTCTGCACTGACGTATGCTAACCTCTCTAGTCACCAACGGTGTGTCCAGAGTCAAAGTATCAGCAGAGGAAAAGATGTAGAGCCCAAGGCTCTCCAAAATAGAAATAGAGATAAATCTATGCGTAGCACCAGTATAGAAAAGAGATTAAGATAAAACTGAGGCTACTAATATCGTACCTCGAACTGTAAAAGGGTCAGGATCCTACTCCTGATGGGTCTGCTCCACAGTGAAATTTTGGCTTGTACCACAGCCCTACGACCTTGGATGACCACACTAATTTGATCCACTCTGTTGTCGCTGGTAACCTGGTGACTGAACACCACGTCTGCGACATCCACCTCAGCCCGCATGGCCGGAAGAACTTTGTTTCCCAGACTGGTGAGAAACTGGTGATGCATCATCTGAACGCAGGGTCATAGAAGAACCCCTACCACCAGCTGTAGCTGAGAAGATCTGACAAAAACGCTGAAGATAGCCCATCTTGCCGCAAGATCGGCACTCCATCGGGTCTCTCTGGCATTGAGGCCTAGTATGCCTGCTCCTCCCGCATTGGTAGCATACTACCTAGCTTCCCAAAGATACATTCCTCCTAGTCAGATCTCCTCAAGCAGACTCCCTGCGGCGCTTCCTTCTATCAGTAGGAGGAACACTGACTCTGGATGTCGAACCGCCCTGGATCACTGCTCCAGAATCCCTCAGATTGTGTTATTTGATCAGTTCCTGGTTGACGATAGAGGATATCGAAGTCAACCTGAAGATGTTAACCTGGGAATGGATCTCTTGCCTAAGACCGTCCTCAAACTTCCTAGCCAGGAATAACTCATCACCTGCTGAAGTCGGCGTGAAACGCTGCAACTCGGTAAAGCAAGATGAGTACTCCATAACAGAAAGAGTACCTTGCGCCAGACTCATAAACTCATGGGATCGTTCGGCCCTCAAGGTATCTGGGTAGAAGTAATCGTAGAAGATACACCAAAACTCATCCCAAGTCATACTCTGATGGAATCCTGACTGCGAGATCACCTCCCACCACCTCTTGGCGGAGTCTCAGAGCATATAGGTAGCGAGCTTCACCCTCTTCTCTCTATGTATCTCCAGTTTCTCGAAAATTGTCAGTGTGGCCTCTATACATGACTCTACAGCCTGAATTCCTCCATCCCTTGAGAAAGTTGGAGGATGATGCTACTGGAAACCCCACATCAACTCTGTCATCGATGGGGAAGGAGGCAGCACTCCCTAGAAGTTCTACATCATCCTCAGAAAGTCTTCCCTAAATTGTGCATCAGTGCCTGAAACTGGTATAACTGTGGGTGTCAATATCTAGTGTCTGATCACCATCTAGTAGCTGACGTACAACCGGGGGATGTCTTGGTGGCATAGCTCTGAAAGGTCAAAAGCACACCTTAGATTCAGGATTATCAAACACTGAGAACATGAGAGTACAAGACGGGAACAGAAGAAAGAAACATTCCAGTTTTACAAAACATGACTTCACAATGTGTATAAAACTACATGGCATGTTCTTTTACGCCATTCACATGGGAGTGTAATTTTGCCAATACTGGTCGTGTAACACCCCAACCACACGGCGCGTTTTCCCCACACACGGCATGTACTTGAACTCTATTCCCATGCCCGAGTCTCCTTACACAGCTATCCCACATGGTCCTCATAATCCTAAACTTACATGGCATGTTAACGAAGGACACGGCGTGTACTAGAAAAGGTTTCAACGACCCGTGTTGTTAGTTACACAGTCGGCTACATGGTTCACTCTACACGACGTGCTCCCTGATAACACGGCATGTACTTGAAAGTTTTCCCCAACCCGTGTCATTTGTGACATGGATGGGTACTTAGGTTACATGGCATGACTTGTGATAATAGGACATGGCGTGTAAAGTCAAAGTTTCATCCATCTGTTTTGTTAGTCACATAGGTAGACACACGGTCACTACAACACGACATGTACGTCCCATACACGGTGTGTTCCTAAATATTTTTCACAATCCCATGTTTCTACTCACATAGTCAGTGACATGGTTTAAAAACTACACAGCGTGTATTAAGAAAGTACACTCCATGTATTCTAGGTTTTTTAGGGTGGTAGCTCAGAAACTACTCTGAAGCCCAGAAAACACAGAAAACAAGAGTTTGGATGCCAAATTCTAATCTGTGACGGCCCATACTCCCTGCGATTCAAAGCTTGGAATCTTATAAAAGTTATAATAAAGAAACCAGGCAATGATACACCAAATTCTAGTCTATGAGGGCCTATAACACCTCAAGAACCAAAGTCTGGTGTCCATTTAATCAAAGTACTATACAAAAAAATTCTCTATCAAATAAAAAAGGTTCTATCAAAGCATCTATCACAACAGCATTCATAATTTACACAACGTCTATCACAACAACATGCAATCGCTAATGCATCCTAGATGGCATGGCAAGAATGCATGCCATGTGATTTCTAACAAGTTCCTATATGATGCATGAGATGTCATACCCTCATCTCATCAGGTTGCAACAGAAATAGAACCACAATAACAACAATGGTAAGTCAAGAGAAAAGAATTCCTCTGATACCACTTTGTAACGTCCCAGTTCCAGAAGCCACCCAGCGGCGCCCCGTACCCGATTGGTCACATGGCCTCAAGAACATTTCCCTGAATTCCAGAGGTTTCCGACTAGTAGCGAGGTCCATGGGAGTGTTAGTGGGGAAACTATGCACTCATTGGAAGAGTACACAGCAGAAGTAATAAATAACCAACAATAGTAAACAACGGAAGTCTAAAACAATAAACAACTGGAGCACACATATATATATATATGAAATGATTCATGATACATATGTCTAGGAAAGCATCCAAACAAGTCACAATGATGAATACAATACTAAACCAAAGTACAAAAGAAAAACACATAAGCAACTCCACAGCATCGCAAGCCTCGGCTTGGTCTCATTCTCTCCCGCTCCAATGCAATCAAGTACCTGAAGTCGAAGGGAGCTTTCCCTTATCTATACCTATAGAAATATAATCTATTTGGGCCCAAAAACATGACCCAAATAGGGTGTGAGACTAAATCCCAGTAGGAAACCACCCAATGATTTGTGCCTAACAGTCAGTGATCATATGGAAGGTAATACTACAGTAAGTAGTAAACAGTAAACAGTAAATAGGATGAAACACAATGGTAAACAATCCATAGATCAACAAGCATTAGTGAAGAAAAAAGCTAACCACAACCAGGAATCCCTCTGGGAAGTACTCACAGTCATCCCCTCTGGTCCTATCCAAGAAGTACCAACAACCCTCTGGGCACCACACTCAGCCTAACCACTCTTGTTTGGTCATACAAGATTATAAGACTCTCTGAGGAAGCACGCTCAGTCAATTCCCCTTATAGTCTAAGGTAGTCAGGGACTCTCTAAGGCAGATCACGTGTTCAAATCCCCTTATAGCTCCTGAGGTCTAGAGACTCTCTGAGGAAGTTCACTCGGTCAATTCCTCTTATAGACTCGGGTCGATGAAAGACTCTCTGAGGAAGCTCACTCGGTCAATTCCTCTTATAGACTCAGGTCGATGATAGGCTCTCTGAGGAAGCTCACTCGGTCAATTCCTCCTATAGCCTAGAATTGTTTAAGGAAATTCAAACAAAACAAAGCCTCTCTGAGGAAGCTCACTCGGTCTAGCCCCGTATAGTCTATAAAGCTCAAGACTCTCTGAGGAAGCTCACTCAGTCTATCCTCCTGTAGTCTATAATATCCAACACTCTCTGGAAATCTCACTCGGTCTATCCCCTATAGTCTATAATGTTCAAGACTCTCTGAGGAAGCTCACTCGGTCTATCCCCTTATAATCTATAGCACCAGGTTCTCACGGCCCCATGCCAGTCAGTGCATAATAATGCTATAAGGACAAAGTAAACCTAAAGAGCTGCTTGGATAACCAGTCTATATCATACAAGAATGTCAGAGAACAACACTCCATCCTACGGTCACAAGGCATAGAAAACAGGTATAACGGCCAAAGGCTGAACAAGACCAAAAGGTCGTAAATAGAACAAGGCATGGGCAAAAACATCCAAGCATAGAAATTATCCTCATACATAACCAAATTACCTCTACACAAGAATACAAGAAAGGAAAGAAAAACAACAGGGGTAAAACAATAATCACACAATACCCTATTCAAGGGTATTGGTGTAAATTTCACACAAAACTCAAAGACATCGAACGGAAAGACACAAACCACCTACCATGATGCTAGGAGATCGATATACTTGAACCATGAGGATTGAATATCCTTAGAATGTTGTAGATCTACGAAACACACAAAACATTTAACCCATGATAACTTGAAAAAAAGGAGGAATTGGAAAACGATGCTCTAGAAGAAGGGAGAGCTTGTCGTTTCAGTTCCAACTTAATCGATGACGGTTGATTCGGAGAACAGACGGAGGCACGGGGGTTAGGAGAAGTTACAGTCGTACGAGACACTCTCGATCGAAGTAGCTGGAGAAGAAGTGTGTTCTAGCAATTAGACATGACCCTGGTCCATTTAATGAAAAAAAAGTACACGGTGTGTACTTTTGGAGTACCCGGCGTGTACTAGGTTTTCCCGTACTCCGCTTTAAGCGGCCTCCACATCACCCCACACGACCGTGTGTGTGGCCCAGACACGACCAGAACACGGCCTCACAAAGCATCGAATTACTCGGTGTGTACTTATAAAGTACACGCCGTGTACTTCAAAAATTTCCAGAAACTTATCTTTTCTCAAAAACTCCAGAAAAGGAAAAACATACCTGAAAAGAAGGTCTTGGTTCTTACATATACTAAGACGAAAATATTTTATTAAAAATTTTTAAGATTTAATAACAAATATTTCTTATTAAAAATATTTATAATTCTAATGTATCACTATAATAAACACTAAATACTTTTTTTATAATTATATTATAATAAAACCACCTCATAATCATTCATTAAATAAGGGTATGTTCGTGGTTGGGTCTGTTTAACCACCTAATCGAACAATACTTTAAATTTATTCCATTGATGAATATGATAATTTATTTACTAGTTTAATATGATATAAATATGTAAAAAAATTTGGGTTCTGGTAAGGTTATATCTCCATTTAACTCATTTATTAATATAACACCTTTTATTCGTTAAGAATCACATAAACATGATCATCATGGATTTCATCATCATGGTTCATAATAAAAACTGACATGAAATGAAATTATAACATTATAAAATATATTGTAACATATATTCTATTATATTTTATGATCTAGTAGAACATTAATATTAAAATAAGAATAAACACAAACACTTATATTATGAAACTAGTAAAAATGATAAAAAGATGTAGAAAATTGGAAGAATTCATGTTGAGAATGATTATTTATGAACAATATGAATGAAAATTAATATTTTTAAGGTTATAAATTAAGTTATTAGTATATAATTGTGTGTGTGTGTGTTATATGGTAATTTAAAGTACATTTCTGAAATCCAGGACAAGAGTAAAGGGTTTTAGTCTCAATTTCCTTTCATTGTGACATATATATGTTATAAACCATGATTCTTTTATATGGTGTACTTACCACCCCATAATAATATTTATATCATTATTATATTATATTTAATTATATTAAATTTCCTATTTCATGTTAAATTTCTCATGGTATTTTTCTTACAGTGTTCCAAAGATTGTAAGGATTTTCATCTCAATTCCCCTTAATTGAGAGAAGTATTGTATTTATGCACCTAATTTGTTTTTGGTTTATATATTAAATATTTGATATATCATATCATGTATTATATTTTAATCAAGGTATTTTATGTTCAATCATAATCCCACTATTTAATGGGTTTTGATTCAAAAGTTTCTAAGATATAAGGCTTTTCTTGGTTTCAATTCTCATTCTTTGAGACATAATACATTTTATGTTCCATGTTCCCTTTGTATGGTGACCTATTAATATATTATCCCATGAATATTATTTTCCTTATATTTCATGGTATTTACTTCCCAAATAATGATCCCATGTTCAAGTGTCTAGTGATTCGGTATTTTTCTCACTAGTGATGATTTTTGGTACCTCAATTTTCATTCATTGAGCTATGTTCATTCTTGTAACTTATAAGCTGGGTAAATTAATCCATTTGACTATATAATGTGGCATTATATCGTTTTTTATGGATATAAATTACTAAATAATAAATACTTTGGTAAATATTTCTCACTTATTGGGATATATTATATTGAAACCAACCACTTTCTTTCTCTGAATATATTATGATCGTGTTATTCTATTATTGTCATAGTTATATACCCATTGATTTATATGGTTTGAACATCAACTTTTACATAACTCAGATTATATGATGTTCACCTAGATATTATGATATTCTATTGACATGGGTAAAATTATTGGCATTCCAATATGAATTATTATAGGAAAGTTGACTATGTATTTTTTATCCATCTACATTATTTCTGTGGATAGGTTATGATAAAGTTATTTCATTAATTTCATGGGGAAATTTATTGTAATTGTGTATTCTTTTTTAATATAAATTATTATTTTAATGGTTTATTGTGTATTTTTAATTCATTTTCTCTTTGTGTGAATCCATTGGACTTAAACAAGTGATGGGTGGGCTTGACATTATATAGACCCTCGATTCATTGACATGTATCATGTGACAAAACATATTGTGTTTTCGTGTATGCATTTTCTCATAACAAGATAACATCTTAGCATAAATCTTTGACAAAGGTATGTATTTATTGTGATCTTGACTACAAGTAAAATTTTTTGGCACAAGGCCATGATAAATATTTTTTTGACGTCAGACATTATGAATTCCATTGGTATGATATTAGAATTACTGATATCCATGTTTTATTTATTCTCATTGATATATAATTATTTTAATTTCATGTTTATTATGGATTGATGTTTTTTACCTATTCATTCCATAATTTTTATGCTACATTTAGGTCATGATTTATTTAGTTATATTTTTCCCTTACTGAGCATTTGATCTGAACCCTTCTTATGTTTCCATTCTCTTATATTATTAAGAAAAGTAGTACACATGAAATATTTAAAATGATAAAAATTGTGAAATAATTTTTGTGATACATTGAATAATTTTCATGAATTAAGTAGTTTCATATATAATGGAAAAATTTCTATTTAATACAAAGAACTTGAGATTTATCAGTTTCTATTTCATAATAATTCTCTAAATCTCTAAACCTAAAAAGATCCTTCGAATGTAAGAGATTTAATAATAATTTTTTAATTTTTAATTAATTATGGTTATATCCATGCTTTCATAGCTGGTATCAAAGTAAGTATGTAAGGTATAGATTTATGGAACCAGATCTGGGAGCATGGTTCTAATGCATCATAGTTGGAATCGAAGAAAATTTTTTCATAACATTGGAGATTAGAATTTTAGTTAAGTATAGTTTAAGGGTTTATAAGTTAGGTTTGATTATAATTTTAAAGGTATAGATAACCCTTTGGGATGATTATATGATTTAATGTTATTATAATAATGCATATGTTATTTGGAGATTAAGGTTATAGAACTATAGTGAAAACTCTAGGAATAATTCTATGTGTTGGATAATATGTTAAATGTATTGGTAAAATAGAGATTATACGGTTATTAATAAAAATAAATCCTTTTATGGATACTATAAATTGGATACATTTGTGGAATAGACTCACCTATAGGTAATCACCATAGAAAGGGTTGGTCAAGAATTGAATCGATCATCACTCTGATGCATGATGAGTACAACTAAGACTTCACATCAAGTGAGACACTCCTGGGGGATATTCTTTGGTTAATCACATTCTCCTTATGAACCATTAAGAGGGATTGAATATGTTTGGTTTAGATAAAAATAATATGAAAAAAACCATGGATAACCAAGGATTGGAAAATGATAGTCATAGGTTAATCTAAAAGCATCATATGTTAAAATAAAGGTGTCATAAGGGAAGACATATTCAGATTCATTTTTTTATATTAATATTTTCGATATTATTATTATAACCATTTGGTTTTTAGTATTTGTTTGAAACAAGATCATGAATATTAAGCTTGGAATGGTGTGTACCTAGAAACCATTATGTATTATAACTGAATAATGGAGTATATATAAATAGTTACGAATTTTAGTATATTCTTATTATGATGGAAAAAGTGGGTTTACTAGTCTTACCTAAGGTGGTGAGGTTGATATTTCTATAGAAATTAATTCTTGATACTCTAATCTATTTTAATTAGTGAAGTGATATTTTTTATGACATTTTGGTATATTCTAAGTGTTATTAAGTATTATGTCAAACATTTAAGGAGTATTCTTCAATAGTTTTTATATAAAGGTATAGTGATAAATATTAAATGGTATTAATAACCTTGAAAAGTTATTTTATAACAAGGTTATATTTTGGGATATAACTATTGGAGAACACCCTATTGAGGTTGTTATGACCTGACCCACTAGGGCCCACCAGGTTGGCGATAAGCCGAGTGTGACCACCCAAATCCCACCTCTGATAGGAAAAGGGCTGGTGACTATCTCCATGTATGAATATATCCTAAAATTTGGAGTAATTATCATAAGTTACTTATATGAATGCATATATCTCCAATCCCATACAATGTTGAAATATCAAATAACACAACTGATTCCATTGCATGCATACATTTAAATCCCACCATCAGAGTACATCAAAAGTTTGTAAAGTGATAAAGGGACAAATAAAATCTTACCAAAACTAGAAATAAGTCCAACATATTTTTAAAGAGGGTACTTATATCAAATTTTTCATTGGTAAGAACCTCAATCTGTTTATCCCAAAACTAATATCCACCTACTTCTTGTCCTCTCTGTACTTTATCCAAAAAAATCATCTGCATAACACACAACATGTTATGGAAAATCCCCTATAAGGGTGAGTATAAAAAATACCCAGTAAAAACCCCCAAATAACTAAGAAAAAATCATCAAGAGTATTCAAATCAATAATACAAAGGTATGTCAACAAGATAAGAGACATAGCAATAAAAAACCTAGATATACTCATAACAGACAACTGGTCGCAAGAAGCCTCGACCAATACTTCCAGCCATAGGATTTTCGCAGGGCTTCTAGGTAAAAAATTTCTGGGAGGTATCACTCCCTAAGTCATGTTTTCACTTATGAAACTAAAATTAGAGGTCATTATTATCTAACCTTGATAATATGTACTCATTGGATCTCAGAAGATCATGTTTCCCTGATAGGGGATCACTTCCAAGACTGATGGGGGATGCCACTAACCCTACTAGATCATAATTCTAGATAGGGGATCGACTCCCTATGCATGGTGGTCACACCAATACCATGAACCCCACCTAAGAAGGATATGATAGAGGATCCTAACCAATTACACATGGAGGGATATTGCAAACTCTATCTGAATCAGAACCCGTAGAGTGGATCACAATCATGTGTCGATGATGTAATGTCATGATGTACCATTAAATGGATGGACCAAGAAACCATACTCAAATTAAACTAGTATATACTAAAGAGGTAGAGGGACTCACACTTCCCTAGAATAAGTACATTGCATGTACTAAGGGTACACAGTGTGTCTCTCCTACCCATGGGTCTATCTGTGTCTCTTCATCTCACACATCATGTAAACCTCTATATACACATCATGTCCTTATGGGGTACGTGGAGTGTAGAATTAAGATGGCACTAGATGTGTTTCCATTTCTTCCAACACTTTTTCTGAGGCCACCATTTTTTTAATGTGTGTTGGAATGCTTGTTACCTTGTATTTTTATTTTACAAAGGTAGGTGGATTTCATCACTTTCATTGGTGATGTATTCTCCTTGATAGAAATGGGATAATGGGACGTCGGTTTCTCCTTCCATGGATTCCTCCTTGGAATTTGTTTCCTAGTCCAGTTCTCCCTCATAGAGGTAAGTCATGTTCATGGAACTCATTCTTGGTGTCATCTCTTTATGGATTTTGGTTAATTACAATAATTCTATATGGACATTCTAGTGGGTATTGATAGGGAAGAAACCTTCGATCAAAAGATTAATCACATTAGGCATCGCTAGCTTGTCTGGAAATTGGGAGCATTGGTCACCTATATTCTTTCTCAAGTGTGGGAATCTCATGGAGGCATATTAGGTGCATAACCCAAGGTATCGCATGTCGATAAAGTGGTATCTATCATTGAATGTGTATATATTCCAAGAATTTCACCTCAAGAATCCCATGTTTTAAGTGAGGTACCTGACACCATTAGAGTATATCTTCCAAGGATTTAACCTCAAAAATCTAATTTTTTCAAGAGGTAACTGACTCCATAGGAAAATATCTTCTAATTATTTCTCCTTAGGAATCATTTGCTCATGTATAGGGTATGTATTTTGTGTCACAACATTAACATCTTGTGGAGATGGATTGGAAGATATTGGAGAGAGGGGTTATGGAACAAGTTTAACATCTTATAGAGATGGAGTTGATTGATCAAGACAACCTAGAGTATTAGATCATGGAGGTTCATACCTATGAGGGAAGATCTAACACATGATATTTTACCAATAGATGGATCATGATTCCCCATGGAGGTGGATCTGGGAGGCGTGTCCCATAAAGGGAAGACACCATGATGGTTTATGAGAACATATCATGGAGGAAAAGCCTTGAAGGATGGATCAGAACACCAAGGAAGATCTGGGAGGTGTGTCCCATAAAGGGAAGATGTCGCACTATGAAGGTTGATTGGGACACCCTTTAGGGAATATCAGGGATGTGTATCCCTAATAGGGAGAACCTGAAAGGTTTATCGATGGATGGATCAAAACACCTATTAAAGGTGGATATGGGAGGTGTATTCCATAAAAGTAATATGTCACACCATAAATCTTGATCAAAACACCCATAGAGGTGGATCAGGGAGGTAATTCCTTAAGAGGGAGCACTTAAGTTTATCTTTCTTCAGGATTGAAACTCAGGGAGGCAACCTATATACCTTATCTAGAAGTCATGGATCAAAACCCACGTATTTTGATGCCACATTTTAAGTTCTTATGATAGGACTGGTCCATGCAGTTTAACACCTTGTGGTAATGATACTCTTGTCACTAAGGGAGCGTCGATGAGGGATGGTGTGGGGATTATGTGTGATAGATTACCTACATAAAAGGATTTTTCTTGGTTGGAGTTGGTGTGGGTCTTAAACATTGAGATGCCTAAAGGGCCTGGAGGATATGTGGTCTCCTAGGTGAGGGGCATGATCTTACCGAGGATGTGACCTAGAGAAAATCAGGGTGGATATAGATGTTGGGTGTAGACCTTAGGGAGGATTCATACATATCTTAGTTAGTTGGGAATCAATTCCCATGTAATTCAAAAAAGGCTATGGCATATACCAAAGGAGTATTCCCAATTAAGCATTTGGTTAGTGCTTACATGTGAAAGCAGCCCATAGGACAGCTAGGGTTGTTAGGGATTACACTTAGGCGGATTCCCATTTGAATGGAGATTGGGGCTTATGTGTGAAAGAATAACATAGTAGTGATTAGTTGAATTTAATGACCACCACTGACCTCTAATCCCACGCGATTCATGGTCTATGTGAGAAATGAGAGGATGCAGTAGATTTGATGATCGTGTTGAAAAAGAATCATTAATAATATATGGTATGCGGCTTACGCATGCAATCTGTTCATGGAGTACAAAATTCCATGTGAGGAGGATCTCATTCCTCGTGAGGGTACATGATGTAGATACCATCCCATGCCACTCATACATAGAGCATCTTGTTATTATTATATAGGTTAAATAAATGGTTTAACATAATGTGTTTAGGATGTTGGGACTCGAAAATTTTACATCATATTGCTTGGACATGGAGGGGATCACTCCCCATATCTTGGGCTTACATGACCATTGGACAAGACCCCCTAGGAAGGGAAAGTCTTTGATAGTTTTATGTTAAAAAGACAGGGGGAGAGTCCAGTCATGAGGGACATGTTACGACCCCTATGCTAAGAATAAATAGGGGTTATGAAACCTATGTTGAGAAGAAAAAATTATATAAATTCATGCACTAGAATAATATGGGACATCACACAAGGGATGATGAAATTTTTGGATAAAATCTTAGAGGGGTGCGCACAATAGGTGCATGAAAGTTATGGGTGTTGCACTCAAATTTTTCTCGAGAATGGTTCCCTAACACAAGGGCTGTCCATGGAGATTTAAAGAGGGGGGAATGCAAGATTGAGTTTTGTGCATAAGGTCGGTATTGCATTATAAGGAACCTTAGAACACATCCAACTTGGGTTGGAAGAGGTTGGTAGAGGATTACTCAATTATGGGCCTAGTCAATAGAGGACCCACATGGAACCTATCGCACAAAAGCCTCTACCTTGAGTGGTTCATGATTTTTTGATGTCAAGGAATATCATTCTTATGCATAGAAGAGTGATGATTCAGCTTCTAAAGAGTCACCCTAAGGAAGGGGTGAACCTCTATTTATAGTTTAATGCTTCATCGATGGGTGTGAAATATTTTTGTCATGAAAAACCTTTGCATGTAGTTAGTTCCTTTGTCACAGGAAATCAGGTGCATAAGATTTCTCCCTTAATGTCACCTTTGGCATGCAAGGAACAACTTTACATGATTCCTTGATCATTTGCATGCAGCATGTTTCCCTTGTGTGCACTTTTCTTCACCATCCTTTATGCCTTGGTCTAAGAAGTATAAAATCCCATCGCCTTTAACATGAAAGAGTTTTGTGAATAGGATAATATATCACACACACACATGGGATCCTATGTGCATCATCCATGTTGCTTTGGGAATTCTCTTCTAGGGTGCGATGCATGACTGGGTTGCCCACAACTATTTGTTTACAACTTTGGATGGAATTTTGGTGGTAAGAGCCATCCCATGCTCATGAACAATTGTTCATTCCCATGTACTTCATGCTATTATCATGTACTATGTTCATGCATGTGTACTAGTATATGTCCAAGTACCGGGTTATGCCCATATACTCTACCCATGTCTATATTCCTAGTTGTGTATATTCCTATATACTCTCAGATTACATGTCGGGCCACCAGAAATGGGTCACATGGCATGTGACATATATCACATGATGTGTGATATTTAATTTTTTGTGGAAACCCTAATTCCACAAGAAAGGACCCATAAAGTGTGTGTTATTTGGGTACACGTTGTGTAACATAGTATTTTCATGAATCTCTTGGTTCTTCTCATGGTCTCTTGACTCCACTACCACCACCATCAATCAATCCCAAGGATCTTGGATCTAAGGTTGACCAGCCATTTCAACAACACTCATCAAATTTTGACCTTTGATCTAATCATAAAATGACCACCGCCATCTCACATCATCATCGTTATGGTTCGAGGAGCAACAGAAGCATGCAGAGGTGGGAAATATATTTAAAGCATATTTTAATAATTTTTTCTCAGAACCAATAATGGGGATCTTGAATGAAAATTTTATAATTGATTTATTTAATATTCAAATAAATAAATAATTAGGCTTAGGAACATTCTTCGTTGGTGAATATTGATCTTCTAAAAAACCATTTCGGATTAAATTAAAAGTGTGGTGAGGATCAAAGGATAGAATCAATCTAGCAGTGATCCATATGTTCTCTTATGATCTCTGAGAAACACTACTCGATATCCAGGTGCTAGCACGGTGAGTCAAATGTCATTCATTTTTCATTCATTTTCACTTGTTCTTTGTTCTTGAATAAATATCTCTTCCACTTCTCTTTCTTGAGAGAGAGAGAGGAAGAGGAGTTTAGAGGGAATTCGTTGTACGCTATAGTTCTCTATTCTAAATTTTTGGATACTCTACACAATAGACATATTTTCCACTTATAAAGTTAGTATTTAAGTTAAAAATTTATTTAATTGAATATCAGACTTTAAATTACCTTTATTACTTTTAAGAAACCCCATTCCACATAATAATAATTATATTATTATTATTTTGTGGTGTGCACCAACTTGTGCAATAAGAAATATTATGTAACAGTATTGTTAATTAATATTTTTCACTGTACTCATTCTTGGTCTATTCGAACTCCTCTAGAATTTATTGAACAAATGGATAAATATTTTATTCATAAATACATATTTTATTCACTATATAGAGAATACATATTAATTAAAATATTCAATAAAAAATATTTTTTTCACAGGACGGTGAATAAATATTTATTTAATTTATGAAATAAATATATATTGAATAAAATCATTTCATTTACTTGAGAATAATATTTATTACATTAATTAAACTAAAATAGAATTTAAACGACATCAATGGAAACAATTTATGTGTATCCCTCTAGGATCATTTCTCATCGACATTAGAAGGTATTTTCTAAAGTCCATGATTACTTTCTAGAAACGTTTCAAGGCACACAAAAAAACTTAATGTCACAATGTTGAAAATCATATATGAACACTCACTGTTTAATATAATCCTTTTTCACAATATCTCATCAAGAAGGTTTCACATTCGTTTCACCAACCAGTACACTTGATATGTCTTTCTTTGACTATCTAAAATAAAAAAATCATTACCACATGGCTATGGAATTTAATGCAATGGTTATATTCTAATAAATATATTAAGATATTATCTTCTATAAATATGGGAGGGAAAATCCTTCCTCAACTTATTCATTAATGACATGTGACTAATGACGCACCCAACCTATCCAACTTCTCTAAGAACTTTTATCATCAGGGTTTACAAAATACATATAAGTATGTGAGTTTCAACGTGTATTAATAACAATATTAAAGTATAAGGACCATCACATGTGCTCGTATATAAGAATATTAGATAACACAAAAACATGAAGAATTATTATCAGTGGGTCTATTCTAATAATATCCTATCTTGGAGATTACCAAGTGTTAACTTCATGAAAAGAAGTCTCGTCTACTTATGAGTACTTAAACCTGATAGTATGTGTATTATAAGTCCCTTTATAGTGTGTTATCCAATCGAAAAACATTATTTGTGAATATCAGTATAATACATCAAGGTTATCATCATAGTGGGGAACATCTATGATCTTATCAATGAAATCTAAAATCTAGAAAATTATTACATTAGATTCATGTATAAAAATAAAAAATATATAATAATAAAATTAATTAATATTTAATACATCAAATATACATGTAATAAACATAAAAACAGTTGTTCCTAGGACACCAATTCCAAAACAAACTCCCACTTGGACTAGATAAAACTATCTAAGACCTTAATTTTTCTAGAGCCTTCATGATAGTTCTATTTTTTCTAAGTCAAGGCTTTATTCAAGGGGTCATATGCATTGTCTTCCATGGAAATATGACTCACTAAAAATTCACCTCTTTGAGAAAAATCTCTTAAGAGATGATACTTCCAAAGTATGCACTTCATTAATTGACCAAGACTTGGATATTTTACAAGATCCACCATTTTAGTATTACCATAATAGAGTGTGATAGGATCTTTACTGCTAGATATCACCCTAATCTCTTAGATGAAGTTTTTCATCCATACTGATTCTTTATCTACCTCAAAAGTTGAAATATAATTGATATTTTCTATCTAATCTGCAATCACAACCTTCTTTGAGATCTTCCAGCTCACAAAACCTCCATTCAGAGTGAATATGTATCATGTTTCTGACTTCATATCATCTTGATATGTTTGGAAACTAGCATGTGTATATCCTCTAGTGACTAGTTCTTCATCTCCTCCATAAACTAGAAACACATCCTTAGTACACCTCAGATACTTAAGGATAGTCTTTACTGCCATCCAATGATGGCCACCTAGATAATATTGATATCTTCCTTTTACACTTAATGCATAGGCAACATCTAGCCTATTATATAGCATAGTATACATAACTTACCCAATCGTTGATTCATATGGAATATTTGTCATTTTGATTCTTTCCTTAAGTGTCTGAGGACACATTTTTCTAGAAATATGAATTCCATGTGACACTGGAAACAATCCCCTCTTGGATTGTTCCATTATAAATCTCTTTAGGTTCCTGTCAATGTATTTACTTTCACTTAGGCCGAACAACCAATCGGATTTATCATGGTGGATCTTGATCCCAAGAATATATGTTGTCTTCTCCAAGTCCTTCATAGAAAATCATTTATTAAACCATGCCTTAAGAGATTGTTATATTTTTATTTAATTTCCATTGGGTAATATGTCATCAACCTATACTATTAATAAAATGATTTCACTCCCACTAAACTTCTTATAGACACATGACTCGCATTTGTTCTTTATGAAACCAAATTTTGTTATGGCCTCATCTAAATGAATTGTCCATGACCTGGATTCTTTCTTTAATACATAAATTGATATTTTCACCTTTCATACCTTGTTGGAATATTTTTGAGTCACAAACCCTTTGGGATGTGTCATATAGACATCTTCATGAAGGTTTTAATTAATAAAGGTTGTTTCTACATCCATTTTGCAAATCTCATAATCAAGGAAAGTTATAATGGCTTGTAGAATTCTAATGGATTTCATCATTAAAACTGGTGAAAAGGTTCCATTGTAGTCAATTAATTGATGTTTTTTAAACAATTTGCAACCAATATTGCCTTATAGGTACTGAATTATACTTTTATGTTTAGTTTCTTCTTGAATACCCACAAATAGGCTTTACATCAACTGCAGGGTCCACCAAAATCCAGAGTTGATTTTGGTACATAGAATCCAGTTCATAATTCATGGATTCTTGCCACATGGAAACATCTATTCCACTTAATACTTCCTTTTAGGTTAGAGGATAATTATTATCAACTAATAATGAGTCACCATACTAATTGAGTATAAAACCATACATTTCTATTTATTTAACCTCTCCAGTACTCTTACATAGTAATTGTCTCTTTAGAACAATTCCTTCTTCCACGGGCCATTGTGGAATTTGTTCTTATGTCAAATCTTGTATATCTTAATCATGGACTTCATTGAAGTCTATTTCTCTCCCGATATCACTTTTAGATATATTATCATCCCCAAGAAATGTGGGATGTCATTCAACCATAACCATTTTATTGGAAGGATTTTATAGGTAGTATCCCTTTTTTGGGATATCCTTTAAATATACACTTTGTGCCTTGGGGTGAAATCTTGTTACCTAAATATGCCTTAAAAATGATTCAAAACCCCACACATGTAATTAATAAGATATGGGTTTATTTCCATTATATAATTTGTACAGAATAACATTTTTTTCTTTAGTTAGCACTCGGTTTAGTACATATTCTACTATTTATAAAGTGTGTCCCAAAAAGGATAATGAAAGACTCACATGACTCATCATTGATCTCACCTTGTCCAATAAGGCGTGGCTCCTCCTTTCGCTTACACTATTCCAATGATAAATATAATGAGTGATTTAAGATAAAATCCCAAACTCCTATTATTAAAAAAATGAGTTCTTTATTAAGATATTCTCAACCATGATCTGAGTGAAGTTTATTAATATTTTTAATGAGCTGGTTCTCTACTTCATTCTTGTATTCCTAAAATTTATCAAAAAAAAATTACTTATACATCATTAAGTAGACATATCTATATCTAATAAAATCATCATTAAAAGTTATGAATTATGATTACCCACCCCTTGCTTTAACGGGAAATTTTCCACATGCATTGGAATGAACTAATTCAATAAGCACTTTAGCTCTTTCATGTTTTCTACTAAATGGGGCTTTGGTCATTTTTCCTTATAAACATGCATGACTTACACCAATTGGTTTTAGTTCAAAAGAATCTAAATATCATCCTTAATGTAATTTAGTCAAGCACTTTTCATTAAAATGGCCTAGCTAGTGATGCCAAAGTTGGGTGTCGTAGGAGTCATGTAAAGTAACTTCCTTATCAATTTCCATTATTTGGTTTGTGTAATCCAACACATAATGACCATTATTTAAATGTCTCTTACAATAAAAATAATTATATCTTTATAAAATAAAAAAAAATATTATTCCCAAATTGGAAAATAAATCCATCTGTATAAAGTGTGGATACATAAATAATGTTTTTGGTACCTGAAGTCTGTTTCATCATGTTTTCAAGCATGGAATGGGTTTCTCTCGATGGTTTGATTATAGGTGGTTTAAGGCCTCACTCAATCAATCACATCAGGTTTTCCATCTATTTTATCTTCTCTCAAAACTCCCAATGGTTCCCACATCCATAGTTGCGCACATACCTTCTTTCCAAAGGATTGAATTCATCTAGGTTTTCAGGCCCAACGACTCTTGGGGACTCACATTGGTCTAGAGGATGGAAGGTCAGGTTGATCTCACCCTATGAGGGGGAATTTTTTCCTACTCCGGGACTCTCTTATATATTTAGGATATGTTCATGAAATCCTTTCCAAACCTCGATATAGTAATGGTTACCCCTATGACAATTACTTGATTATGAACATGTATTGATAGGAACAATGGTCTAAATATCATAGGTCCTCTATTTCTCTCTTATTTAGTTATGATTCTTTAGGTTATGTCCATGTTTGAGGACTATGGTGTTCATTGCTTTTCAAGGAGATGTATGGTGTCTTGGAGATGGGATCAAACCTCTAAGAGGCATCCTACGTATCCTGTCAAATTGGAATCAAAACCCACATAGTTTGTTTGACATAGTTTAAGGTCGTGTGATGAGACTCGTCCATGTAGTTTGAAATCATACGGTAAGGATGTGAATATCGAGCTCAGACCTCAATGAGGTGTCCTATGTATCCTATTTCACATAGGAATTAGAGTCCACATAGTTCTTGTTGAGTCAATAAGGTTTTCCTTATGACTTTTCCATTCCTTCTTATTTTGAAAATCACAAACACCTTATACTTAAGAAAATATAAATTTTACCTCCATAAGGAAAATTTACTTCTTTAAGTAAATTTACCCTAATCTAGATTTTCTTATACATGTCAATATTTTTCTTAAGTACAAAAATTGGATTTATACCCAAAACCCTGGAATCATATAATGTTAAGAATTGATGTATTCTGTTTTTAGGATCCGAATTCTAGATGAGAACTGTATTGAAGTTTCAATCCAAATTCTAGACTCTGAACTCTTATGAAGTTTGACTCTGAACTTTCATCAGTTCAACTCCGAACTCTTATGAAGTTCGACTCTGAACTTTCATGAGTTCAACTCCGAACTCTTATGAAGTTCGACTTCGAACTTTCATGAGTTCGAATCCAAACTCTTCTGAAGTTCGACTCTAAACTTTCATGAGTTCGACTCTGAACTCTTATGAAGTTCGACTTGGAACTTTCATGAGTTTGACTCCAAACTCTTATGAAGTTAGACTCCGAACTTTCATGAGTTATACTCCGAACTCTTATGAAGTTCCACTCCGAACTTTCATGAGTTCGACTCTGAACTCTTATGAAGTTCAACTCCAAACTCTGATGAAGTTCGACTCCGAACTTCCATGAGTTCGACTCCGAACTCTTATGAAGTTCGACTCTGAACTTTCATGAGTTCGGCTCTGAACTCTTATGATGTTTGACTCCGAACTTTCATGAGTTCGCTCCGAAATCTTATGAATTTTGACTTCAAACTTTCATGAGTTCGACTCTGAACTCTTATGAATTTCGACTCCGAACTTTTACTAGTTCGACTTCAAACTTTTTCAAGTTCAGATTCTGAACTCTAGTGAAACCAGACTCTGAATTCCTATAAAACAGAATCCAAACATTTCTTAACATAGACTCCGAATTTCATTTTGGTTAGACTCTGAACTTTTAATTTGATTATACTTCGAAATTTTGTATGGATTTTTCTTACATATGCTCCATTTCAAAACGATGTTGTGCATTTAGTTATAAATGATTTATTATTAAACGATGTTGTCCATTATGTTTAAAATTAACCGTTGGTTGATTTACACGTGTATGGGTCTCTCTGAATTTCATGGAAAATATGGCCGTTGGAGGAGGGAGCCGACCGTTAGAAATTTGCCTATAAATAGGAGCTCATTTGAAAGAGCTCAACAACAAGTTGATTGATCTAGAGACCAGATGTTGTTAAGGTGATTTCTAGAGAGAGAAGCTATTCATGCCTCGTGTGTACTGAACTGCTCATTCAGATTGCTTTGTGCGACTCCAAATATTGGTGATTACATTCGAGGACTTTTGGGGATAGGAAGACAGAGGTGCCGACTACCTTGAAGTTTAAGGGCTTCCTTGCTGAGGAAGATAGAGGTTCTAACTACCTTGAAGTTAAGGGCTTGTGGGGATAAAAAGATAGATATTCTAATCTTCGTATCGAGGTCTTACCCTGGTGTAGGTAAGACAGACTTACTTGAAATTATAAATCAAGGGGCCTTTATCCAAGGTTGTTGGATACCCTTCTCTTTGTGTTAAAAGACTTATATCTTGTTACTTGTAGTTTTACTACTTGTTTTTTCGCTGAACTTTTGTATTGTAAGGGAAGTATAACCTTCTTATATTTCCTTACACTTGTATTCTGATTAGTTTAGATTCTATACGCTTTAAGGTAGAATCTCATATTGTAAACTTTGGTTCTAATTCCCCAGTTGGTGATTAGAGGTGTTGTTAATTTTCTTAGTTTAACTTTGTTAAACTTAGATTTTTCCTTGTCTAAGGAAATTTTTAAATTATAAAATTCAACCCCCCCCCCCTCTTGTATATTGAGCATCTACATCATTATTTTGATCCTACAATTGGTATCAGAGGAGGTCTCTGAAATACTTATACTCACATATAAGTTTTTCTTGCTCACTTTTTCATTGTTCTTCATCCTTTCTTAGAAAGTTTTTATTCATTCTGTATTGTCATTCCGAACTTTGTCATTTCGAATTGTCATTCTGAACTTTGTGGTTTCGAACTTTTCCCACTAACATGTTTGGTTTCCAAAGTTTTTTATTAAGAATGGCAGGAATCAATGTTGGTTCTATCGACAATCTAAATCCTACAAGACCACCAATCTTTGATGGTAATGACTATGAGTACTGGAGAGATCAAATGAAGACTTTTGTTATCAATACTGGAGTGGATAATTTCGTTATGCTTACTGGTGATTATAAAATTTTTGATAAGGCAGTTAGAACTTTCACTAACCAGGAAAAGAAAGAGTATCAACTCAATTATAAGGTATGCAATACTCTACTATGTTCAATAAATAGAAATATATATAGACAAATTTCTTCTTTTGAAGCAGCTAATTGTATCTGGAAGAAGTTAGAGGTTACACACTTTGGAACTTCTAAAGTGATTGAAACTAGGAGAGCTATGCTTAGAGCTTAATACCATGGATTCAATTTTCCATATGGAGAACCAATCTGTAAATTTAAACAGAGATTTATGACTATAGTCAACATCTTACATTATATGGGATAAAAATGGTTAGATGATGAAGCCTCTGTGGATAAGATAATTGATATTATACCTAATGAGTGGGAATCAAAGAGAACAGAAATTGATGTGAACATGAAGGTCACTCAAATTTCATTAGATGATCTATTTGGAACTCTTCTCCAACATGAGACAAAAATGAAGAGAGATGCTGATAACATCAAGAAGAAGAATGGAAATGGTATTGTTGCTTTTACCACAACTTTGAATCATTTGAAAGCTAAGGCTCCTGAGAGAGTAACTAGATCCAAGTATAAGAAAGTTATTATCCAATCTGAATCTAGTGAAAGTGAAGTCTCAGAAAATGAGTTAGCAAATCTTGCTCGAAGAATGAACAAGATAGCTGGACAAAGAAATTTCCAATCCAAGTATAAGAAAAAGGAAAGGAAGGACAAGAAAGATGGAGAAGTTACTTGTTATGAATGTAAAAGAGTTGGACATATTAGACCATATTGTCATTTGCTCAAAAATAAAGAAAGGAAAGAAAGGCATTCTGAAAGGAACAAAAAGAAGTATTACAAAACCAAAGCTAAGAAAGTTCTGAAAGCAAATGATACGTGGAGTGCCAGTGGTGGTGACTCTTCAGATGAATCTTCTGATTATGAATCTTCAGGACAGAAGAATCTTAGTCTTATAGCCATATTACCTATTAACAATCATTGCATTATGGATAAGGTATGAAATGATGAATCATTGACCAATGCATCTTTAAATTCTAATGATAGTAAGTATTATAACTCTTCAGATGAGTAATCCTCTTCTGATGAAGAAAATACTTCACCTACCTATGAAGAAGTTTCTAGGTTTGCATAACTTCTTGAGATTGAAAACTAAAAACTCAATAAAAAACTTGATAAGGAAAACTCTAGGAATACTATTCTTATGAAAGAAATATCAGATCTTTCTAAAGATCTTCATAAGAAAAAATCTGATTTTATAAATATTTCAAAAAATCTTGAGGAAGTAAGTTCTGAGAAGAACAAACTTTCTAAAGAGTTAGAACAAGTAATTTCTAAGAAAAGTGTTTTTGAGCCTATCTCTAGTTCTAAATCTAATGATTTTGAAGATAAAAACTTGGTTATAAAACTCAAGTCTGAAATTTTTTCCTTAAATAAGTGTTCATCAAACTTTACCCATGGTAAAGAAAATTTTGATAAAATGTATTCACAAATACGACCTTTAAGAAATAAATCTGGATTTGGTTATACCCATAAAAAACCAACTTTTAGTAACAACTACTTTGTTCCAGAAAGTGCCCCATTTTGTACCAAGTGTCAATGTGGTGGTTACTGGGGAAAGAATTGTTCTTTAAATAAAACCCAATCTCTAGGTTTTCATAAATCCTATTTTTCTAAGAAGGTGTGGGTACCCAAAATTTTATTATCTGAAAATCTCGGATCCAAACAAGTTTGGATTCCTAAAGTCTAATTCTTTTCTTGTTTTCAGGAAGATAAAGGAAGTACCAACAACAATGCATGGTACATGGATAGTGGATGTTTTCGACACATGACTGGTAACAAAATCTATTTTGAAAATATTATCAAAACGAAAGGAGGAAAGGTAACTTTCAGAGATAATGCTCATGGAGAAATTGTTGGTATAGGTAATATTGTTCTTCTTGGTAAAACTTTGATTTCAAATGTTTTATTTGTTAAGGGTCTTAAGAACAACCTCATTAGTATAATTCAGTTATGTGATGAAGGGTTCCTTGTGAATTTTATGAATGATAAATGCTTAGTTCAAAATTCCAAGGAAGAATTTATTCTCTCAACCAATAGGCAAGAGAATGTTTACACTTTGAACTTAGAAGATGTCAGGAGCCAAGACCTTCCTTTCCTAAGTGAAATGGAAGATCATTCCTGGTTATGGAAAAGAAGACTGGTCACTGTAACCTTAGAAACTTATGTAAACTTTCTAAGAAGAAACTATTTAAGGATCTACCGGAGCTTATATTTGATTCTTCTAAAGTTTTTGATCCTTTTCAATATGGAAATAAACATAAATCTAGTTTTAAATCAATCGGTTAAGTCTCAATAACTAATGCATTATAGTTAGTGCACATGGATCTTTTTGTTCCAACACAAACTGGAAGTATTGGAGGCAAATATTATGTGTTTGTTCTAGTTGATGATTACACCAGATTTACTTGGGTCTATTTTCTAACAAAGAAGTCTGAATCTTTTTCTGATTACAAAAGTTTTAGAACACAAGTTAAAATTAGAAAAATCTTCCACTTAAAACTATTCATAGTGATCATGGAGGAGAATTTCAAAATTATTATTTTGAAACTTTTTGTAGTAGAAAAGGTATTACTCACAATTTTTCAGCACCTAGAACTCCTCAACAAAATGGTGTAGTTGAAAGAAGAAATAGAATTCTTCAAGAGATAACTAGAACCATGTTGAGTGAATATTCTATAGCTAGAAATTTCTGGGCTGAAGTTGTAAGTACTTCTTGTTATACTGTAAATCGAGTTTTGATTAGACCTTTTCTTAATGAAACTCTTTATGAGTTATGGAATGGTAGAAAACCAAGACTTTCCTACTTCAAGGTTTTTGGTTGAAAAGTATTCATTCTGAGTACTAAAGATAATTTACATAAATTTCCACCAAAATCTGATGAAGGAATTTTCTTAGGCTACTCCACAACTTCTAAGGCATATAGATTTTTCAATAAAAATACTTGTACTGTTGAAGAAACAGTGCATGTAAAATTTGATGAGTCTGATCCTTTTGTTTTTAAACCATCCCAACCTACATCCTCAGATGTGTTTTCAAAAACTGATTGTCAACCTTTGAAAGAAGATCCTTCTGATAAGAAAAATGTTCAAGAAGATTCTTCTAAAACATATACCCCAGAAGACTTTCTACCCTATGTTGATGAACAGGTTTCACAAAACCCAAACCAGGTTTTCCTTAAGAATCATCCCAGTGATAGTATCATTGGTGATGTAAATCAACCTGTAGGGACTAGAAGTTCCTTAAGAAATGAAGTAGAACATCTAGCATTTCTTTCCCAATTATAACCAAAAAGCACTGATGAAGATTTAGGTGATGATGATTGGATCAAAGACATGAAATATGAACTAAATGAATTTGAAAGGAATAAAGTATAGACCTTGGTTGAAAGACCTAAGGAAACCTCTGTTATTGGAGTAAAATGGGTCTTCAGAAACAAGTGTGATGAAAATGGAGTCATTGTAAGAAATAAAGCTAGACTAGTTGCTAAAGGCTATAATCATCAAGAGGGAATAGACTATGAAGAAACCTATGCTCCAGTAGCCAGACTTGAATCTATTCGTATTCTACTTGTCGTTGTAGCATTCTTCAATTTTAAACTTTTTCAAATGGATGTGAAATGTGATTTTCTTAACAGTTATGTTCTAGAGGATGTTTTTGTTGAACAACCTCCTAGATTTGAAGATACAAAACTTCCTGATGATGTTTTTAGACTTACCAAAGCTTTGTATGGCCTTAAACAAGCCCCATGATCCTGGTATGATATAATCACAGGTGTTTTGCTTCAAAATAACTATGTTAAGGGAAATGCAGATCCAACCCTTTTTATAAATAAAGATAAGAAAAATGTTTTGATTGTTCAAAGTTATGTCGATGACATCATATTTGGTTCAACTCAGCAATCTTTAACTGATTCTTTTGCAAGTCTAATGAAATATGAGTTTGAAATGAGTATGATGGGTGAGTTAACTTTTTTCCTTGGTTTTCAAATTTCTCAAAGAAAAGAAGGAACCTATATATCTCAACATAAGTATATTAAATATCTTATCAAAAAGTATGGTTATGAAAACACTAAGAGTATAAGTACTCCCATCGGTACCTCAGACTCCTTAGATCAGGATGAAGCTAGGAAACCAGTAGATCAAACATCTTTTAGAGGTATGATAGGATGTCTACTTTACATAAAAGATAGTTGACCAGACCTAATGTTCTCAGTATGCTTATATGCAAGATATCAATCCAATCCTAAGGAATCTCACTTAAAGGCGGTAAAAAGAATTTTTCGCTACCTAAAGGGAATCATGGATCTAGGATTATTTTATATATCTGGAAATGATTTTATTCTTAAATGTTTTTCGAATGCTAACTTTGTTGGATGTAGAATGGATAGAAAGAGTACATCTGGAACTTTTCATTTCTTAGGAGATTCATTAGTTTCTTGGTCCTGTAAGAAGCAACATTCTGTAGCACTTTCCACTACTGAAGCTGAATATGTAGCAGCTGGAAGTTGTTGTGCTCAAGTGTTGTGGATGCAACACACACTCACAGATTATGGCCTGAGTTTTACTAAGACTCAAATTTTGTGTGATAACACAGGTTCCATTTCCCTAAGTAAGAACCCTACACATCACTCTCATATAAAACACATAGACCTTAGGCATCACTTTATTAGGGATCACACACTTAAAGGAGATATCATTCTTCAGTCTATCAGAATGCAAGATCAACTTGCTGATATTTTCAAAAAATAATTACCCTCCGATAGATTTGAATACATTAAACAAAATTTAGGAATGATAACTGTTCCCCTCTGGAATTGGGGATGATCTCATTGATTTAAGATTCAAACATTCCAAGCGGTTTCTAACGGGTTTGTTCGTAGAACCGGAAACATCCAATTATTCCATATCCATTTGAACCTACTTTCCAAAGGTAGGCATTTATTAGTTGTGGACTGATGTGGCTTAGGAGTTTTCATTGGCCGAGAGGATGGGAGGTCGGACTCATCACACCTTTTTAGTGGAATTATTGTCTATTATGGGACTCTCTTTATAGATTTAAGTTATGTTCGTAAATCCTTATTACATTACCAAGTATAAAATGAGCTTTCCTTTAGATCTGACAATCAATGATTGATATGTAGGAAATTTAGAGAATCTTTTATATGTATTCGAGTTTCTTCATCGATAGAGAATCATCTGTATTTGTTAGATATTCTTAGTCAATGGTATCTTTTGATACATAAAAGTCTCTTGGTCATTATGATGACCATACTGGTTTTAAAGCCACTCAGTGGGGCACTTGAAGTTTATTGTCATTCAGAAGGACATTGATTATATCAGAGTTGGGATCGTACCCACAGATGGGCTACCTACATATCCTTTGTTTTGGAAAAGGAATCAGAACCCACATAGTTCGAGTAAGGGAATATGATGTTTATGATTGATGGATCAAAGAAAGATGTCATAATTACTTTTACACTCTAAGCTCACATGATTCATCGTCGGTGTGAGAAATAAGAGGTATTGGTAAAACCAGACAGTTGTTCCATGAAATATGCAATCATAATAAATGATGTGGGGCTTATGTATGTATGAATGCCAAAATAAATGAAGATTAAGATTTACTTCAGGGAAGAAATCCAGGAATAGGGTCCATAAAGGTATATGTACTTTATGGATATTTGGATACTATAATTTGGGGATTACTCCAGAAAAGGAGGCCCAAATTAGGTGGGGAATTATGATTGGGTTTTACTCCTGAGAAGGAGATCCAGATCAAAAGTAAATTAGGAATGGTTAAGAGAAAATTAAGGGACTTGGGGCTTACTCCTGATGAGGATGCCCATATTTGAGACTGGGGCTTACTCCTGAAAAGGAGGCCCAGGTTAATGAGGGCTTGGGGTTTACTCCTAAGGAGGATGCCCAGATTTGGGAATTTTAAGACCGGGGCTTACTCCTGAAAAGGATGCCCATATTAGGGGACTTGGGGCTTACTCCTAAGGAGGATGCCCAGAATTGAGAATTAAGACTGGGGCTTATTCCAGAAAAGGAGGCCCAGGGTAAGGCGTTCTCTCATCTTTAAAGGATGAGGTTTAATGAATGAAATCTCAATCTTTAGTGAAAAAAAGATGTATAAATCACTAGGTTTTGAGAAATGTTCCACAGAGTTACTTTCAGATAAGGAATCCAAATCAAGAAATCATGCCATAAATGGATTTGAAGAGTGTCTTGAACACTGAATCTTGAATAGGAGAGGTGGAACGACATAAGAGGGTTTAAATGGGCAAGAAAGGCACCCAAAAAGGCAGGGGCACGCAAGTCCTGGAAGGTGCACAAGTATTGCGTGGGCGCCCAAGTCCTGGTCGCATAGGTATACCTGTGCGGAACATGGGTACTTGTGCGGTTGTCAGCCAGCATGGTAATACTTGGGCGATCCTTGACCAATGCCTTTAGAATTATCCGGAGGTACTTCCAGAAGAGAGGCGCGCAAGTTTTGGTGAGGAAGTAGGGAGGTGTGCAAGTATGTTCATTTCCCTTAAGGGTAAAACACCTTAGGCGTGCAAGTGTTAGTGAATTCTAACACTTATACCTTACTCCTCTTGTTTAGACCTTCCATTCTAGGTAAAGAATTTCCTTAGAAGTGTTCGGAAGACCTGAAGAAGAGACTTCGGCATTCAGAGCTCTAAATATGAATTCTGGAAAAATTTCTCCCCAAACTGGGGGGCCCACAGGGTCTATTTATAGGCTGGAGAAGACCCCGTGTGGTTATCATTTAGGGCGCACAAGTCACTTGCGTGACCATTAGGCGGCACGCAAGTATACTTGCGTGACAGTGTGGTAACCTGCGCGGCGCATGTGCTTTTGAAGCCTTGTTCATGCCTTTGTCGATTTTTGATGTTTTCTTCAAAGGCTGAATCAATTTGTGCTAATTCATTTCCCTTTACATTCTTTTGGACTCTGTGACGAAAAGGAGCTTCAACAATAACCATAAGGTAATCATTCTTCATTAACTTCTTGATTTAACAATTCTCCTAACAGTAATAAACTCCTTTTCTTAGGGGGAGTACATTTGATTGTTAGTGTAACTAAAATTTTCATAATCTGTTTTTCAAAATTAGTGTAACTAAATTTTTTGTTTTTTTTACTAGAATTTTCATAGTTAGTTTTTCAAACTTTTCAGAACTGAAATTTCTAGAACTGAAATTTTCAGGATTGAAATTCTTGGAATGAAAACTTTCGGAATGGAGATATTCGTACTAAATATCGTAATGGGAACTTTTGTAAGGATATTTTTCGTACTGGAACTTTCGTAATGATATTTTTGTAATAGAACTTTCATAATGATATTTTTTGTACTGCAACTTTCGTAATCAGTTTTCTTTTAAATTCATTTCTTTAAAAAGAATATTACCAATTATGAACAATCTTTCTAGCCAATCCGAAAGGCATAATTTTCTTACCTAAAGTTTTGTAATCATATTTTTTCTTGCTAATATTTTCCTGAGTTTTAAAATAATTCGGATTCTAGTTTTCCTTAAATCCGAATGTTTTCCTTAAAACATCAAAAGATCGGAGTCAAGTTTTCTTTGCGGGAGTGTTCTCAACCGTCAGATCAGATCAAAAGTTTTTCAACCGTTAGATGGATTTTGAAAGACCAAAGGTCACATCCATCGCCTATATAAAGGAGACCCCAAGACTGTCCCACCTCAGTTTTTCAAAGCTTTTGCATCTCGAAGTCCTGCTACTCTTCTTAAGACTGGTTCCAATCTTTGCAAAGTCGTTCTGAATCCTTCAGATCTCTCTGTTCCGAATGTCTGTTGAAGCAACATCTCAAGATATGCCAACTTCAAAGCCAATCTCAAAGTGTTTGATCTTCAGGGAAAGGTTGGTGCATCCATATTTCTATAATTTTGATTCCCTTATTTCAAAGAATATTAGACTGAATGGATGGGAGGATTTTTGCATAGCAAAGTCAGATAAACAGGATCTGGTTTATACTGATTTGCTGATTGAGTTCTATGAGTATGTTTCCTTCCAGTTGGAAGATAGTAGAGAGTGGTTTTCTTTTAAGTCTTATGGGAAGACTTACAAGTTATCTTACACCAAGGCCGCGAGCTTGGTTGGTTTATCCTACGAAGGAGAAGCTTAGTTCTTCTCACACAAACTTCTGGATGAGCAAGGAAGTTTCAACAAGGAGAAGGCACTGAAGTGTCTTGGACTTAAGGATGCTTCAACCATTAATATTGCTCGTCTCACTCCAAACAATATAATTCTTCAGCTTTGGGTGCAAGGCTTTCTGGTTCCAAGAAGAGGTGAAAAGGATAATTTGAAGAAAAGGGATATCTATGTCTTAGATTTCTTGGTAAATCTAAGAAAGATAAATTTGATGAGACATGTCTTGATTACGATCAAGAACATCAAAGAAGGGAATTTTAGAGATCAAATAATTATGTACCCTACCTTACTATCTAAGCTGATAGTTCGGTGCTTAGAATCTTTCAAGGTTGCATGAAAATCAAAAGTCTCGAATTGTAAGCTTATGCTAGTAAGTGATGATGATTTGAAGAGGATGAAGATGGGTTTTTCTAGTGAATCAGGAGAATTTTACTCTCTTTCTGTGGAAGAATTTGAGGCACTTTAAAAAGTTACACACACCCTGGAACCATCCAAAAAGAAAAGGAAGAAGAGAAAGCTTAAGGAAGTGGCTGCTGATGAAGAAAATCCAAAATCTAAGGAAACTCGGTCTACTCCCCCCAAGCCGAAGAAACAAAAAACTTATCCTGATGAAGTTGTTGTGAAGTGGAGGGAAGATAAGCAGAAGATGAAATAAGGGGATCCACAATTCGGATTGGACCCTGCAGAGGCTAAGGACTTAAAAGAAAGAGTTGTGGAAGAGTTAGAGAAGCAGGCGAAAGAGAAGAAAATGAAAAAGAAATTGTCTGAAGATGAAGTGGTGAAATATTTGCTGAGAGCTACAGAGTTAGCTTCTGAGCTGATTCTGGTTCTGAAAACTGTTCTTACAGAACCTTCTTTACCAGAAACTCCAGCTAAGAATTATGTCACTCCAGAAAAATCCAAGGGTAAAGAAGTAGTTGAAGAAGCTGAAAAAGAAGCTGCTGAAGAAGTAGAGGAAGAGGTTGAAGAAGAAGAAGAAGAGGGAAGTGAATATTTATATGCCTTGATCAAGAAAGTAGAGGTTTATAAAGATAAGGCAGAATCTGCAAAGTTAGTTACTCCAGGAAAGGAAGGTGAGGAAGGTAGTAAGAATGATGATAAGCAACAGCAAGAAGAATAAAATTATTTATATGATGACGAAGAATCCTATGAGAGGAATTTTCTTGAGGAAGGACAAGAAAAACAGAAACCAGATGAATACCATATTATTCAAGTTTCTGAATCCCAGGAAGTATCTCTTAATGAAGAACCAATTCTAAAGTCTGATAAGGGGAAGCAATCTTTCATGGATACTTCAACAAAAGAAGTCTTCAGGAAGAAGGAGGTTGGTGGTTCTTCTAAGAGGAAACAGTTGAAAATTGAAGAAGAGCAATCTCCAAGAGATTTATCTAATTCGGAATCATCATCTCATGGGCATGATTTTGTTGTTGAATCTCTGAAGAAGTTGGTGGACACCATTCCGTTTTTTCCAACTATAGATTCCAGATGCCAGATGCTGCAACAGAGTATGAATCAGAGATCGGATTCCTTATCCATGGTCATGGATAAGTGTGTGAAGATCTAAGTCGAAAAAAAAAGTTTTCTTATCGATTATGATGTGCATAGAAAGTCCTGTAGTAAGGTAACAAAGTGGTCTAGAAGAGTTGATGAAGACTTAGTTCAGTTTGAAAATTTTCAGGCTGAAGTTCAAAATGCTTTTGACACTGAGGATAAAAAAGATTAAAAATCTTCAAGCTGAGCTGATTGATGAGCAGAGTTCTCGGAGTCAGCAAGTGAAGGAACTAAGTGACAAGGCTAATTATCTAGCTCAAATTCTTTTAAGTGATAGAAATCTCTAGATCGAGCTTGAGAAAAGACTCATACAGCAAGATGAATTGTTAAAGATGCAGAAAGAAGTTATCGATGCTCAGGTAGAGGCTTCGAAAGCTCAAGAAGAAAAGACAAAATCCAAGGAGAGGCAAGTCGAGGAAGACCAAAGAGACCTAAAGAAGCTCAAAACTTTGTTAAAGAAGCTGATTCCAAAGGAAAAAGAAGACAAAGAAACCTACTCCGATCTTTTGTTGTAGTTTTCTTTCTTTGTAAAATTTTCCCAACTCTAATGAAATGTTATTTGGTTGGTTGTATCTTGTCATATACTAATGTTTCAGGTACCATATTTTCTTTTCCATTCCCTTCAATTCTTTTTGAAAATCACAAAGGGGGAGAAGGAAAAAGAACTACTCCTAAGGAGGAGAAATAAAAAATTTCTAAGTGAAATATCCTTAAAGTAAGGGGGAGTTTCTCACTACAAAGTTTTTCATTCCTAAAATAATGAAAACTTCACTCCATAAATTCAGAATAAAATCCTTAGAGCTTCAATGCCTAAGGGGGAGTTAGTTGTATTCACTTTCATCCATGAACAAAGGGAGATAAGTTTTAATTTCAAAGTCTAATAAAAAATTTCAAAGTCCTTATATTCTTTCTTGTAAGGATGTTTGTGCTTTCCAAAAAGGGGGAGATTGTTGAGTAAATAAGGTTTTCCTTATGAATTTTCCATTCCTTCTTGTTTTGAAAATCACAAACACCTTATACTTAAGCAAATATAAATTTTACCTCCATAAGGAAAATTTACTTCTTTAAGGGAATTTACCCTAATCTAGATTTTCTTATAAATATCAATATTTTTCTTAAGTACAAAAATCGGATTTATACCCAAAACCCCGGAATCATATAATGTTAAGAATTGGTGTATTCTGTTTTTAGGATCCGAATTCTGGATGAAAACTGTAATGAAGTTCCAATCCGAATTCTGGACTCCAAACTCTTATGAAGTTCGACTCTGAACTTTCATGAGTTCAAATCCGAACTCTTATGAAGTTTGACTCCTAACTTTCATGAGTTCGACTCCAAACTCTTATGAAGTTCGACTCCGAACTTTCATGAGTTCGACTCTGAACTCTTATGAATTTCGACTCCGAACTTTCACGAGTTCGACTCCGAACTCTTATGAATTTTGACTCTGAACTTTTATGAGTTCGACACTGAACTCTTATGAAGTTTGACTCCAAACTTTCATGAGTTCGACTCCAAACTCTTATGAAGTTCGACTCTGAACTTTCATGAGTTCGACTCTGAACTCTTATGAAGTTCGACTCTGAACTCTTATGAAGTTCGGCTCCAAACTTTCATGAGTTAGACTCTGAACTCTTATGAAGTTTGACTTCGGACTTTCATGAGTTCGACACCAAACTCTTATGAAGTTCAACTCCGAACTTTCATGAGTTCGACTCTGAACTCTTATGAAGTTCGACTTCGAACTTTCATGAGTTCGACTCCGAACTCTTATGAAGTTCGACTCTGAACTTTTACTAGTTCGACTTCAAACTTTTGCAAGTTCATATTCTTAACTCTAGTGAAACCAGACTCCAAATACCTATAAAAAAAATTCGAACATTTCTTAACGTTGACTCTGAATTTTATTTTTGTTAGACTCCGAACTTTTAATTTGATTACACTCCGAAATTTTTAATGGATTTTTCTTACATATGCTCCATTTCAAAATGATGTTGTCCATTCAGTTATACATGATTTATTATTAAACGATGTCATCCATTCTGTTTATAATTAACTGTTGTTTGAGTTACATGTGTACAGGTCCCTCCTAATTTCATGGAAAATATGACCGTTGGAGGAGGGAGTCGGCCGTTGAAAATTTGCCTATAAATAGGATCTCATTTTAAAGAGCTCAACAACAAGTTGATCAATCTAGAGACCACACGTTGTTAAGGTGATTTCTAGAGAGAGAAGCTATCTATGCCTTGTGCGTACTGAACTGCTCATTCAGATTGCTTTGTGTGACTCCGAATGTTGGTGATAACATTAGAGGACTTCCGAGGATAGGAAGACAGAGGTGCCGACTACCTTGAAGTTTGAGGGCTTCCTTGCTGAGGAAGACAGAGGTTCCAACTACCTTGAAGTTGAGGGCTTGTGGGGATAGCAAAACAGAGATTCTGATCTTTGTATCGAGGGATTACCTTGGTGTAGGTAATACAGACTTTCTTGAAAGTATAAATCAAGGGACCTTTATCCAAGGTTGTTGGATACCCTTCTCTTTGGGTTAAAAGACTTATATCTTTTTATTTGTAGTTTTACTACTTGTTTTTCCGCTGAACTTTTGTGTTGTAATGGAAGTATAACCTTCTTATATTTTCTTACACTTGTATTTTGATTAGTTTAGATTCTATACACTTTAATGTAGAATCTCATATTGTAAACTTTGGTTCTAATTCTCCAGTTAGTGATTATAGGTGTTGTGAATTTTCTTAGTTTAACTTTTTTAAACTTATATTTTTCCTTGTCTAAGGAAATTTTTAAAGTATACAATTCACCCCCACCCCCTCTTGTATATTGAGCATCAACATCATTATTTCGATCCTACAGTTCTTTCAATGGGCATCTATTCTATGAGAGATATGATGTTAGAGTCCCTAGGAGGGGATAATTAATATAAGACTACCCAGGATTGGTTCATCAGGAATATATCCCCTTGAGAGGAGATGAGATGTAATCAAGCTTACATCCCAATGGTGATTCCTCACTGGGGGAATTCTCATCATGTTATTAGTATAAACATCACTAGTCTCTAAGATAACATGAACCATGATCGATGTGAGTTACAAGAGATAGCAGTAGATCATACACATTGAATTTTAGAATATCATTGTGGAGCATACACATTAATTTTTTCCATTACGAGGAATGATCCCCCATTTCATGAAGGATATGGTATAGAGATTGGGGATTAGAAAGGCATCCTATGTATCTTAGATATGGTTGTAATCAAAGTCTTCATAGTTCAATTCATCCCAAACCTACTGATGGTTCTAAGGTACTTGAGGGAATGATCTTGTCTTATACATAAAATGAGGCCCATGCATGAGTATTATTCTTTTCTACTGATGCATGAGTAAGGTTGGAAGACTTGTGGGAGGATTTAATCCTATAATCTAGGAATAATTGGAATGGGAAGAGACTTAAACCTAAGTGGATTATTATTGGAGATCAGGCCTTAGAAAGGCTTCCTAAGTATCTCAGTTATGGAAGGATTCATATTTCTCATAGTTCAGTTGTATTTCAACCTGCAGAAGTGTTAAGTTGGATGATCACACTCAGAGACATTATGATTATCCATGATATTTTGGAATACTAGGGGATTATACCGAAATGGATTCCCTATAACTAGGGACATGTTATATTATGTTGGTAGTTGAGGCTTACACACTAAGGTAACCCAGTTGGTCAGAGATTAAACTCTGAGGCTTCCCAATTGGTCATATATTACACTCGGAGGATGCCCATTTAATCGACTCATTCTTTATCCATTGTAGGATTAAAGATAGGTTGTGGTGACCATGAAGTTCTATCTAAGAGCATGATGTTAATAGGATCTCATGAGATCATGACCCTAGATCATTAAGGAATCTTCACTTGTAAAAGGGGAATAAAGTTGAAGATTCTTAGTTGGGGTCTACATGGCATGAGTCCAAGTAGGCTTATCGGACAAGGTTAACACGTCCCAGAAAATTTTCCTAACACATCTTAGTCGTCCATTGGGTTGGTCTTGATAGATTTTATGATATGATGGGGCACAAATCTAATATATAAAACACATACAAGGGTGTCTTCTGGACCTATTATAATGCCTTTGATGGCTTCATATAGGTGAAGAAGACATGCCTGAAATGATTTTCATGACCAAAGATGGCATGTCAGGGGCCTCGCACATGATCAACTTACTTGTCTTATATTCCTTTTCCTGATTGAAGAGGACATGTCAAAGGGATTTGAATAATCAAGTCAAACACGTTTGGGGTCTCGCGCATGATTAAAGTTGGCATGACTAGGCTCTCGCGCATGATCAAACTAACTTGTCCTTGGAATTTTGTATGTCAATATGGACACATCTATGTAAAATATCTTGATAACTCCAACATTTCAATGACACCTTCACATGATCAAAGTGTAATGTCTATGATGTCTTCTCATGATCAAGGTAGGAAGCTCTAAGGTGCTTCATATGACCTATCCTAGACTTTTCTCATGACATTAATGACATGTTAATGGGATGTCGTGAGTTCAACTCAGTTAGTTTGAAACTTTTCACATGACAATGTCGATGTGTCAAGGTTTCCTAAGGATATCATGATTCCATCAAAGGGTATCGTGATCATGTGTCCTTGAACCATTCACGTGGCGAGGTCTTGTGGATATGTTCAGGATCTTTATGACTATCCAAGTGTTGATGTGCATTTCCAAAGGAATTCTACCATAAGTTTCATAATCAACTACACATGCTTGATTATATATTTTGGAGGTAGGTCTTGTCCATAATATCATGCGTGCATGAAGGGGATTTTCATGTGAATCTCCATTGTTCGCGTGAACTCCCAAGGGGCTTCCAAGCCAATGTACATGCATAGAGGCTTCTACATGGCACTTTTAGCATGGTAAGGAGTCTATGATGCATGCGACCATAGGTTTGGCTATATATCAAGGCCATATAAAGGCTGGGTAATACCTACATGAGGGATTAATATGAATATTCACCATCAATGTGAATCTCATACCCCGAAAGGGGTCTTGCGAAGGCTGATGACACCTTTATGAGTTTATCTATAGATGTCCCCTTCAAGGGTGAGGGTGAATCTTGCATAGAGAGGGTGTATGGCTTGTGGAGAGCTAGTCCTTATTACTTGCATGAGGGTATTCATGGAGGATGTGAATGGATATCATGAGTCATGAAGGCTCTTCTTGCCACAAGATCGAAGTATTAGCACGATTTCATGTCCAAGGATTCATAAAGGCATTGCATATGTTGAACACCTATATTAGGGGCTATCTATCTTGGATATTAATGAAAAAGGTTGGAAATATGTATGGTCTTGAGTTTTTGGGAGTGACTCTTTCTATAGAGGGTTCACAAAAGGACTCACATGAGGAGTCACAAGAAGTTATATTCTTCATGTGATTCATGTGATCCAAAAGTGGCCTTGTGAAAGAATTTGTACTTATGCATAGAGGATTTTTATTGATGTTGTCTCATGAAACGATGAAGTCTCTCAGTGAATAGATAAGGAGGTTTCATGGATTAGGATGGGTTAGAGCCTTCGAGTCTACATCACCGGGCCGAGTAAAGGAGCACTGTGAGGTTGAGGTTCCATGACGCCATAGGGCGCATGTCCACTGGTGTGTGTACTTGGACATTAGTCTATGCATCACCAATATACAATCAGATGACCCCATGAGGTCTTGTGATGAACTCTTTTATATCTCCTTCATCCAGGGTGTTACATGGGGTGATATCCATGTATAGGGTTACATGCGAGCGATGCAAGATAGGAGTCTCATGAAATTCTCGTGACTAAAGGTGGGGCTTCAAGAATGGATGGATTCTCTATTTTTGTGAATTCTCAAACCTCATGGGTCTCACGTGATCATGTGAACACCACTCAAGAAACATGTGTCTCATGACATTCGGTTCTTCATGTGACCGCTTGATCATGAAAAGATCACACGGTCAGCCTTCGTGATTACCTGAGGAGTTCTCTAGTAGGTGATGGTCAGCTTCCCTTGTTTTTTGTAGCTCCTTCCCCTCTCCCCTTGTGTGTGTTTTCTGGATGGATAAGGTTTTATATAGTTTGCACCATGCTGAGTATGGCACCTCTTATAATGGGATAGAGGATGTGTGCACCGGATGACGTGATGAAAATCACATTGCATGATCATTTAATTTATCATTTAAAGCCTCCATTATTCTCCTTTGTCATCGTGTAATAAAAAAACTGAATTAAATTGGATGGAAAATGTGTCGGAGGTGGATGGGGTTTCCAGTCGCTAATTTTTTTGTGAAAACCCATCAATTTCCCTTGCCCAATTCACATGAACAAATAATGTTCATGAAATGGATTCGAGCATTTTTAGGGGATCTCATGGATGGCCACTATAAATCTAGGTTTGGATATCAAGATGAATAGATTTTTTTATCCTATACTCGATCATAAATTTTCAAAGTACTGTAGAGATGGTAGTGACGTCAAGAGAGTCTCGGGTGTGCCTTGAGACGTCAAACTAGGGTGTTGGGAGGTTGAAAATGAGGATCTTTCCACATGTGGGTTTATATTAATTTGAATTTTCAAGGTGTGGGACTGGTTTGAGTTTAGTTTGTGAAGAGAAGGATTGGGATAGATCGATGGGATCAGTGGATGGCTCGATTGGATGGTGAGGATCATCAAGGGGCATGATCGGACAACCCATATTCGATCAGCATGAAAATATCATGTCCCGCATCTAACTCTCATGTCACCTCCCCTCTAGTATATAATTCATTCCATGGATACTATTTTTCAAGCCAGCAAAGGGGTCAACACCCATTCCACATGCATTGCCTCCATTACGTGGGCCTTGTCCAACCTATGCATGCACGCCTGTGGGATTGTGCACCACGAACCCTATACACAGGCTCATATTGTCTCTCACAAGAGTTGTGCTCCCCCGCTAGTCCATTTTATGTCCTAGGATAACTCCCATGGGTGTGGTCGACCTTTGGTCCCACATGGGACCTAGTTGAATTGGCCTAGCTAGCTAGTGGCTAGCCATAATTTTTTATAAGGGTGGTATCAAAAGTAAGAATAAAATTATTATTAGAATAAAAGAGTCCCAAAATGATCCCCCTTGAATCCCTTAGACTTTATGTATGCTATTTAAAACTATTACATTGTGGTACTTGATTCTTAGACAGGAAAGTGTGGAATGCTCAAATATCAGTGAAAAAAAAATGCCCCCTGCCAGAATGAGATTCATCATAAATAAAGAATTTGATTCAAAGGTAAACGCATGTCAATTTTCCGCATATCTAAATATATGATGATTCAAGATACTGAAAATCCTGATAGGATATGTCCTAAGTATGTCTGAGAAACTCCTTACTGTTATGAATATAATACATCTAGTCACAACTTCTCTGTTGGATCCAATATAGGAATTATCTTTACCGGGACATGGATACCCTAAAATGGAATGTATATGCATTCCAAAATTGAACAGGTATTGGGTAGAATGGAACTTGTGTCTAGATCTGAAATAAAATACTTTGTATGTATCTATGTATCCCATGAGGATGGGAATAAATTCACACATGGTTTTTAAATATACCACTTATGCATACCAAACTCACGCATAGGAGACATAGGTTCCTAGATAAAGAACTCTATGATGAATGTCCTTATGTATATCTAAATCATACATAGGAGGGAGATATCACTATTTTTTGATGAAATATTGAGTAAAGATTCATGTTTCATAGGAGATGTTGAATAGATCATCCACGATGCCCATCCTTTATGTGTAACACCAAATAGATCCAATCACCTTGATTTGAGTGCTTGTCTTCAAACAGGTTTATCTTTGAAAAATTTTCATGAACTTCCACTGACATGAAATTCTTCATTGGTGCACCTGCTCTAGTAGTCTTGAGATCGTCTAATTTACAAGGACAATTTTTACATGATATACTTCTTGAATTCTCTAATATTTTTCTAAGTTGAGGTAATTAGAGAGCATAGATTGATTTTTTCTAACACCATATAGTGGGCCCTATAAGTTTTGTATCTTTTAACTTTCCCTAATTGTTTTCCTAAGCTTCATATGGAGGAAGACTTAGTGGTCATGGAGTTAGCTTTTTCTCAGGTTGCCTTCTTATAGGTTTTTGGTCTAACAAGTTCTATACCTTTTCCATTTTATAAATGATCAATATTTATTGGATCATATAAAGTTTATGTCCAACAAGAAGATACTCAACATTTTCCCAGGATTCCCTTGTAAGGATTTCATCTTGGAGAGTATCATGACTCTTTTTATTTTAGTTTCCTACAAGAAATACCATCGTTGTGTTGTAGTTTAGGGTCTTTGAGTTCGGACCTTTCGTGTATTATAGTTTAAGGTATTTTAGCTCAAACATTTGGGATTCCATGTATTTTAAAGTCTTACTACCAGGAATTTTATGGAATATGGGGTTAGTAGACTAGGGATGACTCAAAACACTATGGGGTTCTAAGTTCCACCATGGTGCTTCTAAGGCTCACGAGGATTGGAGTTCCTTTATTACAAGGAGGAGATTCATTTATTTAGAGGTTTAATTCCATTATTAATCGATGGAATGTACAAGAAAAGATGATATCCACTCTTTTCCAAGAACTTATGGAAGTTTCATGAGGTGAATATAGTTGATGAAGAAATTATAGGGAAGCTAGTCCCACCTTGATAGTTGGGGTGTGGGTGATGTAAGTCACAATAAAAAAATTTGAGCTAAGTAATATAATATGGGGTAGAAATTACAGGTATGTACCTTAACAGTATGGGGTCTCAGGTTCCCCCATGGTGTATTTGAGGCTCAAAAGGATTTGGAAACCCTTTATTCTAGGATAAGATGTCTCTGGTCAGTGGTACTGAGCCCCTCTATGTCAATAGCATGGCCAAACTGAGAGATCTCTTTTCCTTTCCAGGGGATATGAAATATTTGTTAAGTAACAAACATCTAGATGATGAAATTGGGTATGAAAATAAGGCTATCCAAGAAAGGATATGGAACCCTAGGGAAAGTTAGCTCTAAGTGAATAGCTCGAACCCTATGCCTTGGGGTTTTAAATCAAGAGGTGTTTCCCACCAAAAGGTTCAAGAATGAAGGGTCACATTCTAGCCTTGATAAAGGGTATGAAATGTGGTTATGTAATGTTAAGGATATTGGATCTGCCTAAATAGTCTAATATGGAGATTTTAGATCATAGTCCAAAGTGCTCAGGTCATGAGGATGGTATGGGATAGTCACACAAGGGATATCTTAAAACACAATGGGGTGCTAAGTTACTTTGTGGTGATGTAAGGATCACAATAATCAGAAATCCCTTCATACTAGGCCAATATGTCTCTAGTCGATGGGTATGAGCCCTTCTGCATTAGTAGCATGGCAGAGATGAGAGATTTATTTTCCTCTTCAGGTTAAATGAAAGGTTTTTGATGACCTGAGATATTTTAGATCATGAAGTGGGATTTATGGAAAATGTAAGATCTAATAAGGTTTCGAGCACCCTAAAAGTTTTGCCACCACCTATAGAACATATTCTCATGGTGATGAGATGTGAAAAATCATTTAATTATTTTTTTCCTGGACTAGGGGGTCCAGAAAGAATAGATTGTCTTTTACTCAGGCTATAGAGTATACCCTATGATCTTTATAGCTTATTTATTTGTGCCCTAATTTGTTCCTAAACTCTAGGGATGAAGAGTTTAGTGGATGGAGACTCAAATTTTTCTCAAGTTTCCCTTTGTGAGTTTTTAACCTGAAAAGTTATGCCCCTCTTTTTTTAGTAGTTTAAGGTATTTTGATTTGGACCATTATACACTAGAGTTTAAGGTCATGCAGATTTGACCAAAGCATGGTTAGTTTAAGGTCATTACCACATGGACATAATAAGGTAGATGTTACACAATAGGTTAATTAGGATATCTATGGTCAAGACTACTCCATCCTCCTTCTAAGTGGGAGGTGGAAATGTTGTAAATCACATATCGAGCTCCTCATATCATGATAAATTATATGTGACAGTCATTATGGGGATAACCTAAAACACAATGGGGTTCTATATTCTATCATTGTAGTGTTAGGCATATGATAATTAGGAGGCCCTTTTTATTAGACCAAGATGTCATTGATCGGTGGATCTGAATCCCTTTTTTTGTATCATGGTTGACCAATATATCTCTTTTTTCCTTTTCAAGTGTAATGAAAGTCTTGCAGAAATATAAGGCATACATGATGTGAAGTGTGGCACATGGATTGAGGTGATTTTAAAATGTGGTAGAACCACCTTGTACTTTGGTTGACCAGGGTAAGTCTCTTATAGTCCTTTAATAAGGAATGAAAAATGGTAGATGGTCTTCATAGTTTATCATCATGTAGTGGGGAAGTTTTTCGTGCAGTTTTAATGTCATGTGACCAACACATTTTCCATGTAGTTTAACATCATAAAGTAAGTACATATTTACATACAATTTAATGTCATGTGTAAAGGACACATTTCCATGCAGTTTAACATCATGCGGTAAGTACATACTTCCATGTAGTTTTATGTCATATGATAAGGACATAGGAACTAACATGAAAAATTGAAAATACTACGGTTCTGCCCAAAGATAGAGATTATGGCATCACTACTTATCTCATCAAGATGAGAATCAATCCACACTTAGTTCTTGAATGGTAAATAATCTATGCAAGTCTGACCCATACATGGAAGTAGGAATTATTTCTGTTGACTATTTCATGTGGGCCAAGTATAGGATATTTATGAATTACTACATATCTCATGAGGATGAGAATCAATCCACACATAGTTCTTGATGTTCTATGTAGTTTAACGTCATGCAGAGAGGATGAAGGGGGATTAAAATGAATTGATTGGAAAAAAAAAATTGGACCCAAAAATGGAGACTAGGTGTCAGTTTTTATATCATGAGAATGAGAGTCATACCACACGTAGTTCTAAAAATTCCATATAATTTAATTCCATACAGTTAGGATTGGAACATGTCGAGGTTGATATGCCTCAACTTTCTCATTTGTGTAAGCCTTTGTCGTAATTAATAAGCCCACATGAGCTATTATCAGTGTGAGAAACAAGGAATGACAAGGTCCCTATGTAGGATTGGGGTTTTTTCATCATGTGGTGGATAGACCAATATACAAGATTGAGGAATCCTAATGTATCTCATTGAAAATGAGAATCAAGATATACATTTTTCTATAAGAACCATGCATTTTAACATCATGCGGAAAGGATATAGGTGACTCAACATGAATGGGGATGAATATCATAAATCTTTTTAGTTTTATGTCATGTGGTGAGAACATTGGGACACCTATCATAAAGGGATAATTTATAGGTTTGTACAGTTTAATGTCATGCGGTAAGTACACTGGATCACCCAAAGTAGAAGAAAAATAATCCTATGGTTGGACCCAAAAAATAGAGGTTCAGGATTCACTATATATCCTATTATGACAGGAATCAATCCATATGTAGTTACTTTGAAATTTTGTAGTTTAACGTCTTATGGAAAGGATGGACTTTGTACATTTTAACATCATGTGGTCAGGACAAAGGATGCCATATAGTTTAACATCTTTCTGCCAGGACGAACTTGTACATTTTAACTTCATATACCTAGGATGAATGATGGGTCTTACACCGATGCGGACACCATTTTCTGTAGTATAGGATGGTGCATAGCCACATTAGGGTTTAGTCTGGGCATTTCTGTGTAGTGCCAAGTGAACACATATTAGTGCAACTACAGAAATGCAATGTACACATCTTTATCTTCAAGGGGAATGGAAGAACTAATCAGTGTAGTCCCCAGGGCTTCATCTATTCCCATATTTATCTACATGGGATCATATATGGTGGTAGAAACACCTTCCTCAAATTTTGTAGAGGTGTTCTTGAGATCATCCTTATCTCCCTCCATTTTCGAGCCTGTGGGAACACTTCTAGATGAAGATGGAAATATGGGGGCTACTCTATCGCTGTCAGGGTGAGAGAGGCCATAAGAGGAGACATCCCCATCCCCTGCTATGAAATTTTTTACAAATGGATATCAAAGATATTATTCTTTGATGATTTCATTAGGGAAAGGAAGGTATTTAACCTCTAGGATTATATATGTGACCCCATCTATATTTATGGGGAGTATATAGTCATTGTCGATCATACAATAGGGATTAAAAGGGGAGGTCCCCAAGTCATTGGGAGCTACAACCTGTATATAATCATCCACCACTGGTTTCTTACCTCCCTTCTTGTAGGAATCTATTTTAGCATAAGTGACTCTACAAGTCTCAAAGGGTTCATTGTCACCATGTGGTATGCTAAGTTTACCATCTGATGCTGACAATGTCTCCCAAAATTTGATAGTTTCATAGTTTATCATCCTATGAAGAGGGAGACATCCATGAAATTTTTCATCATGCGGTAAGGACATAAAGGGGGAGTACCTCTAAAGGGGTATGTATGACACAGCCTGCTATAACCCAATGTGAATGGGAACTATGGAGCCGATGTTGTGTCATATGTTCCCAAGGAAGGCTTTTGGTTAGGCCTAAAGACAAAGTGTTTGGGAGTCACTATGTATCACATAAGGATGGGAATCAAACTACACGTAGTTCTGGAATGTAGGCGAGGTAGGAGACCAACACTAGAAATGGTGGTCCTATCAGTTGAGGTTTATAAGAACATATATTTTTATGTCATGTAGGGGGACATCAACCATGCAGTTTACTATCATGCATTCAGGACTCATGGTATACCCTTTATCCCCTTGTATTTAGGATGGTAATGAGCATTTCTCCAGCTTCCATTCCTTATTTTGTGTGGGGAAACCTTTTTTTTAATTCCTAAGATCATGTGATCTATGCTCAGTGCGATAAAAAAGGATCAAAAAGGGATTATTTCCCCATTTAGGGGTGATGGAGGATAGGATAAAAGTATTTTATGCCACGTAGTGACTAGACCAAGATATAGGATCAAGGTTTCTATATGTATCTCATTGAAAATGAGAATCAATCCGTACACATTTCTAGAAGAATGGTGTAGTTTAACATCGTGCTCTAAGGACATAGTCCATGTTGTTAAACATATTGTGGTAAGAACATGAGATCCATGCAGTTTAACATCTTACAGCGAGGATGATGGACACACAGTTTAATGTCGTGTGGTAAGTACATCATCTATGTAGTTCAATGTATTTAAATGAGGACTATTGAATAACCTATCAGTATATTAGCTCATATGAAGGAGATTGGACAAATCTTATTCATATTACATGAGTTTTAGGATCTTTCAACTCTATCAAGCCTACAGATACAGGTTCCTCCAACCAATATTTGAAGACAAAGAATATTTCTGTTGTGTTCCTTATAATTTAATGGTATGGGTAATAGTTTTCATGGCCTATCAACCCTTCATAAATTGGATTTATCATCATTAGGATCTATATCAAACCATTATCCATGGCATAATAGAAATACCATGAAACATGTTTGGATTAGAAGGAATATAATTTTTGTCACCTTTCTTCAAGAGAGAGGAAAACAAATCACTTCTCCCATGTATTATATGTACCAACATTGGTGTGGGTCTATGGTTGAGTCTGGATTTTGGGATACAGGGTGTCGATATCTATTGATCTGGGGTTAGGTGATGAACCATTGTGGTTCTTGGATAATACGGATGATTCCCATTGATTAAAAGGCCCTGAATTTCCTAAGGTTTTTTGTGGTGACACCTGAGTTTGGAATTTTTCTTAATTATCCCTAATATGTAGGTAGAAAATATGGAAATTCCTCTAGTCTTGTGGGATTGGTTGAGGTCGAACAATTTATGGATTTCACCTGATGGGGGATGACAAATATAAAAAATCACCATCTCTATGGGCAAGGGAACTTCACTATAAGATGGAATTTCATAGACAGATGTTGAATCATCATCCTGAGATAGATACCTCAATAGTATTCCCAAAATTATCTTCTAGATATTCCTATTCTCTTTTTGGATTCGAGTGATTTTTTCTCCTGTAGAAATTTCCATGTCATCCTCAAGGGGCTGGCTCGCAAGATCCATGAAAATACCCTTTCTCGTATCAGTGTTAGGGTGAGTGGATTATAGAGGGAATTATGACATGGACCCAATGGACTGAATCCACTGTTTACACTATCCATGTGATCCATTTTTATTATCCTATGAAATTCTAACAAGGTTGGAAACACCTTCTATATATGCCTAATAGATACCACTGATCCTTTATGTTCTTGTTCTAGTGACAGATGGTAGTCTAAAATTTTGTGACTTAGATGACTATAGGAGGGTATGATTTGACCCTTCATATGTTTTATTTTTTGTATCTTATGAGGAGTCTCCATATCTGACAAATATCATATTGACTGAGACACAAGCCAGATGGTTCTCCTCCTTGATAAAGTATCTTGTCTAAAAGGTTGGTGTATGATGTACCATTTGGGGGTTCGGTTCACATGATACCATTTGAGGGGTCAATTCTCATGATGAAGTTGATCCTAGGGTAAAATATGGTAAAAATTCCCCCAGCCTTATGGGATGGGGTGTTCCTTGGGACTCTGCGATCATTGTGTCTAGTTGAGACGAAGTTAGAGAATCCTGGCTGGTAGTGATCTAAGATTGATCATGGGCCACTGGTAGACCTCAATCAGATTGGTAGAAGTAGGGATATGAGCCTTCTATGTATATTCATTGTTTGGATACCCCAGGTGAGCTATCCTACTGGGTTCCTCATCCTGGATAGTTGGTGTAGGCACAACCTCCTCTACAGCTCCTTGTGGGATCATGGCCACATATTGGCGATGATGATCAGAATGGATTGGATCATCCTAGGAAGCTCTTGTGTCATTTAGTTGTAACATTGACCATCCTCATTCACCTACTAGACATAGGGAAGTTTTGTGTTTCTTCATTCCATCGATAGGTTCTGGAAGTAGTTGAATGTGGAAATAAGGGCCACTTCCTCTCCCACGACTTATCGTGGGAAAGACGGCCGATTGGAACTCATCCTATGAGGGATTTCATGAGTTGATTCAAGATTCGTGATGTAGCTTTTGATGTGATATTCTTGTCCTAATATGTTCACCAACTGATGAAGGAAGTGGTATGTTGGTGATAACATACTTCAGGGCCTCAAGGCCAAAGTAGCTTGTCCAACGATCTCAAGATTCATTGGCATGTTTAAGGATGTCATTTAGATTTAATGGAATCTTCAGAAGTCCCTGGAAGAAGAAATAAATATATCTTATCAGTGCAGTATAATTTATAAGAGTACATTTTCAATAAATTACTTTCATAGTTAAATTATAAAGAGGTGATCCTTTATTTTTACACGAGGTCTAGTGAGTTTAAAAGAAACATGTTAGGTCCACTGTTTTTATATGTGATGAGCACAACATAAACTATCTCAAATGGAATTAGGTAAATCTATTCTTTTCTGACCCATGAAATGGATGACATAGTTAAAATAATTCATATCAGGTTCACTAGTTTTTGTTTTCTAGTTTTAAGGCATGGAATGGGTTTAGCTCAATGGTTTGATTGTGTGGGGTTTAAGGCCTCAATCAATTGCTCACATCAGGTTTTTCATATATTTCATCTTCCTTAAAACTCCCTACAGTTCCCTCATCTATACCTGGGTAAAGTCTTACTTTCCAAAGGTCATTGATCATCTAGGTTTTCAGGCCCAGTGGCACTTGGGGACTCGCATTAGTCAAGAGGATGGGAGGTTGGGATCACCACACCCTTTTAGGGGGAATTGTTTCCTACTCAGAGACTCTCTTATAGATATAATATATGGTCATGAAATACTTCCCAGACCCTAATACGAGATTAGTTACCCCTGTCTCAATGAATTGATTACAAACATGTATCGATAGGAATAATGGTTTTCATATCATAGTTCCTCTATTGCTCCCTTATTTAGTTATTATGCTTTGGGTTATGGATATGTTTGAGAAATATAGAGTTAATTTATTTCTAGGGAAGTGGTTGGTGTCTTAGAGATGTGATTGAACCTATAAGAGGTGTCCTACATATCCTATTAGAATAGAAATCAAACCCAACGTAGTTTGTTTGACATAGTTTAAGGTCATATGACGGGACCCTTGCATGTAGTTTAATGTCATATAGTAAGGATGTGAATGTCAGGCTCAGACCTCAATGAGGCTTCCTACATATCCTATTTCAAACAGGAATCAAACTCTACACAGTTCTTGAAACATACAACTATTCCATGAGAGATATGACATTGTAATCCCTATTAGGGGCTTATGTATATGAGACTACCTAGGATTTATTCATTGAGGATATAGACCATTAAGTGGAGATGAGATGTAATTAGGCTTAGATTCCAATGGTGATTCCTCATTAGGGGAATTCTCATCATTCTATTGGTACAATCATCACTAGTCTCTAAGATCACGTGATTCATGCTTGACGTGAGAAACAATAGATAGCGGTATATTGGACACTTTACATATGATAATATCCTTGCGGAGCTTACACATTAAATTTTTCTTTTGAGTGGAATGATCACCCATATCATGAAGGATATGGTATGGAGCTTGGGCCTTAGGATTATGTACTAAGTATCAAAAATATGGTTGGAATCAGAGTCTTTGTAGTTCAATTCAACCCAAACTTTCTGATGGGTCTGAGGTACTTGAGGGCATGATTATATATTATAATTAAAATGTGTCCCATGCATGATTCTTCTTCTTGTCTACTGATGGACGAGTAAGGATGACAGACTTATGGGAGGATTTAATCATATAATGTAGGAATAATTGTAATGGGAATATACTTACACTGAATTGGATTCCTATTTGAGATCATTCCTTAGGAAGGATTCCTACGTATCCCGGTTATGGTGATAATTATTGTTCTTGTAGTTCAGTTATCTCTTAACCCGCTGATGGGTTTAGGTGGATGATCACACTCAGAGACATTATGGTTATCCCAAAGACTTAGGAATGCTAGGGACTTATATCAAAATAGATTACCTATAGTTGGGGACATGTTATATTTTGTTGGTAGTTGAGGCTTACACATTAAGGCTGCCCGGTTGGTCGGGGCTTACACTCTGAGGCTGCTTGATTGGTCAGGACTTACAAACTGAGGCTTCCAATTTAATCTACTCATTATTTATCCTCTTTAGTATTAAAGAGGGGTGGTGGTGACCATGAAGGTCTATCTGAGATCATGATGTCAGTAGGGTCACATGAGTGCATGACCCTTTCTCATCAAGGACACTTCCCTCCTCAAAGGGGAATACAGCTGAAGATTCTTAGTCGGGGTCTACATGGCATGAGTCCATGTTGGCATACCAGACAAGGCTGACACATCCCAAAGAATTTTCTTGGCATGTCTTGGTCATCTACTGGGTAGGTCTTGATTTTTTTCCAGATATTTTGGGGCACTAATATGGTAAGGAAGACACATCCAAGGGTGTCTGTTTGAACTATTATCATGCCTTGGATGTCTTTTTATAGGTGAAGTAGGCATGTCTAAGACACTTCACATGACCAAAGATTGCATTCCAGGGGTCTTACACATGATCAATTGGATTGTCTCAAATGTCTTCACCTGGTTGAATAGTACATGTCAAAGGGCTTCTCATAATCAAGATGAACATTTCTGGGATCTCCTGTATGATTAAAGTAAACATGACTGGGGTCTTGCACATGATCAAACTAACTAGTCTGTGGACTATTTTATTTCAATATGAAAACATCTATGGAAAATCACATGATCACTTTTACAAGTCAATGACTCCTTAGAATGATCAAAGTGCGTTTTCTAGGATGTCTTCATGTGATCAAGGAAGGAAGATTCAAGGTTCTTCACATGACCTATCCTATACTCGTCTCATGAAATTGATGATATGTTAATGGGCTATTGTGAATTCAACTCATTTTGTTCAGAACATGTATCATGAAAATGTGGATGTTTCAAGGTTGACCAAGGATATCACAAGGCCATCGAAGGGTCTCATGATCACATGTCCTTGAACCATTCATGTGGTAGGGTCCCATAGATATGTTTAGGATCCTTGTGCTCATCCAAGTGTTTGTGTGCATGTCTAAAGGGATTCTGTCTTAATTTTAATTGTCAAATAAATATGACTGAGTGTATATGTTGGAGGTAGGTCATGTCCATAAGCGCATGTGTTCATGAATGGTATGTTCTCATGATTCTCCTTTATTAATGTGAACTCCCAAGGGGATTGAGAGCCTATGTACGTGTGTAGAGGCTTCCCCATGGCACTGCCAGCAATGGAAGGAGTCTATGATGCATGCGAACAAAGGCTTGGCTGTGGATAAAGACCATATAAAAGCTGGTTAATAACAACATGAGGGATCCACATGAATATTCATCATCCATTCTAATCGCATGACCCTAGAGGGGTCTCACAAAGGTTGTTTCCACCCTTTATCGGTCTATCTATAGATTTCTCCTTCATGGGTGAGGGTGCATCTTACATGGAGAGGGTGCATGGACTATGGAGATCTAGTACTTAATTCTTTCATGGGGGTATCTTTGAAATATGTACGCATGCATTGAGAGTCATAAAGGCTCTTCTTTCCACAAGACCGAAGGATTATCATGATCACATGTCCAAGGATGCATGAAGGCATCGCATATGCAGAGTGCCAATATTAGGGGTTATCTATCTTATCTATTAATGGCCAAGGGTTCACCTTATATAATCATGAGTTCATGGGAGTGACTTGTTTTATAGATGGTTCACACAGGGAGTTACATGGGGAGTCACATGAAGTTGTATTCTTCATGTGATTCACATGATCCAAAAGGGACCTTGTGAAAGGTTTTGTACTTACACGCAGTGGTTTCCCACTAATACTATCTCAAGAAGTATGAATACTCATGATGCATGGAGAATGAGGTTTCATAGCTTGGGAGGGGTTCAAGCATTTGATTCTGCATCATAGGGCCAAGTAAAGGATCACTGTAGGGTTGAGGTTCCACGATGTCTTAAGGTGAATGTCCACTGGTGTGTGTCCTTGGACACCAGTTTGGGCATCGCCTGTCTACAATCTCATGACCCCCATGAGGTATTGTGATGAAATATTTGATCTCACCATCATTTGAGGTGTTTCATGGGGTGACAGCCATGTCCAGGGTTTCATGTGAGCAAAACAAGTCGGGCGTCTCATGGCATTTGCATGACTGAAGGTGGGGTTGTGGGCATGGATGAAAGTCCTATTTTAGTGAACTTGTGAACCTCATGGGCCTCATTTGATCATGTAAACACCACACAAAAACCAGTCATCACCTGAAATTTGGTCCGTCATGCAACTGCCTGATCATCATAAGATCGTGTGGTCAGCCTTGACGATTACCTGAGGAGTTCTCCGGCAGGAAGCAGTCAGATTCCCTTATTTTTTAGATATCCTTCCCCTATCCCCTTTCATGTGTTTTTATGGATGGATCAGGGTTTATATAGGAATCATAATACCGTGTATGGTTCCAATTTTCATGGGATGGAGGATGTGTGCACTGGCTGACGCGGTGAAGATCTCATCGCATGATCATTTCATTTTATCATGTGATGCCTCTAATCTTCTCATGTGGCATCACGTGATCAGAAGAATCTTAATTAAATAAGAAATAAAATGTGTCAGAGGCAGAAGGGTTTCGTGGTAATTGAAGTGTTTGTAACAACCTGCCGATTTACCTTGCCCTGGTTTCATAAACAAAGGATGGTCATGCGATGTCTTCGAGCACTGTTAGGGGATCCTGCAGATAGCCACTATAGATTCAGGTTTTTATCTCATGATGACTAGATATTATCATCTCATAATCACTCAGATATCAAAAAAGTATCATATAGATTCCAGTGACATTGATCAAGTGTCGGGTATGCCCCGGGATGTCTGATCAGGGTGTTGGAAGGTTGCAGAAAAGGGTATTGTGGTGCATGGGTTTGGTTTGATTTGAATTTTCAAGGCGCATGACTTGTTTGATTTTGAGTTTGTGAAGATCAGTATTGGGACAGATGGCACACATCATTGGGGGCATGAATGGATGGCCCATATTTGATCATTGTAAAAATATCGTATCCCATATCGAACTACCATGATGACTCCCCTCTGGGTTATAAGCCATTCCATGGCTACTATTTGTTTGATCCAGCAACAAGGTCAGCACATGTACCACATTAATCACCTCCATTATGTAGGCCTTGTCCCATCTATTCATGTGCATGGGGTCCTGAAAAACATGGACCCTATACATGGGATCATCTTGTCTCTCGTGTGAGCTATACTTTCCCATTGGTCTGCTAGATGACCCAAAATGACTCCCATGGGCATCGTTGACCTGTGGTCCCACATGGCCCCTAGTTGAATCAGCCTAGCTGGCTAGTGGCTAGTCATGTTTTTGGATAAGGGTGGTATCAAAACTAATAACAAAATTATTAGTATAATACTTGAGTCCCAAAGTGACCCCCCTTAAATCCACAAGCCTTTATGTATGCCATTTACAATTATTACTCTGTGGTCCTTGAGTCTTTAGAAGAAAAGTGTGGAATGCACAAATATTGGTGCCAATAAAGTTATGTAATAACAACTATTTAAAACCAAGATAATTTTGGTTGGTAATGTGAGGTGTTAGTCCTTGATAGCTACAACAGTAAGTTTAGCCTAGTTGGTTTATTGAAGATCTACCTCTCCTTAATAAAACTTTATAAATCTACTTGGTTCCTCCATTTGAATATATATGTGAGCACAAAAATATATATATAATACCCAATTTTATAAAAAGATAAATTACACTTGATAACAAACACACCGGAATCTTCCCCTTGCTTCTTTGGCTAGGTGCATTTTTTCTGTGGCCCTTCTTACCACATGAAAAACAGACAACATCTTATTCCCTTGATTTCCCCTTGATCATCCATTTCTTGAAAGGGTGTGATAAATCTATGGGCTTAAATCTCTTTGCTTTCCCTTTCCATTTTTTCACCATAAGGATGGATGTTTTTTCACACTTTGTATCCTTATCTATATAGAAAACAAAAGAAAGAAGGTTTGAAAGATAATTCTCAATGTTTTTCAAATTAAAATTCATAACAAAGTTGGAGAACATATAAGGGAGTAATTCTATAATGATGTCGGTTCCTAGTCATTCGGGGATTTTAAACCCTATAACCTATAAGTTCTCAATGTAACCAATGATATTGACTACATAAGTCCTTGTTGGGGAACCCTCTCCAAACATTCTCTGAAAGAGCACCATGGAAATCTCAAATTGTTCCTATTTAGCTCTCCCCTAGAAAATACCACAGAGGTTATCAAGCATTCTATACACATCCAGGTTTTCATGAGACTTCATTAGTTCACTAGACATCAATAAAAGTATAAAACCTTGAATGTTTACTATGTTGCTCAAATTTTTTTCATAGATAATGAACTCTTCATAAATTTCCTATTCAGTAGGTGGATCAGACATTGAAGATTCAAGTAAGTAAAATTTTTGTTCATGGAATAGAATAACCTAAAGTTGTCTAAACCACTCTTGGAAGTTACTGTCAGTTAGAAGGTTATCTTTCAGCAATATTGATCATAGGAATAGTGTGGATGATTTACTTGTCATTTTATTCCACAATTAAAAATATTAAATTATTAATAATTTTATTGATTACAAAATAAGTGAGATATAATAAATTAAATTTTTTATTTTTTTACATATCAAATCTTCCACTATTTTATCAAATCTCAATATCCCTCACCATTGAACTCAGAATGTCTATTTGATTTAAAATTATAGTGGAAAGTATCCCCATTACTTTTCTTAATGATCCAAACTTTGGCTGTGAAAACCATAAGAAATTAATTAGGTGGGTTGTCTTTCCAACTGCGTACATGTAGCTCCTTGATCTGTTGAGTGAATTACCCTATCCTAAAATCCTAGCTTGGATTTCCTCAACACTTGCCTCCAAATTTGTATTAAACAGACTTTGGTCATTAAACTCAATACAGATTTGGTTAAGTCAACCCAAAACTCTCATGATAACTCATTGATAAGTGTCCAAACTTTGCCCATGTATTTCACTTAGTTCTATGGTTTCATTCCTAATTAAGTAATAGAGAACTTAGTCTAACTTAATATTTGATTATGGGGTTTTAATTTATTATGCATAATTTTTATATTTATTTTCCTTTAATTTTATTGTTAATATTAAGTGGATGCCATGTAATTAATTAACCATATTGTATAAAACATTTATGCATAATTCATTTATTTAATTTTAGTCACTGCACATTAATTCATTTATTTATTTGATTGCAGCCCTACATCCATAAAATAAATAATTACATAGATAGAAATAGATAATTAATTAAATGACTCATTCATGATATTTATCTAATGATTGATTTAATGAGAGAAAATTAAATTAACCTTTGACCTAGGAGAAATAAATCTCATTGTTGGTCTCGACATGAGTTATAAAATTCCACTTATCCACCTCTGTATCACCTAGGGAGGCATCATTATGGTTTTTTCTTGAACCTCGTCCACATGCCTTGGGATGCTCCATTAATTAAAAATATTTATTACTCACATGCACATGAGGGGAACCAAAGGATTGGTTAAAGTAGATTACATAAATATCCTTAGACACGTAGGTCAAACATAATAATGGAGGGAGGGACGAATCATATGCAATCATTTAATTTAATATTAAATAATTGAAAACTCATGTAATAAATAAAAATAAAAAAATACAACACATACACAGGTCTTGGTCAAGCTCATGAATGGTCATACATGCAACAAATAAACCAATGTAAATGGATATCATTATTTTTATTATTATTATTTAAGATAATCGTGCTTCCATTAATTAATTAATTAATTAATTCCCTTTCATCTTAATGATCATCCAATCTTATTGGGAGATATCCTTAATTAATATAATTCATGTAAAATAAACAGCAGAACCAATAATGTCATATTAATTATAGTAAATTAATTGAACATTTAAAATTATTTAAAACCATTATTAAATATTCAAACACACAAAGGTTTTCCAATCAATAAAATAATATTTTATTACTTCAATGTTCAACTTTAATGTAATTTTAATTTTTTCATTAATGGGAGACTACACAGTGTGTACATCCAGTTACACTCCATATACCTCGGTCACTATATATCCAAGTCACCTGATTGGGTATTCGACATGTTAACTCAAATAGACTACATGAAATTTACATGTTAGCTACACACCCTATATCAAATTTACACGTGACAAGTTGTCCTGGTTAACACGCTGTGTGAAATAAAATCATTATATGTAATTAATTACTCATTGCATCTAGATACAATGTTTATTGGTATATAGTGTGTTCTATGACTTGTGAACATGAAATACATAAACCAAGTGGTTTTAGTTTAAAAGAATCTAAATATCCATATTGATGTAGTTTAGTCAAGTGCTTTTAATTTACATGACCTAGCTCATGATTCCATAGTTGGGTGTGGTATGATTCATGTGAAGTAACTTTGTTATCAATTTCCATTATTTGTTTCATGTAATCCAAAACATAAATACTGTTATTTAAATGTGCCTTACTGTAAAAAATTATATCTTTATAAAAGAAGATACATGTATTCCCAAATTGAAAAATAAATCCATTTGTATCAATTCTAGATACAGAAATAATGTTTTTGGTACCTAAAGTCACATAATAAAAACTCTTTATAACTAAGATCATTCTGATCAGTAATGTGAGGTGGTAGTCCCCGATAGTTACAGTAGTTATTTTAGCCCTGTTGGATGCTTGAAAATCTACCACTCCTTAGTAAATCTTTCTGAATCTACTTGGTTTATGTATTTGAATACATATGTGAGTACCAAAAGATTTATGTAATAACCAATTTTTAGGAATAGATAAATTGCACTCGATAACAAATTCACCTTAATCTTCCCCTTGCCTCTTTGGATGGGTGCAGTTTTTCTTCGAGTGGCCCTTCTTGCCACATGAAAAATAGACTGAATCGTATTCCCTTGCTTTCCCCTTGATCTTCCTCTTTACAAAAGGGCATAAAAAATAATAGTTCTTAAATCTATTCACATTTCCTATACATTTTTTCACCATAAGGATGGAAGGATTTTCATGCTACGTATCCTTATCTACTTGGTGAAGAGGAGTAAGGAGATCTAGAAGAGACTTCTCGGTGTTGTTCATATTAAAATTCACAACAAAATTGGATAATATTTGAGGGAGTAATTCAAAAATGAGGTCATTGACTAGTTATTTAGGGATTTTAAACCCTATAACCTATAATAATACAATGTATCCAATGATCTTGACTATGTGAGGCACAACTGGGGAACCCTCTCCAAGGTTTATCTGAAAGAGTGCCTTGGAAATACCAAACCATTATTATCTATCTATCTCCTAGTAAAGACCACGAAGGTTCTCAACCATTCTCTATGTATCCATGTTTTTGTGATACTTAATTAGTTCACTAGATATCGATGAAATCATAAAAACATTAAACATCAACAATGTCGTTCCAATTTTTTCATGGACAAGGAACTATTCATCATTCCCCTCTTTAGTAGGAAAATCAGGCATTGATAATTCTATCATGTAAGATTTCTATTCATGGATTTAAACAACATGAAAGTGACTAAACCACTCTTAGAAGTTACAATCAGTTATGAGGTTATCCTTCTCCGATATTTATCATAGGGATAGTTTGAATGAAGAACTTTTCATGTTATTCTAGAATTAAAAGGTGAAAATTATATGTACTTTTCTTGATTATGAAATATGTGATAAATTATAAATTAAATTTTTTATTTATTTATTAAATATCCAACTATTTTATCATGTCTCGATATCCCAAACCATTTAACTTGGAATTTCAAGTTGATTTTACATTCTAGTGGAAAGGATCCCCATTACTTTTCTTAATGGTATAGACTTTATCCATGAAAATAATTGTTGATATGTTATGTGGAGTATGATATACTATATAATACCAAATATAGGATCGAAATAATATAGATACTGAATGAAGTATCAAATAATGCTCAAAATACAAGAGGGGGGTGGATTGTATTCTTTAAAAAATTCTTTTGTAAATTTTAAAGATGGTTATGTTTAACAAGGTTAAACAAGGTAATTCACAATACCTCTAATTCTACACACTTTCTATATTTTGGAAATATGATTCTGAGAAAGTTATTCCAGAAAATATGGTTCTGGAAAAAGAAACTTGATGAAAGTTTACAAAGATAAAGATTCTACCATAAAGCATGTAGAATCTTACTAACTCAGAGTATACAAGTATGAAGAAGTATAAGATAGTTATATTTTCCTCAACAATCAAAATACAGCGGAAAACATGAAACAAACAAGTATCAAATAATAAGTATTTTAACCCAAAGAGAAGGGTATCCAACAACCTTGGATAAAGGTCCCTTGATTTATACTTTCATGAAATTATGTCTTACCCACACTAGGGTAAGCCCTCAATATGAAGATCGGATTCTGTCTTGTTATCCCCACAAGCCCTCAACTTCAAGGTAGTTTGAACATCTATCTTCCTTAGCAAGGAAGCCCTTAAACTTTAAGGTAGTCGGCACCTCTGTCTTCCTATTCCTGGAAGCCCTCGAATGTACTCACCAACATTCGGAGTCGCACGAAGAAATTCTGAACAAGGTGTTCAGTATGCACAAAGCAATAAATTCTCTCTCTCTAGAAATCACTTCAGCAGCATTTAATCTCTAGATTGATCAACTTGTATTGAGCTCTTTCAAATGAGCTCCAATTTATAGGCACAGCTTCAGCGGTCGGCTCCCTCCTCCAATGGTCATATTTTTCCTTGAATTTCATAGGGACCTGTACACATGTCACTCAAACAATGGTTAGTTAGTAACTTAATGCCAGACAACATTTTATAACAAAAATGAGTGTAAGAAAAAATATGGTTACATAAACAAAATCAAATATTCAGAATGTATGAAAGTAAAAGTTCTGAGTCTAACCAAAAATATATTCGGTGTCTATAATACAAGTATATTCGGATTCTGTTTTCTAAGGATTTCAGAACCTGAACTTACAAAGTTTGGAGTCAGAGTTCATGAGAATTTGGAGTCAGAAATCATAAGAGTTCAGAGTCTAAATTCAGAGAACTCAGAGTCAGAACTCATAAGAGTTCGAGGTCTAAATTCAGAGAACTCGGAGTGAGAATTCAGAATAGGTTGGAGTCTGAATTTAGAGAACTCAAAGTCAGAACTCATAAGAGTTTGGAGTCTAAATTTAGAGAACTCAGAGTCATAACTCATAATAGTTCAGAGTCTTAATTCAAAGAACTTGGAGTCAGAACTCATAAGAGTTCAGAGCCTGAATTCAGAGAACTCGGAGTCAGAATTCGTATCCTGAAAACAGAGTTCTCTTTATCTAAGTATTATATGATTCCAAGGTTTTAGATATGAAACTTAATTTTACACTTATACAAGATAAAAAATGAAAAACATGGTAAGGATAAATTTCCATGGGAAAGGAAAATTTTCCTTATGAAAGTAAACCACATGGTAGAATGAAATTTTCCTTTAGATAAGGTGTTTGTGATTTTCAAAACATGAGGATTGGTAAATTCATAAGGAAACCTTATTGACTCAACAATCTCCCCAAACATGAAAGAATGGAAAATTCATAAGGAAACCTTATTGACTCAACAATCTCCCCCTTTTTTGAAAGCACAAACATCCTTACAGAAAAGAAAATAAGGACTTAGAAAATATTTTTCTAGACTTTGAAAATAAAACATATCTCTCTTATCATATAGGCAAATATGATTACGACTAACTCCCCCTTAGGCTTTGGAACACTAAGGATCATATTCTAGATTTTCATAATAATATTTTTCATTATCTTGAGTATGGAAATCTCCGTAATGAAAACTCCGCCTTAGATAAACTCCCCCTTACTTAGGGATATTTCTTCTTTACTTAGAATTATTATTCCTTTCTCCCACTTTGTGATTTTCAAAAAGAATTTTAGGGAATGGAAAAGAAATTATGGTACTTAAAAGATTAGTACAACACATCCAAAAGACAAGCAACCAAAAATTAATTGATTGGAAAGAATTTGTACAAGGAATAAAAGTACAACAGAAGATCGGATTGGAACACAGTTATCCTTCCTTTTCCTTCGACATCAACTTCTTGACTATAGTCATTAGCTTTTTGAGCTCCTTATGATCTTCCTCTAATCATTTAAGAAGCTGATCCTAATCCACAGCTTCCTTCTCTAAAGCCTTGATTCTTTCTTCCTGATACTTAAGAGCCTCTTCCTGAACCTTCAGGACTTCTTCCTTCTTAACAAGCTTTTCTTCTATCTCAATCCGAAGATCCCTTTATCTATTCCAGCTTTGAGCAACAGAATACAATTTCCCATTTAGATACTTTACTTCTTGAATCTGATAATTTTGCTCAAGAGTTATCTTTTCCTCAAAGATACTTGTGAGATCCTTGATTTTACCATCTTCAATGTCAAAAGCCTCCTTGACACCATCTTGGAACTCATCAAATTCTCTCAAATCTTCAACTGTCTTCTTTGACCAGCCAACCATTTTATTATAGGACCTTGTGTGGGAATCCTAGTTAATGAAGAAATTCATGAAATCAGCCTCCAGCTTTTCACATTATTCCATTACCATTGATACAGAATCCACCTTCTGATTCAAGGTGTGTTGGAGCATTGGAATCTCGAGTCAATACTCGGAAATATCGGAATGGTCCAAACCATCTTTTTCAACGACTGTACAACAAAATCATGTCCTAGAGATGATGATTCTGAATCTGAGACCTTTCTAGGTGATTCTTATTTCTCTAACTCAATTTCCTTCCTCTTTGATGATCCACCAATTTCCTTCTTCTTTACAATATGTTTTGTAGGTGTCTCAACTACCACTTGTTTTCCTTTATCACTTCTCGGAATGGCTTCCTCATCCAGAGATTTGTGTTCACTATCAGATAGCTGAACAATTCTATCTTCATCTATCTTATCCTTCTCATCTCTTTCCTCAGCATCTTTAGGATGAATAAAATGATGATTAAAACTCTCTTCCTCAAACATCTTGTTCACTTCATCTTCATCTTTCTCATCCTTTTCTTTCTGATCTTTCCTAGGTGTAGCAAGATTTGAAGATTTTGCTTCTGAAGTTTGGATTGACAATTTCTCAAATGGACTTTCCTTCTCATGAAAGTCTTCAACTTTCTTTATGAGATCTTCTGTATCACCACTACTTTCTTCTTCTTCCAATTATAGTAATACTTCTTCTTCTTCTCTTTATTTTATTTTTTCTGGAGTAACAGATGTTTTACCCAGAGTCTTAAGTAAAGCTTCTATTATGAAATATTTCGGTACTGGGATATTCTCTGATGCTTTCTCATCAGCCTTTAAAAGAGACTGAACAATCTCTGCTTCATTCATCTTCTTCTTTTACTTCTTTTCATTCTCTTCTCTTTCAAGATACTCAGTGGTTTTCTCCTTTAGGGATTTTTCTTTAACAGGGTCTAGTCCGAACTTGGGATCCCCTTCTTTTCTGTTATTCTTATCATCCCTCCATTTTGCTACAACCACATCTAGATATGCTTTCTGATTCATAGGTTTTGGAGGTGCATATTGAGCTTCCTTATTTTTGGGGATTTTCTCTTCCTCTTCTACTTCCTTCAACTTCCTATTATTTCCTCCCTTTCTTGATGGTTCAGGTACTTCTTGATTCTTCAGAACAGCTTCAGCTTCTTCTACTGGTAGGTCATAAAATTCTTATGAGTCCTTAGAAAAACCAATTTTCATCCTTTTCAGTGTATCATCACTGACTATTATAACTTTACAGTTCCTGGGCTTCGAGCTACAAGGGATTTTGAAAGATTCTAGACACTGAAAAATAAACTTAGAAAGAATAGTTGGGTACATGATAATCTGAGCCTTAATATTTCCATTCTAGATATTCTCGATCGTAATCAGAATATGATTAACCAAATTAACCTTCCTCATATTCACCAGAAAATATAAGTTGTCATATCACTCTTCTTCAATGTGTCATTTTCACCTTTTCTCGGAATGATAAATCCTTGAACCCACAATTCAAGGATAGGATTATTTTTATAGTGATGATCAATCTTCAGAGTATTGACATCTATAAGACCAAGGAAATCCATAGATTTTACCTTTAAAAAACTTCCTTGAACATCCGATAATTTGTGATAAAAAAAATCAACTTCTCCTTCATGCGGAACTCCAATCAGACTAGCTGCCTTAGTGTATGAAAGAGCAAAAGTCTTTCCATAGCCTTTGAAGGAAAACTTCTTTCTGAAATATTCCTTGAAAAAACTAACTAATTCATAAAACTCAACAAGAAAATATGGATACACTATGTCTTGAGCCCCTGTCTTGGATATGAAAACACTCTCCCATCCATTCAATTTGATGTTCTTCGAAATTATAGAATCATACTTGTTGAAGAAGTTTAGATGCACCAACATTTCTCTATACACCTGCCACTCCAAAATAGGCTTGACTGTAGACATATCTTTCTGAGATGATTCTTCTATAGACATTTGGAATTGAGAAAACCCTGAGAATTTTGGAACGGGCATAAGTAGAGGGTCATAACTTCAGCATGCGAGAGCTTGAGATTGATGTGGGAGAACCCTTCGAGGGTCCTTTATATAGGTGTTGGAAGTGAAGATTCATCTTCTAAACTCAATCCAATGGCTGAAAATTATTCTGATAAGATCTGACGGTTGATATGATAGTTGCAAGGAAAATTTGAGAGAATCTAATCTTTTGAGGTTTTTAAGAAAAACATTCTGATTTAAGGAAAAGAGAATCAAAAAATTTTAAAACCAAATGAAAATAACAGCAAGTAAATGATGATTACGAAAACATAATAAAGGAAACATACCATTCAGATTTTTAGGAAGATTATTCGTATTGAGAAAAAAATTTCATGAAGAACTTTAGATTCTTAAAAAAAATTACGAAAATAAAACCATCATTACGAAAAAAATTTGAGTACAAAAATCTCCATTACGAAAATTTTGAGTACGAAAATCTAAATTATAAAAAAAAATTAGTACAAAAATCTCCATTGCGAAAATTTTGAGTACAAAAATATTCATTACAAAAATTTTGAGCATGGAAATATTTATTACGAAAAATTTTCATTATGAAAAATTTTGAAAAACTGATTATGAAAAATTTTCATTACGAAAAATTTTGATCTATCTAACAAGAAAATATACTCCCCCTATGGAAAGGAGTTTATTATTATAAGTATATTGGTTTCAACATAGAGTTAATAAAGATTATTACCTTATGGTTATCATTCCTAACTTCTTTTTAATGTATTCAAATCTATCGGAGGGTAAAGATTTTGTGAAAATATTAGCAAGTTGATCTTGTCTTCCGATAAATTGAAGAATTATATCTCCTTTTTGTGTGTGATCCCTAAGAAATTAATGCCTAATATCTATGTGTTTTTCATGAGAGTGATGTGTAGGGTTTTTGATTAAAGAAATGGAAATAGTATTATTACACAAAATCTATGATTTGGTAAAACTCATACCATAGTCTGTGAGTGTGTGTTGCATCCACAACACTTGGGCACAACAACTTCTAACTGCTACATATCTAGCTTCAGTAGTGGAAAGTGATACTGAGTGTTTCTTATTTCATGTCCAAGAAACTAATGAATCTCCTAAGAAATGAAAATTTACATATGTACTCTTTCTAACCATTCTACATCCACCAAAGTCAGCATCCGAAAAACTTTTTAGAACAAAATCATTTCCAAAACTATAAAAGAGTCCTAAATCTATGGTTCCCTTTAAGTAGCAAAAAATTCTTTCCACTGCCATTAAATGAAATTCCTTAGGATTGGATTGATATCTTGCACATAATCATACTAAAGACATTAAATCTAGATGAATTGATGTCAAGTAAAGTAAACTTCCTATCATACCACTAAAAGAAGTTTGATCTACTAGTTTCCCAGCTTCATCAAGATCAAGTGAATTTGAGTTACCAATGGGAGTACTTATAATCTTAGTGTTTTCAAATCCATACATTTTAAGAAGATATTTAATATACTTATGTTGGGATATATAGATTCCTTCTGGTTTTTGATAAATTTGATAACTAATGAAAATGTTAACTCACCCATCATACTCATTTCAAACTCAGATTTCATTAGATTTAAAAAGGAATCAGTTAAAGATTGCTGAGTTGAACCAAATATAATTTCATCAACATAAATTTGTATAATCAAAAAAAATTCTTATCTTTCTTTATAAAAAGAGTTGGATCTTCATTTCCCTTAATGTAATTATTTTGAAGCAAAAATCATGTAATCCTATCATACCAAGCTCAAGGGGCTTGCTTAAGTCCATACAAAGCTTTGGTAAGTTTATAAACATGTTCATGATGTTTTATATCTTCAAAACCAGAAGTTTTTTCAACAAAAACTTTCTCTTTAATATAACCATTAAGGAAAGAACATTTCACATCCATTTGAAAAAGTTTGAAATTGAAGAATTCTACAAAGGCAAGTAAAATATGAATAGATTAAAGTCTAGCTAATGGAGCATAGGTTTCTTCATAGTCTATTCCTTCTTGTTGATTATAGTATTTAGCAACCAATATGGCTTTATTTTTTATTATGATTCCATTTTCATCACACTTATTTCTGAAGACCTATTTTACACCAATAACCAAAGTTTCCTTAGGTCTTCAACCAAGGTCCAGACTTTATTCCTTTCAAATTCATTTAGCTCATCTTGAATGTATTTTATCCAATCATCATCACCTAAAGCTTCATCAGTGCTCAGTGCTTTTTGGTTCTAATTGGGAAAGAAATTCTAGATGTTCTATATCATTTCTTAAGGAAATTCTAGTCCTTGAAGGTTGATTCACATCACCAATGATACTATCACTAGGATGATTCTTTAGAAACAACTGATTTGGGTTTTGTAAAACCTGTTCATCAACATAGGGTAGGAAATCTTCAGGGTTAAATGCTTCAAAAACATTTTCTTGGGCATCTTCCTTATCAGAAAGATCTCTTAAAAAAGGTTGATAATCAGTTTTTGAAAACACATCTGAAGATGTAGGTTGGGGGTTTTTAAAAACAAAGGGATTTGTTTCATCAAATTTGACATGTACAATTTCTTCAATAGTACAGGTGTTTTTATTGAAAACTCTATAAGCCTTGGAAGTTGTGGAGTATCCTAAGAAAATTCCTTCATCATATTTTGGTGAAAATTTGTGTAAATTATCTTTGGTATTCAGAATGAATACTTTGCAACCAAAAAACTTGAAGTAGGAAAGTATAGGTTTTTTACCATTCCATAACTCATAAGGAGTTTTATTAAGAAAAGGTCTAATCAAAACTCAATTTATAGAATAACAAGCAGTACTTAAAGCTTCAGCCAAAAAATATTTGGCTACAGAATACTCACTCAACATGGCTCTTTTTATATCTTGAATAATTTTGTTTCTTCTTTCAACAACACCATTCGGTTGAGGTGTTCCAGGTGATGAGAAGTTATGAGTGATGCCTTTTCTACTACAAAAAGTTTCAAAATTAGAATTCTGAAATTCTCCTCCATGATCACTATGAATAGTTATCAAAGGAAGGTTTTTCTCATTTTTGACTTGGGCTCTAAAACTTTTGAAATAAGAAAAAGCCTCATATTTCTTTGCTATAAAATAGACCCACGTAAATCTAGTGTAATCCTCAACTAAAAAAATACATAATACTTGCCTCCAATGCTTCTAGTTTGTGTTAGAAAAAAGATATCCACATGTACTAGCTGTAATGAATTAGTAGTTGAGACTTCACCGACTGATTTAAAACTTTATTTATGTTGCTTTCAATATTGACAAGGATCACAAACTTTTGAAGAATCAAATCTAAGCTCCGGTAGATCCTTAACTAATCTTTTCTTTGAGAGTTTTCATAGGTTTTTAAGGTTAAAAAGTCCTAACCTTCTATGCCACAACCAAGAATGATCTTCCATTTCACTAAGATAAGGTAAGTCTTGAATCCTAAGTTCTTCCAAGTTTAGTGTATATACATTCTCTTGCCTATTGGCAGAAAGAATAAACTCTTCCTTGGAATTGTGTACTAAACACTTGTCATTCCTAAAATTCACAAGGTAACCTTCATCACATAATTGACTTATGATAATGAGGTTGTGCTTAAGACCCTTATCAACCAAAAAATTTGAAATCAAAGTTTTTCCAAGAAGAATGATGTTACCTCTACCAATAATTTCTCCCTTATCATTATCTCCGAATGTTACTTTCACTCCTTTCGTTTTGATAATATTTTCAAAGAATTTCTTTTTACCATTCATATTTCAGGGACATCCACTATCCATGTACCATGTATTGTTGTTGGTAATTTTTCTATTTTCCTGAAAATAAGAGTGTTAGACTTTCTGAACCCAAACTTTCTTGGATCTGGAAATTTTAGAAATCAAAATCTTAAGCACCCACATTTTCTTAGAAAAATAGGATTTATGAAATCCTAAAGACTAGGTTTTGTTTAAGGAATTTTTTTTGCCTAATTCCCACCACACTGACACTTAGTGCAGAATGGAGCACTTTGAGGAACAAAATAATTGTTACTAAAAATCGGTTTCAAACTAGTATTACCAAAACCAGAATTATTCCTTAGAGGTCGGATTTGAGAATACATTTTATAAAAAATTTCCTTACCTAAGGTAAAGTTTGAAAAACACTTCCTCAAGGAAAAAAATTTGGATTTCAGTCTAATAACTAAGTTCTTGTCTTCAAAAACATTAGTTTTAGAACTAGAGTTATGTTCAAAAACTTTTTTCTTAGAAATTACATTTTCTAGATTTTTTGAAAGTTTATCCTTCTCAGAATTTACTTCCTCAAGATTTCTTGAAAGATTTTCAAAATAAAGGGTTTTCTTATCAAGATCTTTAGAAAGATCTGATATTTCATTAGAAGGTATAGAAATCCTAGAATTTTCCTTATCAAAATTTTTTTTGACTTTAGAATTTTCATTCTTAAGAAGCTTAAAAAACTTATAAACTTCTTCATATATAAGTAAAGTATTATCCTCATCAGAAGAATATTATTTATCTGAAGATTCATAGTATTTATCTTTACTACAATTTTCATTCAAATAAAAATTGGTCATTGATTCATCATTGTGTACCTTAGACATTAATCAATGATTGTCAGTAGGTAGTCTGGCTATTAAACAAAGATTCTTCTGTCCAGAAGATTCGTAATCTGATGATTCATCAAAAGAGTCACCACCACTAGCACTCCATGTTTCATTATCTTTCAAAACTTTCTTATCGTTATCTTTGTAGTATTTCTTTCTGTTTCTCTCAGAATACTTTTCCTCTATTTCCTTTCTATTAAGCATAGGACAATCAAGTCTTATATGTCTAGGTCTCTTTCATTTATAACATGTGAATTCTGAATCTTTCTTATCTTTTCTTTCTTTTTTCTTGTATCTGGATTGAATGTTCTTCGATCCAGTTATCTTGTTCATCCTTCGAGAAATATTGGCTAGTTAATTTTCTAAAGATTCACTTCCACTAGATTTAGATTGTATAACAACCTTCTTAGATTTGGATCTTGTAACTCTCTCAAGAGTCTTAGCTTTCATATGATTTGAAGTTGTAGTAAAAGTAACACTACCATTCCCATTCTTCTTCTTAATGTTGTAATCATCTCTCTTCATTCTAGTCTCATGTTGAAGAAGAGTTCCAAAAATCTCATCAAGATAAATCTGAGTAACCTTTCTATTCTCATCAATAGTTGTTCTCTTAGATTCTCATTCATTTGGCATGATGTCTATGATCTTTTCCACGATAGCTTCCTCATCTAATCCTTTCACACCCATAGATTTCAAACTATTAAATATAGTCATAAATCTTTGTTGCACCTTACATATGGGTTCTCCATAAGGAAAGAAAAAAACCATGATATTCAGCTTTGAGCATGGCTTTTCTAGTTTCAATAACTTTGTAAGTTCCAAAGTGTGTAACTTCAAGTTTCTTCCAAATACATTTTTTTGCTTCACAAGATGAAATTTTGCTATATATATTTCTAGTCGTCAAACAAAGCAATGTATTTCGTACCTTAGAATTCAGTTAATATTCATGATTTTCTTGATTTGTGATGGTACTAAATTTCTTTTCAGGGATTTTATATCCTCTAGTAAGAATAACAAAATTTTCCACTCCAGTATTGATAATAAATGTCTTCATTTGATATCTCCAATATTTGTAATCATTCCCATCAAAAATAGGTGGTCTTGTAAGTTTTCAGTTGTCAATGGAACCAAAATTGATTCCTGTCATCTTAAAAAAACTATCTCCACAAAAACTTGTTAGTAGTAAAAGTTTGTAAATAAGTTAAATAATCTTCAGCAATAAAAATATAGAACAAGAGTATCTCTAAGAAAAATATGAATCCGAACTTTTTGAGTTCGAAAATATGATTCCAGAAATAAGAAGAAGATGAATTCTCCCCTGAATATAATCATGAGATTAATTCAGATTGAACCAATCCTCTGATACCAATTATTGAGATGGTATGTGGAGTATGATATACTATATAATACCAAATGTAGGATCGAAATAATATAGATACTAAATGAAGTATCTAATAATGATCAAAATACAAGAGGGGGTGAATTGTATTCTTTAAAAAATTCCTTTAGAACTTTTAAATATGATTATGTTTAACAAGGTTAAACAAGGTAATTCACAATACCTCTAGTTCTACATGCTTTCTAGATTCTGGAAATATGATTCCGAGAAAGTGATTCTAGAAAAGATGGTTCTGGAAAAAGAAACTTGATGAAAGTTTACAAAGATGAAGATTATACCTTAAAGCATATAGAATCTTACTAAATTAAAGTATACAAGTATAAAGAAGTATAAGATAGTTATACTTTCCTCAACAATTAAAATACAGTGGAAAATTTGAAACAACCAAGTAACAAGTAGTAAGTCTTTTCACCCAAAGAGAAGGGTATCCAACAACCTTGGATAAAGGTCCCTTGATTTATACCTTCAAGAAAGTCTATCTTACCCACACCAGGGTAATCCCTCGATATGAATATCGGAGTCTGTCTTGCTATCCCTGCATGCCCTCAACTTCAAGGTAGTCAAAACCTCTGTCTTACTTAGCAAAGAAGTCCTCGAACTTTAAGGTAGTCGGCACCTATGTCTTCCTATCCCCGAAAGCCCTCAAATGTACTCAACAACATTCGGAGTCGCACGAAGCAATTCTGAACAAGGTGTTCAGTACCCACAAATCAATAAAGTCTCTCTCTAGAAATCACTTCAGCAGCATGTAATCTCTAGATTGATCAACATGTCTTGATCTCTTTCAAATGAGCTCATATTTATAGGCAAACCTTCAATGATAGGCTCCCTCCTCCAACAGTCATATTTTTCCTTGAATTTTAGAGGGACCTGTACACGTGTCACTCAAACAACAGTTCGTTAGTAACTGAATGCATGAAATTGTTTTATAACAAAAACAAGTGTAAGAAAAAATAAGGTTACATAACCAAAATCAAATATTCGGAATGTAAGAAAGTAAAAGTTCGGAGTCCAACCAAAAACATATCTGGTGTCTATAATATAAGGATATTAGGATTCTGTTTTCTAAGGAATTTAGATCCTAAACTTACAATGTTCGGATTCAGAGTTCATGAGAATTCAGAGTTAGAACACATAAGAGTTCGGAGTGAGAATTTAGAGAACTCGGAGTCAGAACTCATAAGAGTTCGGAGTCTGAATTCAGAGAACTCAGAGTCAGAACTCATAAGAGTTCGGAGTCTGAATTCAGAGAACTCGGATTCAGAACTCATAAGATTTCAGAGTCTGAATTCAGAGAACTCGGAGTCATAACTCATAAGAGTTCGGAGTCTCAATTCAGAGAACTCAGAGTTAAAACTCATAAGAGTTTGGAGTCTGAATTCATAGAACTCGAAGTTAGAATTTGTATCCTCAAAACAGAATGCTCTTTATCTAAGTATTATATGATTCTGAGGTTTTAGATATGAAACTGAATTTTACACTTAGATAAGATAAACAATAAAAAACATGGTAAGGATAAATTTCCTTAGGGAAGGAAAATTTTCCCTATGAAAGTAAAACACAGGGTAGAATGAAACTTTCCTTGAGATAAGGTGTTTTTGATTTTCAAAAAATGAGGATTGGTAAAGTTATAAGGAAACCTTTTTGACTCAACAGTCTTCCCAAACATGAAGTAATGGAAAATTCAAAAGGAAACCTTATTGACTCAAAAATAATAATAAATTAATTGGGTAGATGGTCTTTCCAACTACGGACTTGTAGCTCTTTGATCTATTTAGTGGATTCCCATATCTTGAAATCTTAACTTGGATTTCCCCAACACTTTACTCCAAATTTTTGTTGAATAGACTTTGATCATTAAACTCAATAAAATTTTGGTTAATTCATCCCAAAACTCTCATGAGAACTCCCCAATAAAAGTAAGTGTCCAGAATTTGGCTATGTACTACACTTATTTTTATGGATTCATTCCTAATCAACTAATGGAAGTCTTAGTCTAACTTAATAATTAATTAAAGGATTATAAATTATTATGCATAAATTTTATATTGTTTTATCCTTTAGGTCTTGTTAATATTAAGTGGATTTTACTTAATTAATTAACCATGTTGTATAAAACATTTACATATAATTCAATTATTTAATTTTATTATTGGCACATTAATTCAATTATTTATGTGATCATGGACTTGCATCTATAAAATAAAAAATTTCATAAAAAATAATTAATTAATCAAATTGAACATTAATGAGATTTATCTAATAGTAGATTTAATGATTGGCCATTAAATCAACCTTTGAACTAGGGGAAATAACTCATATTTCCAGTCTGGGCATGAGTTACAACATTACACATGTCCACTTATGTATCACCTAGATTGGTATCATTATGGTTCCATCTTAAAACATCTTTATGTGGCTTGGGATTCTAAATTAATTACAAATATTTATTACTCACGTCCAGGTGATGGGAACCAAATGATTGGTTAAAGGGGATTACATAAATATCGTTGAACATTCATGTCCTACAGAATAATGGAGGGAGGGATGAATCGTAGGCCATTATTTAATTTAATATTAAATAATTTAAAACCCGTGAAATAAATTAAATTAAAACATCCAACACATAAATAGGTCTCGTTCAAGCTTTTGAATGGTTATACATACAAATAATACGCAAAATTAAATGGATATCATTCATTTATTTATTCATTATTTTATTATTTAATATAAATTCACTTTCATTAATTAATTAGTTACTTAATTAATTAATTACCTTTCATATTAATGATCATACGATCTTTTTTGGAGACACTCGTCATTAATGGAAATCATGGAAAATAAATGACAGAACCATTGATTACATATAAATAAAAATAAATTAATTGGTCATTTAAAATTATTTAAACCCATTGTTAAATTTTAAAACACACAACGGTGTACCAATCGATAAAATAAGGTTTTAATGTTGTAATTTAAAATTTTAATGTAATTTTAATTTTTTCCATTAATGGGAGACTGCATGGTGTGTAAATATAGATACACTCCATGTATCTCAGTTTCCATATATCCAAGTCACATGTATAGGGCTTCATCTTGTTAACTCAGTTGGACTAAACGTCATGTAAATGCTAACTAAACAACCTAAATCCACTTTTTATGTTCATGGTTGGCCCGATCAAAACATGGTGTGCAATAAAATCACCACATTTAATTAATTTCTCAATGCATATATATACAATGTGCATGGGTATACAGCATGTGCTCCTTCTACACTCCATATAACCAAGTTTTACCCAAAAATATTTTTGGAACTTCTTGGTGGAATCTTAAGTTGTTCTTCATTTTTTCTTAAACCTTTAAGAAAATTAAACACTGAACAAACATGATTACTATATTTATAACATGTTAATTCAAATCATATAAAATAACAAATAACAAGAAAATAAAATCCAAACACAATTCCACATAGATATTTAATAAATTAAATAATTACAAATTTAAACGTGACTTCTCTGATACCACTTAATGGTTCTAGGTGTAGTGGAAGCATATGGCGGTGGGTGATATATAAAAATTTATTTTAATAATCATTTCTCAAAACAAAGAGCGGGGATTTTACATGTAAAATATATAATTAATTTATTTAATATTTGAAAAAATAACTACCTCAAATTAGAAACTGTCTTCATTGGTGAATGTTGATCATCCAAAAAGACCCTTTTGGATTGCCTTTATTATATTGTGAGGATCTAAGGACATAATCCCTCTAGCGGTGATCCATACATACTCTTATGATCTTCGAGCAACACCAATCAATCTCTAGGTGCTAGCATGATGAGTCGAATGTCTTTCATTGTTCATTCATGATCACTCATTATTTGGTCTTTCATAAATCACTCTTTAACTTCTAATTATTAGAAGGGAAAGAGGAAGAGTTTGGAGATAATTCATTGGGCGCAACAGTTCTCTATTCTCAATTTTTGGATAATCTACACAATATACATATCTATCTATTTATAGAGTTAGTATTTAAGTTAAAATATTATTTAATTTCATAAATGTCATTAAATAAAATTTATTAATTTTAATAAACCCCATGGAACATAAAAATATTTATATTATTATTATTTTGTGCTAAACACCAACTTGCACAATAACAAATATTATGTAACGGTATTGTTAATTAATATTTTTCATCGGACTCGGTCTTGGTCCATTCGTACTCCTCGACCATTTATTAAACAAGCCAATAAATATTTTATTCATAATAAATATATTATTCACAATATATCGAGTAAATATTCATTAAAATGGTAAATAAATAAATAAACCACACACCAGTGATTAAATATTTGTTTAATTTATGTGATCAATATAACTTGAATAAAATTATTCCTCGAAAATGAGCATAATATTTATTCCATTAATTAAACTCAAATAAAATTTAACCAAGATCAAAAAAACACTTAATGTGTGACCCTCTAGGATTATTTCTCGTTGGCATTAGGCGGGCTTGCTTAAAATCCAAGATTACTTTCTAGAAACGGTTTAAGGAACCCAAGAGAAAGATCTTAATACCACAACATTGATAACCACAAATGAACACTCACTCTGTAATATAATTTCTTTTTCACAATATCTCATCAAGAAGGTTTCACATTCATGTCACGAACCTACATGCTTGAAATGTCATTCTTTGACTATCTGAAATAAACACGCCATTACACTATGGCCATGGAATTTAATGTGAAGGTTTAATTCCAATAAAAGGGTCATGATATCAGCTTCCATAAAAATGGAAGGGGAAAATACTTCCTCGAATTATTCATTAATGACATGTCACTCATGACACACCCAACATATCCAACTTCTCCATTAATTATTATCATTATGGTTTATGAAATACATCTAATTAACAGATTTGTAACATGTGTTAATAATAATCTTAAAGTCTATGTACCATCACACGTGCTCATAGATATGAATATCTGATGACACCAAAACATGTGTAATTTCTACTAGTGGGGTTGTTCTCATAATCTCCCATATTGGAGATTACTAAGTTCAAAATTTATGAAAATAATCATCGTCTACTTATGAGTACTTTCACCTGATATTCTATTACTATGTGTCCCTTCATAGTACGATATTCAATATAATAACATTATTTGAAAAATATAATCATAGCACATCAAGGTTCTCATCATAGAGGAGAACTACTATGACCTTGTCAACGGAATTTAAAATATAGGATATTATTAAATTATAGACATGAAGAACAACATACAGTGTGTAATAATAATATTTATTTATATTCAATACATTGAATATATATGTAATCAAAGTAAAAACAGTTGGTCCTAGGACACCAACTCCAACACATATCAAGTTAAACCAAGAAGAAATGAATCATTGAAGCAATATGATCCACCCTTGATCATCTTATGTCATCATCACACCTCGATCACATCCTTGATCATGAACTGTACTCACAGTATTGATCCATTGCACTAAAGAACAATCATGCAATGATCAAATACAAGGTATTAATCAAACCATCTGACAAAGGAATTTCCAGTGATTAAATTTTGAAGAGATGGGGGAGAAAATCACAAACCACAAAAATGAGGAATGAACCTCAATCATGTTTAGGTTGTCCATGATTTGTTTCCACTATAATGATGAGAAATTAACCAAGTAATAATGAAATAAATAAACTATAAATCATCCATCGATGTGTGAATCGATTTTTTTTAGTGTAATTGATCCATGTTTTACACAGGATGAATCCATATAATCAAAATGTCCTAACTTATGTTAAAATTTGTCATTGATGAAGAATGATCTTGTGTCATATTCATTGGTGAGATTCATGAACTCTGTTAGCATTGATGATCCCTACAATATCAATATGATCCTATAATTCATTTTTGACTTCCAATTGTCTCCTCCAACACTCTCTCTCAATTCTAAGGTTATGTGGATAACACTGTGAATTATCCATAACAACATATTTATAGAATTCATTTAGGTTTTTGGATTTAATTAAAAAATTAAATAAATTATATATTTATTTAATTATTTATCCGCCCATGATAGTGCCCAATTTTAACACCCAACACATATAAGGATTATGACACACCTAGGGTAAAACCCATATTGTTGTCTTGAATTTCCCATCTGAGCCCCCATTTCAGAGTTATATTAATATTTTATGAAAACTATTCATTATTGATATTAATATATTTAACATATTTATTAAATAATTTGTGGACTCATCGGGCCTTATGATATCACATCATCTCATCATATGGCCCTAAAAATATTATTATATATATTCAAAATATTTTCATTGCAAAAAGAGAGATGTTACATTCTCCACACCTTAGTGATTTTCATCTCAAAAAGTAAAAAATATTACTCAAAAAGGTGTGGATACTGAGATTTCATCTGTTTCTCTCACTCCAAGGTTCTATATAGAATATTCTTGTGCTTCCACTAGACATTCACCAAGGGAATCACTCACTCATGGGGGATCTTCTCATACAAATCCTCCATCTCTACTAGGTACTCAACAAAGGTATCCCCATACTTGATGTCTATATCTCCATATTCGATAACATGTGATGGGTTGTGTACATACCTTCTTATCTATAATACATGGAAGATGTCATGTACCTAGTAAAATTATAGTTATAGGGCCAAGAGGTACGCCACCTTGGAAGCCCTATGTAGTATCTGAATTTACCAACGAACCTTAAATTTTCACCCCATCCAAATCTACACAATACACATTGAGGTGAGTCCTTAAGGAACATATGGTCTCCCTAATCAAATTAAAAATGCCTTCATCCTTGGTACACATAGGGATTATGATGGAACTTTATAGTTATCATTCACTCCTAGATGATCTGTAACTTCTCTATCATAACTCACACTAACTCTAGCCCCATGATTGTTGACTCCACCTACTCATTCCAACATAGCGATGACCTGTAGGGTCACCCATAAAAGTTCTATAATAGTACCACACATATAGTAGAATAGTAGGAGTTTTTTTACAAAAACTCTACCAAGGGTAGATGATCCTCCTAAACATGGACCAATTCTAACAAGAAATCTCATAGCATGTTCTCCAAAACATAAATGGTTTTTTCAGCCTGGCCATCAGTCTGGGGGGAAATGTTATGCTCAAGTGTAACTGAGACCCAAATGCCTCCTAAAACCCTCTATAATCACGAATTGAAGTGATTATAATAGTCTAAAATGATCATTAAGGTAACTCCATCATTTTAGACTATCCCATGCATATAAAGGCTCTCGTGCTCTCTACCGAACTCTTCTCTTGGATAGCTAGAAAGTGGATCGACTTGGTGATTATATCTATGATCTACCAAATGGAATAATTTCCTTTTGACATCTATGAAATCCCCTTAAAAAATTCCATATATGTCCTAATCTACTTCCACTTTGGAACCTTAAGGGGTTGAGCTAAACCAATGGGAACCTAGTGATCAGCCTTCACCTTTTGACAAGTGATGCATCAAGAAACAAACTATGTGACCATGTTGTCATGACATGTGAAATTTTTTATGATTTTAAGGTTGATTTTAAGTATAGATAAGACCTTATGTCATCTCTCAAGGAGCGTTGATTATAACAACCCTGCTCTTTTTTACACACTTAAACATGATTTATTACATAAACTCGTCACTTGATACAACATGGAGGATTTATATGTCTAGTGTATTTGGGGGTTAGGAACATTATATAACAACTTAAAACATGAAACACAACATATTTATTGAAAAATTCTTTTACATGACCATTACATTCCCTCGCACTTAGCATTGCATGGGATAACCTGAGGATATGCATAAGAAAAGGGTGAGCTATAAAGCCCAGTTTGGGAATCAACATTGAATAACATGAGGGATAAAATACATGGTAGTCAATAGTAATATCAATGGATTATAAGAGAAACATAAACATAAAGTCATGATAAATCATGATAATCATAACATGGAAATGTAGCAACAACACTTAAAATGGAATTAGCATGAGCCAAGGATCATTGCACATAAAGCATGAGTAAACCCTCATTGCACATGAATCACGAGTAAAACCTTGTTTCAATTGACTTAGAATGAGTCAAAACCCATTTCACAAGATGTATCATGATACTTTACTTTACCCAATGCATTAGAGTGCTATCAGGGCGCACCCTTCTTAAACATTTAATTTCATGCATAAGTGTGCCACATAGATCGTGGAATCAATCAACATCATAAGTTATTCCATGATTAAGTAATGTGAAATAAATACATGAAATTACCATTAAATATGTATATGTGTATAAAGTTTAATACCCTTGATAGAGACATGGTTATGGTATTCACTAGACAATGATCTTGGCTTGGAAAAACACAGTGCAATTTCGGCAGCATAACAGTGTGACATAAGGATTCATGAAAATGGTTGATGAGAGAGAAAAGGGTTTCTCATAAAATATACATGAAATTTAAAGTAAGGGGGTCATATAGATACACATCCAAACAAATGTAATGGAATTTAGATGCATAATACAAAGGAATTACTTGGATGTAAAAGAGGAGAGAGAAATCCCTCAAGGAATTTTGGCATGGTAACAGGTGTACATGGGAGGAATTAATGAGAGAGAAAGGGGTATCCCATCATCCAAACATAAATAGGGAAGTATGGGGGAGGTGATAAATCATACCCCAACATTTTTAATTTAAAATAAAATGGCATAACAGCTTAAAGAATATTGGAAAAAATGAGAAAGGAAGAAATACCTAACTTGGAAGTGTGATCCCAAAGGCTTGGGAGAGGCTTGAGAGAGGATTCTTGGGAGCATGAGGCACCTTGAGAGGATTATATAGAGATTAGGTCAGTGTTTGGTAAAACTAAAAATGATTTGAGTGAAGAGGAAGTGGGAGCTTGGGTGGGTTTATATAGAAAAGGAGGGGGGATTCTTTATTGTTTAGGTTTGGGTTACCACACATTAAACTAATCAATACAACAAAACAGCCCATGGTTTTTCCCAAAGGGGAGTGTAAAAAAAATTTTAAAATGAAAATGGATGAACTTATTAAAATAATAGGGTTTATTGTGTGGATATGAGTCACACTCTCAAAGAAAACAATTTAAAAAGACAAAATGTTTTATAAGTCTTGGAGGGTCCACTAAAGCTTTGTAAAATAAATAAAACAAATCTAAAATCACATTATTTTAATACTAAAACATATATTGTCTGAATATAATGTTTATATTATTTTATTACATCACAATTTGGTAATTATGATGTCATAAAACGCATTATATATTTAAACGGTATTTAATTTTTACCCAAAAATTCAACTGTCTCAGAAAATTATGAAAAATTCATCATTGGATTATTTCAACGTCCTTATTCCAAAAATAATATTCATTTTATATAAATAACTTTCTAAATATGTTAATTTTTACTTTTAAAATAAAAACTGCCATTTACCGAAAATTCATGGGTTTTGACAAAAACAGCTTTCAAACCTAAATAAAAATTAAAATTGTATTCATAAAATTATATGATAAATTATATTTAATAAAAATTAATTTAATTATAATAATATTTTATTAAAATATTATTTAATTCAAAAATCCATTAATTCATTAAAATAGATTTCTTAGTTTAATATTAACTAAAAATATTATTTGTGCTTTAAGAACTATTTACAAAGTAATAATAATAAAATGAATGCACATTATTTATAAAAAAATAATGTACATAGTCATATTTCTAGGGTCTTGTTACATAACCCCTTATAAAACCTACATAATACCGAAGGGTAAGGTGTGATATTGTGACAAACTCTTGGGGTGGCTCGAATAACATCGCTCGGGTGGTAATCTCTATTAACTTCAACTTCTCCCATAGTCGGTTCCACTCAAGCTTAACGTGTTCAAGCTCAACTTGGACTTGGTCAAGAGCGAAGCCCAATGATGCCACCTCTTTTCCAAGCTCTAACAAATGGGATTCATACGGGGAAAGTCTACTAGATGAGTTCGTCGCTTCCTTTTTCTGAGTAAATTGGATTTATTAAATCCCTATATTTATACTAATCATGTGATCACTATAGAACGGCTACATTAGAAACGGTCACAATTCATAAAGGTATTTTAAAATCTAGAAACATAAAACCAATGAAATTCAAATTTTATATAACCATAATAAGACATTTAATTAGATCAATAGAAATTTTCATTAATGAAAGTTTGGGTCGTTACAATATTCCCCCCTTAATAAATTTATCCCTCTAAATTTCCTTTTCCCACACAAAAACATAAGTGGGTAACTCTACTTCATAATTTCCTCCAATTCCCACGTTTCTTCTTCAAACTTTTGGTTTTTCCACAACACCTTGATGGGGGGAATTGTATTATTTTGTAGAAATTTTTCTCTACAGTCTAAGATATTCACTAGTTTCTCCTTCTAAGAAAGATCATCCTCTAGTTGTACTTCCTTTGAAGAGAGTACATGTGAAGCGTATGGTATGTAATTCCTTAACAGGGATACATGAAAGACATCATGTACTTTGGCTATGGAAGTGCTAGTTGACAGTCCACATCCCCAACACGATCAAGAATATCAAAGGGGATGATGTACCTAGGACTTAACTTCCCTTTCTTTCCAAACCTCATGACTTTCTTCCATGGAGATATGCGTAGAAATATAATATCTCCAAATTTAAACTCAGGGTCTCATCGATGGTTATCTACAAAACTATTCTGTCGACTTTAAGATAACTTGACATGCTGTTGAATGGTTTTCACCTTCTCCACCATTTCTTCGACCATTTCTTGTCCTAACAGCTTACGTTCACCGACTTCATCCCAACACGTCGGTGTTCTGCACCTCTTACCATACAGGGCTTCATAAGGTTTCATTCATATGATCAAGTGGAAAATATTATTGTAGGAGAATTCAAAAAATGTAATATGTTGGTCCCACCCTCCTTTGAAGTCCATAGAACATGATCTTAACATATCCTCCATTTTCTAAATAGTTCGCTCAGATTGGCCATCAGTTTGAGGATGATAGGCCGTACTGAAGTTCAGTTCATTATCTAGAGCATGTTTAGGACTCTTCCAAAACTTCGAGGGGAATATTGGATCTTTATTAGATACAATAAATAGTGGTAATCCATGCAACCTTACAACTTCCCTAATATATATCAGTGTGAATTGATCCAATGAGAAATCCTCTCGAATTGCAATAAAGTGTTCAGACTTTTTAAGACGATCCACAACAACCCATATTTTATTTTTTCCTTTGGATGTCTTTGGATGTCTTGTGACAAAGTCCATGGTTATGTTCTCCCATTTCCATGCTGGTATGGAAAATGGTTACATCATCTCCTTATACTTCTGCCTCTCTGCCTTCACTTGGTGACACACTAGGCACTTTGATGTATACTTAGTGATCTCCTTCTTCATATTATCCCACAAATAATGATATCAGAGATCTTGATACATCTTTGTGTTTCTTGGGTGAATAGAGAAATTTGAACTATGTTCATCATCCAAAAGTTCCTTCTTCAGCTCTGGACTTGATGGAACACATAGCCTTTTCCTAAATTTCACAATTCCTTCTTCATTAACATTGAGCTTTGAGGATTTACCATTTTTGATATCTTCCACTTTCTTCTGAATTCTCACATCATCCTTTTGAGCATCCTTTAACCTTTCCAAAATAGATGATTGAGCAATCATTTGTGAAAGGATTGATGATGTTCCCTTCTTTATTGTAACACCCCGAGCTTCCACGATACGCTTCTCATTCAATAATGCAATAGCTTGCATTGTATGCAACTTCGAGTTCTAAAACACCGCGACTAATCAAAGTAGCCGTTATGAATAGTAATAACCACTTTTTAAAATTATAGATATTTTATATTTCAAAATGGACTTCATTTTTGAATTCTGAATATCGAAATTAGCCTATGTTGAATTTTTGGTATTTTTCTGAGAACTTCTAATTTTTTATGAATAGTGAAAAATACTTAAAACAACTTTTTAATCAAAATAATTTATTGTGATAAATTATACTATTTAGTGGTTTTAAGGTATAATTAGAATATATTTTTACCATTTTATCCGATGGTGGTCATTAGAATTAATTTAACATTGAAATTGGACATAAACAATTGCCAATCTTTTGATATAAATTGTTTCTTAAAAACACGCTATTTGTTGTGATAGCGGGAATTAATTATAAAATTAATTAATGCAACTTATATGTTTGGAATTTTGTAAAATAGACATTATTTTTGAATTCGGAATATCAATTATAGCTTAGGGTGAAATTTTGGCATTGTTCTGAAAAACTTCAATTTTTGATGAATAGTGAAACCACTAAGTGGTAGTTAAATAACTCATTTTTCGTTTAAATGAAATATTACCACTTCTGTGATTTGATTTTCAAAAATCCGACATACATGGTTGCCATTAAGAAGTAAAATGTGGTTCAATGAGATCAAAATAATTTTTTGGTGAATAGTAACTTTTAAGTTCTTAATCGCGATTAGAGGTAATTAGTGTAGTTTAAGGTAAAAATAATGTTTTAATAATATGAGATGAGCTTGACACTTGTACTACTACTATTGGATGAGTCATGGCCGACCAAGACAACCCATGGGTCAACTTGGGGACCCCATGGATCCACTTTAGTTGGAAAATTACATTAATATATATTTATTTAATGTTAAAATTAAATTGACACAAACATGAGTTATTTTACTAAAACAGTTTTTAAGTGAGGTTACACAAGTCCAAATTTTGATTATAAATATTCATTAGAAAGATAAAATTATTTCCTACATCATAGTATTTTTTTTTATAATTTTTAGACATTAAATAAATTAAATTATTTATGACATCATTATGATGCAGTGATGACCTCATTATTTAACGATTTTAATAAAATGAAAAGATAATGTAAAATCCAAGGATTACACTTGTCAAAAACCTATTGGATGAGTAGATTTATAACCCTTATCATCTTATCATAGAATTATATAAGTGTGGGAACTCTAAAATCCGAAACTCATTTTATAATAAAGTGACTTTTCTTTACTTTCCAAGAGTGCCCCTCCTCTCCACTTATAAAAGGCCCCCACCTCTCCCACCTCATTTACACTTTAAAGCCATTTTTCTCGGCCAACCTCTGCCCAAATACTCTCCCAACTTCCCTCTCTTACTCCTAGAAGCCTCACTTTGGGCAGAACTCTTCTCAAGGAAGCCTTTGGCTCAAATCAAAAAGAGTTACCTGATTTTGAGGTAATGTCTTCTATAATGTTGTTTTGTTTTATTTTTCTTCTCCAACCCCCCTAAACTCTTTTTATTCATTTCTTTTGTAACAACACCAGTATCCTCAATATACTAGGATGTTGTTATAAGAAGGATTCGAGCTACATTTACACACACCTACATCTAATGGTTAAAGAACATACGGTTTCTGTGGATGGCGAATTTCTGCCTCACGAAACGATGATTGTTCAACACTCATATAACACCTTCAAAGGTGGCCATTAAGATGTCACTATTTTTATATATGATATATAATATGTTTATGTTTTACTTATGCTTCTGTATTTCTCATTTATGGCATACTTTATGATTTCCATTATGGGTAAAACGCGATAATTTCATTTTAGGAAGTGAGGACTACCGCCCCCTCAAAGTGATTTGAATCGTTAATGCCATATGTGGGATGTATAAAGGATAGAGTAAATGGTATTATACACTATATTATACTGGAATTATATTATACATTTATATCATTATGATTTTGTTCCATTAAATATGAAATTGAAATGAAAGTAGCGTTCATGCGTACGTACGGCTTACCGTTTCCATGAACGGTGCATTTCATTTCTTACCTCTAAATGGTACGTAATATTATAAATGAATGTATATACTGGATATATAAGATATATATGACATCTAAATCATTAATATAATTCTGGAGATAATGGATATTCTACCACATAAACAACTTGCAATTATAAGAAGTTTATTGTTGACTCAAGTACCAAAGATCTACAAAACGACCGTTATTAACTTAAATAATTACATAATGTTCATATCATTGTAATAAGTGATATAATAAGGATAATGAAATTGAAAATGGTTCTTAATAAGGTATATATTAACTCTAGTTTATTATTCAGGAGGTTAAAGAACGGTTGAGTCAAGTCAGACACGAGGTAAGGGAACTTCTTAACCCAACTTCCATTCTTTGGGTTAATCTCCTACTTTCAAATTATGCCATGATATTATTATGTCCTATTTTGTATTTATACTTTCTTTATATGTACCTATAGTGAATACACATAATAGATCTATTTTTATTTTAAAAATGATCTTTTAAGGACTTCTTCTCAATCTCCATTCATTGAGACATATTTTGTTTTATACAGAAATTTCTTTTATACAGTGTATAAACCCCTTTGACTTTTACGTTTATTCAAAAGGAATCTTTTTTTATACGAAGAGTTTTGCTAAACGACAAAAGGGAATGTTTTTCTTTCCGTACTTATGTGGAGACAATGACTTCTCCGCCACCGTGACCATTATTTGAGTTTCGGCTTCCTTTACAAGCCATCATTTTTTTTAATGAAAAATAAATACAAAGTTTTAACTTTCTTTTATTTTGGTATTGAAAATGGTTTTGAAAGCGTTTTTATTATATCAATGTGTTGTATTGATATCTTGTGATTTAAATGTGGAAATGTTATGTTTTCTTTATTCATGTTTTATGTGATACTATTATGTTATGGTTTATGATATGTTTAAACCTATTCATATGAGGAATGTATTGGACTTAATAAGTGACGGGTGGAGCCCGCTATAGCTCCTCGATGCATCGGTAGGTCTCATGAGACAACTAGACGTGGAATTGGCCGAGGCCCTTTCCCAATTTGATTTATGGTTTTGGCCGAGGCCTTAATCATTTTAGACGTCTTGGCCGAGGCCTTGACAAAATGTTTCAGAATGTCCGGCATTATACATTCCCTCATTATGAAAGTGGTTATTGATATTGCATGTGATCATTCGACCAGTAGAATATCCATGTGAAGAAGTGAATGGCATTATCTCATTTTACTTTTGCCATATTATGTTGAAGTTCAAGTTTAAAAGTCTTTTGTTTTAGTTATACATGGCCTTAATTGTTAATGTTTATTTATGAAAGCTTCTGCTATATTGTTATCCTTACTGAGCATCTGAGCTCACCCCTTTCATTGTTTTAATATTATCCAGGATGTGAAGATGTATTTTATGAATGACCTGCAGGGATAGTCAGAAGAGGATATGAGTGTGGACTATGAAGACTTTGTTATTAGTTTTTCACTTTATGATATAATGTAACATTTATGAATGTATCTAGTGTTTCCAAGGCTACTAAACTAATCGGTCTTTCGAGACTTGATCTTTTGTGATCATGCCAATGTTACGAAGTAATGCACTGACTCTGGGTAGCTGGGGTCGGGGCGTTACAGTTGGTATCAGAGGCAGTTTAGTACTAACCTTGGAAGCTAGATTTAGATCAACTCTGATTAGAGCACATAGCCCAAAGATAGACTTTGTGGATTAGTATAGAAGAACTTCCTAGAATTTTGTTATTGTAGAGATTTTGTGAGTTTTCTGAGCAATACATCCCTGTCTGGATACGAGCAGGTAGAGGCGGCTTGGGCACAGATGTACCTAGGGGTAAAACCCGAAAACACCGCTTTGAGCTAGACTCGAACGGGAACTGGTGCACAACAACGGTCCTTGCTGCACTCTTGGTTACGACACTCCCGGGGGATATGCTTAGGATAATTCTCGTTTTCTTTACAAACCACTATGAACGATTATGAGTATATACTTCCTCAAAGAAAACCTTTTTATGATTATGGATTATATCCATAAATAGTTCAATTTATGTTAAGTATTTTATAAGTATGGAATTATGTATTTCGATTCATAAACTAACCTAGTTTATGGCATTGTATAGAAATGGCACCCAGTAGAAGGAATGTGAACTCCATCAATACGTATGATCCAAAGAGTAAGAAGGATCATATCTTTCATGGTATTAAGCCAACATTTAGAAGGGAAATATTCTCCCATGTGTTATCAACATATGAAGAAATAGTAGCATGTGTTAATAAGATAAGTAGAGAATTCTCTGAGTCTTATGGATTTGAAGGGATGAAAGAGAAGAAAAGGATGGAAGAGAGAATGATGGATAAAGGGACGAGGGAAAAGAAGAATTTTCCAATATGTGATAACTGTGGGAAGAAACACCTTGGAATTTGCCTGAAGAGAATGAGAGTTTGTTATATGTGTGGAGAAAAAGGACACCATGTGCGTGACTGCAAGGGTAAGAAAAAGGTTTCAAATGTACAATGCTTCATCTGCAAGGAGTGGGGACACTACGCAAACCAATGTTCAAATCATCAGAGTATGCCCCAAATGATGTTATTGGATAATAATCAAGTTATGATACTACCACAGATGAGGAGGAATGATTAGAGTTCTTATGTTGTTGTTAAAGAATTTTGTAATTTGAGTGTTGTATCAATGATGTACTGGTTATAATAATTATGGAGTATATAAGGATTGTACTGCAGTACTATTTCATCTAGGACTTGAGATTGTGTGGAACCAAGAAAAGTGACTCCACAGTAGGTTAAATTTTTGGAAAATATATGGTTGAGAGAAAGATAAACCATAATATGGTTCTGATACGGAGATAGTGATTTTGGAATAAGACATGATTGATTCGGATAAATTATGTTGGATATTCTTAACATCCTTGAAACTGATTAATGATTTGTATACATTTTTGGATAGAAGGAGTATATCTAGTTTTCTATAAGGAATAAGGGATCATGAATGTAATAAATAAGGATTTATGGTAATTTAGTATGTTGTAGTTTTTTAAAAGAATACATGATGAAGGTGTTCACATGTTGTAACGCAGAAAAAAAAAGGGAGCTTCATTATGTTTACCTTCCTCATAAAATATGGACTGTGAGTTGGACAAAATTATTTTGGATAACTATAAAGGTTGGAATGGATTATATTTTACATTGGATACTATTGTTAAGGTTATTTTTGGATATTTATAAAAAGGGAAACACGTAGACCGAGTGACAACCCATCGCGTCGAACAAAGCTGTGGGAATTGAACCCACAACCATAGTGTGATTGGGATTAATCGCCTACCACTGGACTACGTGAAGTCCCTGGTTTTTACAAAATAGTTTTTCTAATCTAAATGGTATGTGATAAAATTTGGAACCTTATACAATTAGGATAAGTATAATATTTTTGAGTTCTGTTATCTTTTTGAGTGAAAGATGAGTTGAAGGTTGAAACTCTAATTGTCAAGCATAAATATATATATACCTATCTCTTATTCAATGAATAAATTAATTCTTAAACTTTAGTAAAGGGATATTAAAACAAAAAAATGTGTTATCCTAATACCTTATGTCTTATTGAACTGATGATATTTTAAATCAACATAGATTGAAGGCTTTGAGGCCCTCAATTTGACAGTTGATTGTGATTGATGACCTCAATCACTCCCTACAAATATTTACGTTTTTCCTCCAATTATATGTCTCTAATTGCCACCAATGTTCTCCTTATTGAGATCATAATTTGGTGGTGACTTTCTTATTTCCATTTCCCTCTTATTAAGACTAAATTTTATTAACCTTATTTCCGATGTGGGTTTTCCACAAAGGTATTTTCTATTTTCAACCTTTTATTTTCAAAGAAAAATTTCAAATTGCGAGGACGCAATTTATTGAAGGAGGGGAGAATGTAACACCCCGAGCTTCCACGATACGCTTCTCATTCAATAATGCAATAGCTTGCATTGTACGCAACTTCGAGTTCTAAAACACCGCGACTAATCAAAGTAGCCGTTATGAATAGTAATAACCAATTTTTAAAATTATATATATTTTATATTTCAAAATGGACTTCATTTTTGAATTCGGAATATCAAAATTAGCCTATGTTGAATTTTTGGTATTTTTCTGAGAACTTCTAATTTTTTATGAATAGTGAAAAATACTTAAAACAAATTTTTAATCAAAATAATTTATTGTGATAAATTATACTATTTAGTGGTTTTAAGGTATAATTAGAATATATTTTTACCATTTTATCCAATGGTGGTCATTAGAATTAATTTAACATTGAAATTGGACATAAACAATTGCCAATCTTTTGATATAAATTGTTTCTTAAAAACACGCTATTTGTTGTGATAGCGGGAATTAATTATAAAATTAATTAATGCAACTTATATGTTTGGAATTTTGTAAAATAGACATCATTTTTGAATTCAGAATATAAATTATAGCTTAGGGTGAAATTTTGGCATTGTTCTGAAAAACTTCAATTTTTGATGAATAGTGATACCACTAAGTGGTAGTTAAATAACTGATTTTTCATTTAAATGAAATATTACCACTTCTGTGATTTGATTTTCAAAAATCCGACATACATGGTTGTCATTAATAAGTAAAATTTGGTTCAATGAGATCAAAATAATTTTTTGGTGAATAGTAACTTTTAAGTTCTTAATCGCGATTAGAGGTAATTAGTGTAGTTTAAGGTAAAAATAATGTTTTAATAATATGAGATGAGCTTGACACTTGTCCTACTACTATTGGATGAGTCATGGCCGAACAAGACAACCCATGGGTAAACTTGGGGACCCCATGGAGCCACTTTAGTTGGAAAATGACATTAATATATATTTATTTAATGTTAAAATTAAATTGACACAAACATGAGTTATTTTACTAAAACAGTTTTTAAGTGAGGTTACACAAGTCCAAATTTTTATTATAAATATTAATTAGAAAGATAAAATGATTTCCTACATCATAGTATTTTTTTTATAATTTTTAGACATTAAATAAATTAAATTATTTATGACATCATTATGATGCAGCGATGACCTCATTATTTAACGATTTTAATAAAATGAAAAGATAATGTAAAATCCAAGGATTACACTTGTCAAAAACCTATTGGATGAGTAGATTTAGAACCCTTATCATCTTATCCTAGAATTATATAAGTGTGGGACCTCTATAATCCGAAACTCATTTTATAATAAAGTGACTTTTCTTTACTTTCCAAGAGTGCCCCTCCTCTCCACTTATAAAAGGCCCCCACCTCTCCCACCTCATTTACACTTTCAAGCCATTTTTCTCGGACAACCTCTGCCCAAATACTCTCCCAACTTCCCTCTATTACTTCTAGAAGCCTCACTTTGGGCAGAAATCTTCTCAAGGAAGCCTTTGGCTCAAATCAAAAAGAGTTACACGATTTTGAGGTAATGTCTTCTATAATGTTGTTTTGTTTTATTTTTCTTCTCCAACCCCCCTAAACTCTTTTTATTCATTTCTTTTGTAACAACACCAGTATCCTCAATATACTAGGATGTTGTTATAAGAAGGATTCTAGCTACATTTACACACACCTACATCTAATGGTTAAAGAACATACGGTTTCTGTGGATGGCGAATTTCTGCCTCACGAAACGATGATTGTTCAACACTCATATAACACCTTCAAAGGTGGCCATTAAGATGTCACTATTTTTATATATGATATATAATATGTTTATGTTTTACTTATGCTTCTGTATTTCTCATTTATGGCATACTTTATGATTTCCATTATGGGTAAAACGCGATAATTTCATTTTAGGAAGTGCGGACTACCGCCCCCTCAAAGTGATTTGAATCGTTAATGCCATATGTGGGATGTATAAAGGATGGAGTAAATGGTATTATACACTATATTATGTTGGAATTATATTATACATTTATATCATTATGATTTTGTTCCATTAAATATGAAATTGAAATGAAAGTAGCGTTCATGCGTACGTACGGCTTACCGTCTCTATGAACGGTGCATTTCATTTCTTACCTCCAAATGTTACGTAATATTATAAATGAATGTATATACTGGATATATAAGATATATATGACATCTAAATCATGAATATAATTATGGAGATAATGGATATTCTACCACATAAACAACTTGTAATTATAAGAAGTTTATTGTTGACTCAAGTACCAAAGATCGACAAAACGACCGTTATTAACTTAAATAATTACATAATGTTCATATCATTGTAATAAGTGATATAATAAGGATAATGAAATTGAAAATGGTTCTTAATAAGGTATATATTAACTCTAGTTTATTATTCAGGAGGTTAAACAACGGTTGAGTCAAGTCAGACACGAGGTAAGGGAACTTCTTAACCCAACTTCCATTCTTTGGGTTAATCTCCTACTTTCAAATTATGCCATGATATTATTATGTCCTATTTTGTATTTATACTTTCTTTATGTGTACCTATAGTGAATACACATAATAGATCTATTTTTATTTTAAAAATGATCTTTTAAGGACTTCGTCTCAATCTCCATTCATTGAGGCATATTTTGTTTTATACACAAATTTCTTTTATACAGTGTATAAACCCCTTTGACTTTTACGTTTATTCAAAATGAATCTTTTTTTATACGAAGAGTTTTGCTAAATGACAAAAGGGAATGTTTTCCTTTCCGTACTTATGTGGCGACAATGACTTCTCCGCCGCCGTGACCATTATTTGAGTTTCGGCTTCCTTTACAAGCCATCATTTTTTTAATGAAAAATAAATACAAAGTTTTAACTTTCTTTTATTTTGGTATTGAAAATGGTTTTGGAAGCGTTTTTATTATATCAATGTGTTGTATTGATATCTTGTGATTGAAATATGGAAATGTTATGTTTCCTTTATTCATGTTTTATGTGATACTATTATGTTATGGTTTATGATATGTTTAAACCTATTCATATGAGGAATGTATTGGACTTAATAAGTGACGGGTGGAGCCCGCTATAGCTCCTCGATGCATCGGTAGGTCTCATGAGACAACTAGACGTGGAATTGGCCGAGGCCCTTTCCCAATTTGATTTATGGTTTTGGCCGAGGCCTTAATCATTTTAGACGTCTTGGACGAGGCCTTGACAAAATGTTTCAGAATGTCCGGCATTATACATTCCCTCATTATGAAAGTGGTTATTGATATTGCATGTGATCATTCGACCAGTAGAATATCCATGTGAAGAAGTGAATGGAATTATCTCATTTTACTTTTTCCATATTATGTTGAAGTTCAAGTTTAAAAGGCTTTTGTTTTAGTTATACGTGGCCTTAATTGTTAATGTTTTTTTATGAAAGCTTCCACTATATTGTTATCCTTACTGAGCATCTGAGCTCACCCCTTTCATTGTTTTAATATTATCCAGGATGTGAAGATGTATTTTATGAATGACCTGCAGGGATAGTCAGAAGAGGATATGAGTGTGGACTATGAAGACTTTGTTATTAGTTTTTCACTTTATGATGTAATGTAACATTTATGAATGTATCTAGTGTTTCCAAGGCTACTAAACTAATCGGTCTTTCGAGACTTGATCTTTTGTGATCATGCCAATGTTACGAAGTAATGCACTGACTCTGGGTAGCTGGGGTCGAGGCGTTACATTTATGATTCCCATGTCCATCTTCATCAAGTCTAAGAATATTGGATCCTTCTCAATCCTCATCAATGATAGAATCATTAGGTCCTTTCTACTTAGAGAATCTTCCACCTTGTTCATTTTACCAGGGAAGTAATGAATTGAGCAGTCATAATCTTTGATCATCTCTAACCATCTTTGTTGGTGCATGTTCAACTCTTTTTTTTTGTGAATATATACTTGAGGCTTTTGTGGTCCGTATATATTTCACAATTCTCCCCAAAGAGATAATGCCGCCAAATTTTTAAAGAGAAGATCACCGCAACCAACTACAAATCATGTGTTGAATAATTCTGCTCATGAACATTCAATTTCCTTGAAGCATAGGCAATGACTTTGTCATTTTTCAACAATACATAGCCCATGCCCTTCTTTGAAGCATCACTGAATACCAAAAAAAGTTCTCCACTTGTGGGTAAAGTGAGCACAGGCGCAGTGATAATACTGCTTTTTAACTCCTTGAATCTTTCTTCACATTCATTAATCCAAGAAAACTTTACTCCCTTCCATGTTATCTTGGTATGATGGTTGGAAAATCGTGAGAAATTTCTCACAAATCGTTGATAATATCCAGTTAACCCCAAGAAGCTACGGATATCCATTACCAATGTTGGCCTTGGACATCCCTTAATTGCATCTATTTTGGAGGGATCCATAGATATCCCATTTCTTATAATGATATGGCCCAAGAATGAGACCTCCTTCAACTAGAACTCACACTTACTATACTTTTCATAAAGATTCACCTTCTGCAAGGTCTCTAGAATAGTTCTTATATGCTCCTCATGATCCTCCTTGGTTTTGGAGTATATAAAAATATCATCTATAAATACTACAAAAAATTTGTCGAGGTAATCCCTAAAGACTCTATTCATCAATTCCATGAAGATTTTTGGAGCATTAGTGAGTCCGAAAGGAAAAACTATGAATTCATAGTACATGTATCTTGTACGAAAAGTAGTCTTGGGGATATCTTCCTTCTTCCCCCTTACTTGATAATATCCCAACCGAAAATCCACCTTGGAGAAATATTTTTCTCCACATAGCTTATCGAACAAGTCATCGATTCGTGGGATATGATACTTGTTCTTTATCATGATTTTATTAAGCTCACGATAATCGATGAAAAGGCGCATTGACCCATCTTTCTTCTTGAGGAAGAGGACTGGTGCACCCCATGGTGAAGCACTTGGGCATATAAACCCTTTATCTAGATTCTCCTGTAGTTGTTTCTTCAACTCCTCAAGCTCCACAATAGCCATTCTATATGGATTTTGGGATATTGGAAACACCCCAGGTATAAGATCAATTGAGAATTCAATATCTCTTCTAGGAGGAAGACCAGGCAATTCCTCGGGAAACACTTCAGTGATTTCCCTCACAATAGGCATGTCTCCAAGGATGGTTTCCTCTTTAGACTCAATCATCTAAGCTAGATACGTGTGCTCATACGGTAGTAATATCCATGCTTGAGATGATGGAGCTAAATAAGACTCATCTTTCCCTTGAACTTGTATAGAATTGGGGGTCGATTCTCCACATGGAGAGTGATTTCCCTCTCATGACAATTTATGTCTGCTCTATATAAGGAAATCCAATCCATGCCAAGAATTACATCAAATTCCACCAGAGGGAGTATGAAGAGGTTCTACAAGAAATTAAATACACAGATTATGACAGGGGAGGAGTTATATTCATGGGATGAAATGATTTTCCCATTTTTCGTACTCACCAACATCTTTACTTCCATGATTTGTGGTGGTGCTAGGATTATTCTACTAAAATTTTGGGATATAAAAGAATGCGTAGAACCTGAATCAAAAAGTACGTTCGCTATTCTTAAATGAATAACTAGAGAACCTGTCACCACTTAGTTTCTAGGGTTCACTTTAGCAGTTGTGATGTCAAAAGCTCTCCCTTGCTGCCTTGGAGGTTGTTGGTTGCCTCCAAAAACCCTTGTCTTAGGAAACTGATTTGCAAGATTCCCTAGTTCTTATAAGTTGTAGCAATAAACAACGCATTGAGGTTCAAATAGAGTGTTCCTCTCCTCTGTTACAACTGTGGGTTTTTCTTGTTGGCAGTTAATAGCTAGGTGCCCTTCTCTTCCACACCTAAAGCATTTCCTCGTCCTCTTCACGAAATTTTGGAGGTTCTTATTTCCGCACCTTTGGAAAGTGGGGTGTTTGATCTTCTTATCATCGTTGGATTTATCCATCGGACTACCAGAATTGAAGTCCACTTTAGGCTTCTTATCCCCATGATACCCCTGAGATTCTCTGATCTCCATTTCGACCTTGAGGGAACATCGGAAAATTTCTTCATAGCTATCAAAGTCACAGATTTTCAGTGCTTTCTGTAGTCTAGGTTTCAACCCACCAAAGAAGCAGACAACATTGCATTCAGAAGTAACGACAAAGCTGGAGGCATATCATGTAAGCCCAGTGAAGTTTTCCTCATACACTCTGACAGATTCATCATCTTTTTTCTTGAGGGAAAGTAAGTCCCTTTCCATCTTAAGTCAGAGGGTGAACAAAAAATATTTATCAAAAAACATCTTCTAGAAATGCTTGCATTCCAACACCTAGATCTCCTCCTCGAGATTTATATTTTTTATCAACGTCCTTCATTAATCATCTTCAACCTCCATATGATAATCATCCAGGAAAACCTTCTCTTCTTCAAAACATTGAAGGATGGATAAGATATTTTCAATGGAGTTGATCCATTGTTTGGCGATTGAGAGATCGAATAATCCATTAAAAGTAATAGGCCTTTGTCTCATGAAGCTCTTGATAGTGACTTGTTCTTTTGTAGGGGGGTTTAATGTTCTTATTGACCCTTTTTTCTATTCAAATCTTGAGTTAACTGAGAGAGAACCATAAAAATGTTTGTGATTCCTACTCCCATCAGATTGGGCATCTCATTAGCACAGTCATCACATTGATCTTCACATCGGTTGTTATCCCGAGTCCTCCTATTACCAGCCATTGGCTGGAATAAAAGAAAATTTAGGGGTAACACATAAAGAGTAATCCAAGGAAAAAACTGATGACTTATAAATAAATTTTATTTCCTTAACTTATGAATCCATAGGCTTCAATCTATTCTATTCATGATCTACTTTATAACATATATTCTTAGGGGAATTTTTTTAATTCCCTTAATAAGGGTTCATACTAAGCTTGTAAATTTTCCAAAGAATGTCCCCCAAGAGTGTTGTAACCAAGAGTGTAGAAAGGCTCATTGTCATGCACCAGTTCCCATTTGAGTCTAGCTCAAAGCGGTGTTTTTGGGTTTTACCCCTAGGATAAATCTATGCCAGAGCCGCCTCTACCTGCTCGTATCCAGACGGGGATATATTTTCTGGATAAACCACTTACTCAATAATCACCAATACTTAGGGATTTTTTTATTATACTTATTCTTGTCTCTATGTCTTCACTAGGGTTTTCTAATCCTAATCCCTAAAATAACTAATCCAATCCTCTGATACCAACTATAACAACCCTGCTCTTTTTTACACACTTAAACATGATTTATTACATAAACTCATCACTTGATACAACATGGAGGATTGAGAGGTATAGTGTCTTTGGGGATTAGAAACATTACATAACAACATAAAACATGAAACAAAACATCTTTATTGAAAACTTCCTTTACATGACCACTATATTCCCTCGTACTTAGAATTGCATGGGATAATCTGAGGACATGCATAAGAAAATGGTGAGCTATAAATCCCAGTAAGGGAATCAACATGGAATAACATGAGAAATACAATACATGTTAGTAAATAGGAATATCCATGGAGCATAAGAGAAACATAAACATAAAGGCATGATAAAACATGATAATCATAACATAGA